>OX155955.1:3717642-3767642 GCA_944548615.1 Micropterix aruncella
AACGGTTTGCCGGATTTCCTTGGCCCTGGTACCTCAAAGAGGAGAAAACAACATTAACTAACATTTCTTTTACACTTTTTATAAATAATTGTTTAATAAATTTTGTATTTCCATTTTAGTTGTTCGTTTGTGAACAGGGACATCCCTCCACCTATCCCACCCTTTTCCCTCCTCTCTGACCCCCTTCAAAATTTTAAATTGAATAAATGATTACTTCACTGACTCATGTTAGACAGGTTATTGAAGATATAAAGACAAATGTATACGATGATATATGAAAATTACCATAAAATTTTCAAGTTTGGAGATTTTCAGTCTGATCTTAAATTATAGCTAAGGTATGTAGTTTAAAAATATGTAAAATAGTTTTCGTCGCAAACGTGCTGGGCATGTCGCAAAGTTTTTGTCAAAAAGTGAAAACATTTAGCAGCTTTTGAGATATTTTAAAGTGTTCCGGAGGGCTGCCGAGGTCGAAAACTTGGATTTAGCATCTCAGGCACATCCCTTACAAAAAAAAATTAAACCTTCTACCCCCCACTTGATGCAACTTATGATGTACTAGGTTACTGGACTAAATGGGAATAATAATTTATTTATTTATTTATTTATAGTATGTTATGTGTCTAATTAAAATTAGATATAAAGTTGTATTTAAGGCTGCTTGTGTAACGATATAAGTTTATTTATTTGTAGAGGCGCCAGCTACACATGCGAGAAATAGATGATAGACCACATAAACAAATGCAAAGGGCCTCCCTCCGCCTGGGAAGTTACCTTTGTGCGTGGGAGTGGAGCGACGCCAAGGATACCACGGTAGCTCAGTCGTGCTCAGGGGTGGTTAAAATCCTGTATTGACGTCGTCCTAAAGTCGAGAGCATTCAAATTGAATGGACGGTCAAGTACCCTAGTTATGCTTTATTATAAAATGAATTTCGATATATCTTGTGAGAGGACTAAAAGAAGAAGAAGAAGCGATATCAAGTTTAGTGCGCTGCGGCGACGAGATCGAATATTATGATTTACTCACCGCGCCCTCTATCGGTGTACCGACGAGGTACTGCGCCGGCGCGCGTCGATCGCGCCCGCTTGGAGCGCTCGGCCCCGGTCCCGGTCCGCGCTCTTACATAAATCAATGGCTAAATCGTCTAATGAATTTATTGGAAATAATAGCTAGACAATTATATTTAAAAAACGAGAAAATACTATTTGAATCTAGGTACGCTCTAAACCAGCAGATGCTGCTATAATTAAATAATGTACTGCGGTTCTTTTCTCCGCTAAATGATAAAATTAAAATATATAATTTCAAAGTTTCTTTTATAAAATTCTCTTTTCTAAGTAAAAATATTCTACCTTACTGATTAAAATTGATTAGGGATGTGCGCGACTTGTCGTCTACATACGGTAAGACGTATCCGCTCGGTGTATCGCGTCTATGGCGCGATGGATAAAGTTAACTGATTAATTATTAAAATGATTTAGGTTAAAGTTTGTATACTATAAAAACTAGGCCCTAACATTGCCGGATAGAGACCTAGTCACCGTCCCCGGTGACCTACATAAGCAATCAATGTTAAAGATATAATGCTACGAGTGTTGTACACTAACCCCTACTTGCTACGATGCGTAGCCGCTAATACAATAAATATTGGTAACAGTAAGAAAAATAAGAATAAGTACGTAACGGTAATGAAGAAATTTGCCCTGTTTGCAAGGGTTGATACAAATCAAGATATTTTAAAAAAATATAAAAAAAAAATAAATAACACCTAAACGAGAGAAGATGATTTTTGACAAAGTATTTTTTGATCCCAAAAAGTGCATAAGAGTTTCTTTGACTGCAGTATATGACGCTTATTCATATCAGGATTGGAGTTAAGAAAGTCAGGAACTGAAAATAGGGAAAGAATTCAGCCGTGAAAGATGTCGCCTGTCCGTAACAGGGTTAGCATGATTGACGGGTTGATCTTCTCCTGGGGCGTAGCGCGTGGCGTATCGTCTGGTTGCTGCGTCGCTCTCTCGGTGGGGTCGCTGCTTGGAGATCGACGTATGCGCGTCGTAGGGCCTTGGGTAAGGCCACAGCGTGTCTCGTGGTGGTCGATTGATGAGCCGTACCTTGGAATTGCGGAAAAAATAGGCGAGCATTAGTAGGTTGCCTAGTTTTCTGATGTTGTGTCGTGATGATCTTAATCGAGGCAACTCGAAGAACATAATAAGTGGGCTGCTGCTTGGCAAATTGCGTCACTTTGCTTGTTTAAAAAAAAAAGTCCGGTGGAAAATTTTTGCAGAGCTTCTACTTGGGACAAAATCGTGGTGCTACACTAGCTGTTTCAAGTCTGTGTGCACGGAAGAAATTCAGATTTTTACACGTCGCTTGTTTGAAAAGTCCGGTGCGTTGTGGCTAGCGGGTGTAATAAGGAAGGTGATTTTCGTGCCTAAATGCCCTGTCCATTCCAGAGAACACTACTTCACTTCACTGGGTACACACTACGCTGATGCTAAAATGGCACTTAAAGCGTCCTTATTTGCATGTTGATGGTAATAGTATATGTGGAGGTTACTTGCGGTCTGGTTTGTGTGACTTCGCATCCTGGTCCACCTGGTTTAGTGATAAATGTTCCTATTGATAGGGAACGCTCCTGCGGTCCTCGCCTATCGGATGTCGTCTATCGTGAATGCCGTCCTGGTTGTCATATAGAGATAGGAAAATGTATCTTTACCTCTAGACTGGAGTAGGTATCCTGGTTTCGGATGTCCATACTGGTTGGCTGGCAGAATTATGGTCCGTGGATTTATGGGCTGGTTAATTCGGTCAGCATTGCCTTCATTATGGTATCTAGCAGCTTGGCTCGACGTTTGAGGTTTTGCTTCCCGCCTTGCCGAATGTCACTGGACATGTCTGGTTGGTGTGTTCAATTCTCCAAATATTGTCTGGAACGTGAAAAGTTATGCGGCATCATCTCGTTCGATTTTCTAGTTGAGTTTTTTACTGGAGTACTAGGATGGGTGGTGAGAGAAGGAGAGGCTCTAATATATGTAACCATGTGTGTGTTATCATATCTTCGCTTTACAATTCAGTTCGAAACTTGTTTTTATTCTTTAAGAAAAGTAAATGTATTTTCCGACTTCTTAAATTTCCTATGTGATTGGGGTCAAAAACTGGTGCTTATGTTCTGTCTGTATGCTACATTTTAAGCGGGATAAGAAAGATTGGTACATAACAAAAAAAAACTTAAATTATTATAAATTACAAGTATTGTGAGACGCGTAGGTACACAATGTGGTATATTATTAATCCAACAAGGCATCTTAAAATCTATTCAACATATGATATTATTTTTTAAATTAGGAATATGCAGCTAAACTGTGCTGCCTAACGTGTATACTTACATATTGTAATGTAGTAGTAGAACAAAGAACAAGAAAAATTATTATAAACAATGGCAGTGCTCATACTGTGCAGCCTTACACATGAAATTCCATGGTTGAAAAACAAACAAAAAGAAATAAATAAATTAGAAATGTTGCTACTTTTTGTAGCTACATTCTTTGAAAAAAAATTAGAAGAAAGGAAGGGGAAAGGAAAAAACTAAACTCATTTTTATCTCGGTCTATAAGCATCCATTCCGGCGGGTTATATTTTTGATTATATTCAGGCTTTATTAAATGAACGTATAGATAATTAATCCAACGGGGAACAGAAAAATTAATTGTTTATTAGAATGGTGAAAGGGGTGTAGTAGGTGTGGGAGAGCAGGTGCCAAATGTTTCCGGATAATTTATAAAAACAAAAAAAAATATGAAGGGTTCCGGATTTAAAAAAAATTATATTAAATTTTAATTTTAAGTTTTGAAATTATGAAATGCATTTGCAAGAATGGTATTTCGGGTAGCGGTGTTTCCTATTGATTTTGTGCCCTGTTAATTACTGGTTGTTTTGATATAGTGTTTTAATATTTGTTTATTTTCTGTATTTATGATGTGTTTTATCGTGAAACCGGCCTTAACTAACGAAAGCAAGACTACCAATAAATGTCTGCTAATACGTTTATTAAAAAAAATAATAATAATATATTTTGCATCAATGTGCAGTGTGTAGAAGCGTTCGAGCTTATTTTATCAAATAATTGTTAACATAATGTGAAAGGCGAGATGAAAATTGTAGGCCGGCTCTGTAATTTTGTATTGACCATTTGACGACTTATCTGAAATATACAGAAGCGAATTACGTAATTTTAATTTGCGTGAATTCTGGTCGTATTGGTATTCAAATTTAAAAAAAAAATGAAGTTATAAAAAATATTGTATATTTGTGTTTTTAAAAAAAAATTGAGCGTGTGTGTTTATTGTTTGTTTGTGGACGGGATTAGAACGGCAGTGTGATTTTCTTTTACACGAAATAACCAGTTCTGGATGTTTATAGACCTCGCGGTCTTTCACTCGTGATGGTATGAAGTTAAATTTTAGAGTTCCTCTATGCGTTGTTCCGCAGGCAACTCCCTAACTTCCAGGATTTTTGAGGTCCTTAGTATGTGATGTTTCTATTGCATATAAATTTTGTCAGATGTAAGTTTGTAGTCGTGGTGTTAAATAATAATTTTCAGTATTTGACATAAGTGCTTTCCTTTCGCGCTCATTCGCGCTCCTGTCTTCCCTCCTCATGCGATAGCTTCCTTTCATACCATCCTTTCATACCAAAACCTTTGCCTAGTACCTATTTTAATATTTTGACTTTGGAAATGCATTTGTGACATTTATAAGATAATATTTTACAAATATTTATATCCAATTAAGATCTTTGTTTTTATATTTTAAATGAGTATTCATGGACAAACTAAACGGAGCTTATTATTTATTAGAAAATAACGTTGCGGGAAATCAATGGGGGTTTTTTATCTTACAACGAAGAAATTATGGTATGGAAAATTCCATATCTTGGCAAAATCCAAGACCGAACAAAGAGCTTTCTGTAGCTTATGACTAATCTACAACGGTTTTTGAAGGGGTTCCTAGTCGCTACTTAGTACTAACGATCTACTTGCCGCGTGATTGTATGTCAAAAAAAATATAAAATAATTGATAGAAAAATATAAAAGTACTTTTACAACAGAGCTGAGCATGTAGATTTTACTTCGACGATGACAGTTGATGCATTAAATACCCGGAACATAATAGTCCCTTGCGTTTTTTACCTTAATGGAAGGATGAACACTAAACCCAGTAAATATATAATAAAAAAAATCCAGAGCTTGTCCGGCGGTGTTTCTCTCGCAAGCGAACGGTTAAGCACCGAACCGTTTTAAAAATCGCATAATTGCGTATAAATATAATTAAGGTAGAGAAATATCTTTGTTCTTTGATTTTTTTGCCGCAACGGCCCATGCAAAGGGAAATGTTGTGTTTAAATTGTGTGTAAATGCGCTCGATTTTATCTCTATATTATGATTTATCATACCTACTGCCGTGTACGTTGATCGGTCGGATCTATTTATAAATACATAATCGCTTAACGCAGGTGTTGTGTAAGTGCGTTTGATTGCATTGACTCGAAATCTTGTTTGTTTTTAAATTTGGGAATGAAAATACATTAATGATATTTATTATATTTTTAAGAATTTGGGGCTAAATTTGCCCACATGGTAGGGTACCGAATCCGGCGGCCTTCTTGCCGGATGAGAGTACCTTTCAAAAAAAAAATTTTATATTTTATAAAAATTTTTTTTTGTATAAACTATTTGTACTTGTGTTCGATTTTTTGTTCTGTAGGTACTTTAGACCGTGTGTTCTGTTGTGTAATGTGTTTTGTGTGTGTGAATTTAGCTTATCTGTTGCGCTTTGTTTTGGATTTTGTATCTTGATAAAGTGCGTTAGGTTGTATACAATTAATTGTTTAATTTGTTTGTCTTATATCAAAGGGAATTATAATTTTGAATCTTTGTTTTTTCTGTTGAATAGCTTATTTTATGCCTTATAGACGCAATAGTTAATACCTTTTTGTGTACCTTGTGCGATTTATAACCGGAATCCGCAGTTTCACGATGGAGACCGTGACGACGCGATCGACTTCACTTCGGCGACGCCACGCTAGACCAAATGTTGTTATAGGGTATTAGTTACTCGCAATGTCCTTAATATGGAAAAGACCCCGCGGTTTTCCGTTCTCGTCGGCTAACTCGTACGCGACTGGGGACTTTTTCGCAATGACTTTGCACTTTATGTACCTAGGGCTGAGTTTGCTACAAAAGAAATCTGCTTTTCTTGACAATGTATGGTTTTTGGCCCAGACCTAATCTCCTGTTTTAAATTAAACGTGTTTCCTTTATTATTATTTTTTAAATATTTGTAAACAGCGGATGATGAAGTGTGTAAGGAAGTTAATCGTATTTATTTAAACGTGAAAGTGTTGATCCTAGTGTGTAGATGTAGATGAGTGTGTACTTGATTAGAGTGTATTATGAGTTTATTAAGTTGACGTCCCATATGCAATAAGGCAAATGGGAAAGGAAATGAAAAAAAAAACAAAATTGATGAAGTTAAATGAAAACAAAAAAAAAATAAAATAAAAATGAAAAAATAAAATTAAAAAAAATTGTAACACCCTGTAGGGTTGTGAATGTTTGCTAAGTATTTATTATCAGTGTGAATAGTAGTATTAATTGCGGATATTTTTTTTGCATAAACGTCTTAAGGTTCGTTTGTTGTAACTGTATAACTAGATCTGTGTCCAACGTGTCGTCGCAGAAGCAAAATCTCACGCAATCGTTGCTGATTCCGAAGTCAAATCCCCAAGATACCTTGGTTATTACTTACGCTTATGGCTGAAAGGCTATTGTACATGTAGTATATTATTTTAAAAATTTAAAATGTAAGGCACTTTATAAAGCTTGAAAAAAAATATTTTGTTAGTTTTGTAACAACCTGTAAAATAAATTGGCAGTAGGTACGTTGTGTAGAGAAAGCAATAGAAGATAAAATAAAAATAATAAAAAGAAAAAATTTTGGGCGGGTTGGGTGGGAAATTTTATGGTGTCCTATATGTCGGACGATATATGAGAGAAGACACAAAAATAAAATTGTAAAATTGTTATAATAAAGGCGTATTGAAAAAAAAGTTTGAATCCTAAAAAAATCTGTAAACGTATTTAAAAAAAATTCGCCCCCGTTGGGCGGCCAATTTTGTTATAATTTCAAATGAATTTGTAAAAAAAAAATGATATAAAAGATGATATGGGCGGGTCGCGGTGGGAAAATACTGTAGTTTATTTTTAAAAAATTGCCCCGCGGTGGACGCCAGATTTGTTATGAGTCTAAATAAAATAAAATATAAAGTTGTATTTAAGGCTGCTTGTGTAACGATATAAGTTTATTTATTTGTAGAGGCGCCAGCTACACATGCGAGAAATAGATGATAGACCACATAAACAAATGCAAAGGGCCTCCCTCCGCCTGGGAAGTTACCTTTGTGCGTGGGAGTGGAGCGACGCCAAGGATACCACGGTAGCTCAGTCGTGCTCAGGGGTGGTTAAAATCCTGTATTGACGTCGTCCTAAAGTCGAGAGCATTCAAATTGAATGGACGGTCAAGTACCCTAGTTATGCTTTATTATAAAATGAATTTCGATATATCTTGTGAGAGGACTAAAAGAAGAAGAAGAAGCGATATCAAGTTTAGTGCGCTGCGGCGACGAGATCGAATATTATGATTTACTCACCGCGCCCTCTATCGGTGTACCGACGAGGTACTGCGCCGGCGCGCGTCGATCGCGCCCGCTTGGAGCGCTCGGCCCCGGTCCCGGTCCGCGCTCTTACATAAATCAATGGCTAAATCGTCTAATGAATTTATTGGAAATAATAGCTAGACAATTATATTTAAAAAACGAGAAAATACTATTTGAATCTAGGTACGCTCTAAACCAGCAGATGCTGCTATAATTAAATAATGTACTGCGGTTCTTTTCTCCGCTAAATGATAAAATTAAAATATATAATTTCAAAGTTTCTTTTATAAAATTATTCTTTATTTATTCCTTGCCCTGAAACATTACCCTGTCCAGTGCTAGTCGGGTACCTACGAGACTGTAGCTCGCTCTGACCCGGCGGTATTTTTAGGTACCGTCTCGATTTCTTTAATTCGCTAAATAATGATTAATTAACCAAAATGAAAGGTTTATTTGACAGAGTAACATATTTTATTTTAATTATAATAAATGAAAGCTAGGCCATAGCATATGGCGAATGCGAGTACATAGTTTGAATTAACAAAATTCTAAAATTAAATTCGTGGAAAATTGAACGTTACAGCCTTTCAATTTTCAGGGCTTAATTCGGCGAAGAGGGATTTTGGACAGGTACTTCGGGTTCTGGAATAGAGAAGGAAGGCACTGCTACCCGCGGGAGTTATTGGAAGGTTGCTTCTAGATTTTTTAGCGCCTGCTCCCCGGATGCGATTTTTAAATTTTAAATTATATTTTCCGAAATCGACCTTTAGATGATAGTAGAAAAATTAGTTGAGGCGAGGAGACGGAAGGCGATGCTCAGACACCGGGAATTATGACTGACCCGACGTACTACCTACTTCTATTTTGACACACTCAAATTACTAAATTTTGATTTTACTTGACTCTAATTATTCACCAACGAAGATATGGCAACGGTAATTTACAGGGGACTTGGCTTTTAAAACAATCTTATTAATTTAAACTATTATTTTTGAAATCTGATTTTATGGGGAGAAGCTAATGGTTACAGATAGTAGACTTGCCTGTATGAAGGTATGAGATCCGATGAGGGCCTGCCCGATGCGCTGAACTGAGTTTAATTATAGATTTTAGATATTCACAGAATTTAAGTTCTAGACTGTGTTGGCTGGTGTGCAAATGAATAATTAAATGGGCGGTAGTCGGCCCGCTCCGCCAACGGCGGAGCGGCCGGTCTCTTCTCGACCGTCTTGCTCGGTCGTTGCCAGCCAAAAAAAAAAAAGAAGAAAGATCTCTTTTCTAAGTAAAAATATTCTACCTTACTGATTAAAATTGATTAGGGATGTGCGCGACTTGTCGTCTACATACGGTAAGACGTATCCGCTCGGTGTATCGCGTCTATGGCGCGATGGATAAAGTTAACTGATTAATTATTAAAATGATTTAGGTTAAAGTTTGTATACTATAAAAACTAGGCCCTAACATTGCCGGATAGAGACCTAGTCACCGTCCCCGGTGACCTACATAAGCAATCAATGTTAAAGATATAATGCTACGAGTGTTGTACACTAACCCCTACTTGCTACGATGCGTAGCCGCTAATACAATAAATATTGGTAACAGTAAGAAAAATAAGAATAAGTACGTAACGGTAATGAAGAAATTTGCCCTGTTTGCAAGGGTTGATACAAATCAAGATATTTTAAAAAAATATAAAAAAAAAATAAATAACACCTAAACGAGAGAAGATGATTTTTGACAAAGTATTTTTTGATCCCAAAAAGTGCATAAGAGTTTCTTTGACTGCAGTATATGACGCTTATTCATATCAGGATTGGAGTTAAGAAAGTCAGGAACTGAAAATAGGGAAAGAATTCAGCCGTGAAAGATGTCGCCTGTCCGTAACAGGGTTAGCATGATTGACGGGTTGATCTTCTCCTGGGGCGTAGCGCGTGGCGTATCGTCTGGTTGCTGCGTCGCTCTCTCGGTGGGGTCGCTGCTTGGAGATCGACGTATGCGCGTCGTAGGGCCTTGGGTAAGGCCACAGCGTGTCTCGTGGTGGTCGATTGATGAGCCGTACCTTGGAATTGCGGAAAAAATAGGCGAGCATTAGTAGGTTGCCTAGTTTTCTGATGTTGTGTCGTGATGATCTTAATCGAGGCAACTCGAAGAACATAATAAGTGGGCTGCTGCTTGGCAAATTGCGTCACTTTGCTTGTTTAAAAAAAAAAGTCCGGTGGAAAATTTTTGCAGAGCTTCTACTTGGGACAAAATCGTGGTGCTACACTAGCTGTTTCAAGTCTGTGTGCACGGAAGAAATTCAGATTTTTACACGTCGCTTGTTTGAAAAGTCCGGTGCGTTGTGGCTAGCGGGTGTAATAAGGAAGGTGATTTTCGTGCCTAAATGCCCTGTCCATTCCAGAGAACACTACTTCACTTCACTGGGTACACACTACGCTGATGCTAAAATGGCACTTAAAGCGTCCTTATTTGCATGTTGATGGTAATAGTATATGTGGAGGTTACTTGCGGTCTGGTTTGTGTGACTTCGCATCCTGGTCCACCTGGTTTAGTGATAAATGTTCCTATTGATAGGGAACGCTCCTGCGGTCCTCGCCTATCGGATGTCGTCTATCGTGAATGCCGTCCTGGTTGTCATATAGAGATAGGAAAATGTATCTTTACCTCTAGACTGGAGTAGGTATCCTGGTTTCGGATGTCCATACTGGTTGGCTGGCAGAATTATGGTCCGTGGATTTATGGGCTGGTTAATTCGGTCAGCATTGCCTTCATTATGGTATCTAGCAGCTTGGCTCGACGTTTGAGGTTTTGCTTCCCGCCTTGCCGAATGTCACTGGACATGTCTGGTTGGTGTGTTCAATTCTCCAAATATTGTCTGGAACGTGAAAAGTTATGCGGCATCATCTCGTTCGATTTTCTAGTTGAGTTTTTTACTGGAGTACTAGGATGGGTGGTGAGAGAAGGAGAGGCTCTAATATATGTAACCATGTGTGTGTTATCATATCTTCGCTTTACAATTCAGTTCGAAACTTGTTTTTATTCTTTAAGAAAAGTAAATGTATTTTCCGACTTCTTAAATTTCCTATGTGATTGGGGTCAAAAACTGGTGCTTATGTTCTGTCTGTATGCTACATTTTAAGCGGGATAAGAAAGATTGGTACATAACAAAAAAAAACTTAAATTATTATAAATTACAAGTATTGTGAGACGCGTAGGTACACAATGTGGTATATTATTAATCCAACAAGGCATCTTAAAATCTATTCAACATATGATATTATTTTTTAAATTAGGAATATGCAGCTAAACTGTGCTGCCTAACGTGTATACTTACATATTGTAATGTAGTAGTAGAACAAAGAACAAGAAAAATTATTATAAACAATGGCAGTGCTCATACTGTGCAGCCTTACACATGAAATTCCATGGTTGAAAAACAAACAAAAAGAAATAAATAAATTAGAAATGTTGCTACTTTTTGTAGCTACATTCTTTGAAAAAAAATTAGAAGAAAGGAAGGGGAAAGGAAAAAACTAAACTCATTTTTATCTCGGTCTATAAGCATCCATTCCGGCGGGTTATATTTTTGATTATATTCAGGCTTTATTAAATGAACGTATAGATAATTAATCCAACGGGGAACAGAAAAATTAATTGTTTATTAGAATGGTGAAAGGGGTGTAGTAGGTGTGGGAGAGCAGGTGCCAAATGTTTCCGGATAATTTATAAAAACAAAAAAAAATATGAAGGGTTCCGGATTTAAAAAAAATTATATTAAATTTTAATTTTAAGTTTTGAAATTATGAAATGCATTTGCAAGAATGGTATTTCGGGTAGCGGTGTTTCCTATTGATTTTGTGCCCTGTTAATTACTGGTTGTTTTGATATAGTGTTTTAATATTTGTTTATTTTCTGTATTTATGATGTGTTTTATCGTGAAACCGGCCTTAACTAACGAAAGCAAGACTACCAATAAATGTCTGCTAATACGTTTATTAAAAAAAATAATAATAATATATTTTGCATCAATGTGCAGTGTGTAGAAGCGTTCGAGCTTATTTTATCAAATAATTGTTAACATAATGTGAAAGGCGAGATGAAAATTGTAGGCCGGCTCTGTAATTTTGTATTGACCATTTGACGACTTATCTGAAATATACAGAAGCGAATTACGTAATTTTAATTTGCGTGAATTCTGGTCGTATTGGTATTCAAATTTAAAAAAAAAATGAAGTTATAAAAAATATTGTATATTTGTGTTTTTAAAAAAAAATTGAGCGTGTGTGTTTATTGTTTGTTTGTGGACGGGATTAGAACGGCAGTGTGATTTTCTTTTACACGAAATAACCAGTTCTGGATGTTTATAGACCTCGCGGTCTTTCACTCGTGATGGTATGAAGTTAAATTTTAGAGTTCCTCTATGCGTTGTTCCGCAGGCAACTCCCTAACTTCCAGGATTTTTGAGGTCCTTAGTATGTGATGTTTCTATTGCATATAAATTTTGTCAGATGTAAGTTTGTAGTCGTGGTGTTAAATAATAATTTTCAGTATTTGACATAAGTGCTTTCCTTTCGCGCTCATTCGCGCTCCTGTCTTCCCTCCTCATGCGATAGCTTCCTTTCATACCATCCTTTCATACCAAAACCTTTGCCTAGTACCTATTTTAATATTTTGACTTTGGAAATGCATTTGTGACATTTATAAGATAATATTTTACAAATATTTATATCCAATTAAGATCTTTGTTTTTATATTTTAAATGAGTATTCATGGACAAACTAAACGGAGCTTATTATTTATTAGAAAATAACGTTGCGGGAAATCAATGGGGGTTTTTTATCTTACAACGAAGAAATTATGGTATGGAAAATTCCATATCTTGGCAAAATCCAAGACCGAACAAAGAGCTTTCTGTAGCTTATGACTAATCTACAACGGTTTTTGAAGGGGTTCCTAGTCGCTACTTAGTACTAACGATCTACTTGCCGCGTGATTGTATGTCAAAAAAAATATAAAATAATTGATAGTGTCATGAGCTCCGTTTATTTAATATTTAAACGTCATCGTCAGGATGGGAAAAGATGCTGTCTCACGGGCCGAAGGAACACGAAAGATGAAATACTGATTTTTGTAATTCCTCTTGTATCGAGGTTTGGGCGCCAGTGGCCTTCGGTACGTGGGGAACAGCCGGAGCCTATGCAAAACTGCAAGCACAACTGGCCATCGTCTAGCGCAGCTGGCAATGGGGATGCAAGTCAATCCTTTGAGGAACCCAGCACTCAGCCGACGAGCCTTAATAACGGGTCGTGGGTTTGGGGTTTTTACCGCTTTTGCAGCGCGCGTGAGCGCTGTAGCTAAAATTATGAAAATATATTATAATATAAAGAAAGAAAAGGTTACACTTTTGGATCCGTGCGGGTATGCCGCTCGGGATCCCTGCGGGACGGAATTTACCGCGTGTCCCGGGTTATATTTTTACAAGTTATATTACAAATGTGCTGATTCTAAAAATACGGCCCTCGTCTAATGTTAATGGTGAGTGGCCTAGCGGCGCTTATCTCATACCCATCGCACTGACGTTGCTGCATGTCTGCGCCGAGTTTGTTGTCACGTTCGGTTTTGACTGGGAGGCCTGTTGGCGTCGCTGCAGTCTTGGTTTCCAGCGTTGGTGGTAGACTCGTTGGAGGTACAGCACTTCACGTGGTATAATGTCTGGAATAGCATTTTTACGCAGCATCACTATTTATATTGAGGTCGCATACTTTGGAGGATTTGGGGAAGACGGAAGGCAGAATGTTCAAACCTTTGTTAAGTGTTCTTTTTCTATTATTCTTAATATTTCAAATGTATTAAGAGTTACTTAGGCTTATTTCTGTCGTTATTAGCAAATATTCTCTTTATAGCAATGTGAAACAATGAAAATTTTGAGTAAAACTCGTATAGATATGACATAATGCAATTATATATAGAGAAAAGAATTATTTTTTTTTTTGCTTTGCAAGTGGTCGGGCTATATATATAGAAAATTTTCCTAAAATGAAGGAATTTTGAGAAAAAATAATATAAATGAAGAAAATGAACATGTATTTTATGATTAAACTTGTCTACGCCTGCCTGTAATTCCTGATTTTAAAAATAATAAATGAACCTTTGGTGGTTATGAAAAGTTTTGTAATGAGCTTGAGGTTGTTCAATATTTGATTGAACGGAGTATGGGGTGAACGGTTATTTGTTGAATAGTAAAAATAAAGATAGTAAGAAGACTTCAGTAATCGGTAAGAAAATAGTAACCGTTAGGATGCTGTAAAGAACAAAAAAATACATAGTAGAGGTTATTCCGGGAATCGCAACGATCTGCATCATCAAGGAATAGAATGATATTCGATTAGTACCCATATATAATATAATATGATACAAACGCTAGCGATCGCTAGTACCTTGCTCACCGATTGTGAGCTATAAATATATATAATAAAGTATTTATCAATAAAGTAGGAAAAATATGGCGTCTCTGGAGAATAATGTCGTTGTAATATAAATGAATAAATCAATATAATAATAAATAAAACTGTAAGAAAAAAAGAAGTGTTGCCTGATATCGGACTGTTTTTAATCGGACTGCTTCTCGTATTGGATGAACTTTGGGAAATCGTGATTTTAATTCTCGAATTTTCCTGTGTCTTCCCTCTCGAAGTGCCGTTAATATGAAGATAAAGATTTTTTTTTTACATGATCGTATGGTATATGATTATAATATAAATTAAATATTTGAAGAACCTGTAATTTAACTGGGAGTGAGAGTGGCAGCTGTATACGCTTTTAATGTCGTTACGCTGGTTCTGGAGTTTGAAGACATCCTGGTCTATGCCCTTGTTGGTTTTGTTAAGATAATTTCTCTTCCAAGAGTTGGCTAGGATCTACCTGCTTCTGTTTTACTTGTTGAAAGAAAGTATTTAACTTGGAATGGTGAGTTCCTTTGAGCACAGAGTTTCTGCTGTATCTACCATTTGTTAAGTTGGGAAAAATTTTTGACTGTGTGAGATTAATATTTTCGGTTTTTGTCATTGAGTTTTCCTTTCGCCTCCCATGCATACTACTTTCTTACTTCAACGTTCATGGAGTTCCTTTCATTCTTTCATTCATTCTAAAACGGAATGTCTCGTACCTATTTATTTACCTTGTCATGGTGGATTATATTTTAATTATTATACTTAATAATGGAACGAATCGGTTGATACGGCTAATTCTGGTTCGTTTATAGTTTTCTAGGGTTCGAATGGACAAACTAAGGAGCTTATTTAAATAAAAATTTCTTGCGAATGCCTATTGGGAGTTCATGGTAATGGACAATGTCCATCGGGCCCTAACCTCGGTTAGGGTGAAACGAAGTTTTTCTGTAGCTAATTAAATGTTCAGCGACGGTTTATGCTTACGATGGTTCCTGTTCGCTAATTAGGCCTGTCGACTGCATTCCGTGCGAAAAATATAAACAATATCTCCCTATCAAAATCATCAAGTGGAAGCAAGCGGAATTGTAACATTTTACTTGAACTTCCCGGTGTTTTTCTATTTTATAGAAAGGCTAATACCACCGAACCTTTCTCAATATATAAATAAATTGTACGCAAAATATGGTACTGATAAAAAATAGTTTAGGTAAAGAATGACTTCGCTTCGTAGGCTGCTATTTTAGCTTATCCGCAAGCGCTCTTGCTAAGGGAATCGGTCGAGAAAAAAATATATGGTTAAATGTATATAGAAAAATGAACAATATGTTGCTATTAAAAAATTTTAAAGGAGTCCAACCGGTTTTTAGCCAGGTTGGATAATATTTATTTTTATAAAAATAAATTATATATAATTTATTTTTATAAAAATATATGCGCAGTTGACCGTTTTTAATTTGCTGTGGTTCTTCGATATGTAATTTTTATATAAGGTTTTGGGTACTAATCTGGGATTTATATTTAATTTATATTTTGGGTTTTTAAGGGGATTTTTATTTTATAATTTACTCATTTACTTGTTACTATCGTTTGGTCTTTCTTTATGGCTGTTTGACTTTCTTACCCTGTTCCTTATTGCTTTTTTATTTTAAATTTAATTTTTACCTCTGAACAAATGCGCTCTCCTCCCTTGCTCAGCGACCACAGGGTGTTTATTACTATTTTTACTTCCGATTTCGGCTATCAATTCCAGGCTAAGTCTTTAATATGGAATAAACCTTTATTAACTCCGTTCTCATCCATAATCTCATAAGCAACAGGTGACTTTTTGACACTATTGTGCATTTTATGTACCGTGGTGCCAGCTTACTTGAGAAAAAATCAATTTTTCTTGACTGCTGGTGGTTTTTGGCCCAAATCGTATCACCTATTTTGAACTCTACGTGCTTGCGCCTCAAGTTATATCGTGTAGCGTTGTTTCGGAAAGCTTCCATTAACCTATCTCTTACTATGTCGTATGTATCTGCTAACGTTTCGAGGCCTTTGGCGAATTCTTGCGTCTGCTCTATAAATCTGTTTTGATTTGATGTACCGACTCGTGTGTGTCCGTGTTACGTTAATGAATGTGATATGTGAGTGTTCTTAGACGAATAGAAAATTAAAAAAAACTATAGTAAAGAAAAATTTAATAAGTGATAAAAAAAGAAGAAGATATCTTAGGTGAAAACTTGATGTGTTGTGTTTATTTGTTTATTTTAAATTTTTGTGTGCAAGACTTGTTTTGAAATGTATTTTAATGGCTTTTAATTTGTATTTGAAGTGTGTGTGTATTGATATGTAATTTGAATTTATGTGTATGTTGAGTGGTACTCAAATGTTTTGATAGTATGTTGAAATCTGCTTGAACTGTGTGATATGCTTTATTTTCTTTAACTTGTTGTAGTTGGAAGTGAAAGTAGAAAATTCAAAATATTTTTATGGGAAAGTCTGTCCGAGTTGTGCTTTGAGTTATGATTCCGAGATGCGAATATTTATTGATTTATTTTACATTTAATTTTTAAAGTCGATCGTCCTGTATATCTGATAAATGCTATCGTTGTATCTTGTAGAATTTCCTGTGTCGGTGAGCTGGGAGAAAGCGTAAGTGTCTTCAGTCTAAACTAATTTGTTTTAGCTATTTGAGGGTTAAGTGTCAAAGACATAATGTACAAATTTATCAAAAAAAAAAAATATATAAAACAATGAAAAAATAAGATTAAATGTATATCCTTGTAGAAAGCTGTAATAAAATATATTAAATGCAGTGCCAAACGAGTAACAAGTATTATTTATATATATAATAAAGTACCTAAGGGTTAGGCTGCTGAAAGTAAAATCTATAAAAATGTATTAAGGGTTGGTGGGTGAGGATGGTAAGAAGCTGTGCCTTTCTGGTTGAGGATGTGTATTATGAGTTTATAAATATTCAAGGGTAAATAGTATTGAAAATGAAATAATTATAGTATTGAACAAAAACAAAAAGGTTAACCTGCAATTTCGGGTTAAAACAAGTAAGTAAATAATAATAATAATGATAGGGAGGGTTGGGTGGGAAAATTATACGTTATGTATTGTATTTAGAAAAAGATAATTTAAAAAATATCAACTTAGGAAAAATGTAATTGTATGGCCCGACACGTTGGGCGCTAGAATTTTGTCATGAGCTCCGTTTATTTAATATTTAAACGTCATCGTCAGGATGGGAAAAGATGCTGTCTCACGGGCCGAAGGAACACGAAAGATGAAATACTGATTTTTGTAATTCCTCTTGAATCGAGGTTTGGGCGCCAGTGGCCTTCGGTACGTGGGGAACAGCCGGAGCCTATGCAAAACTGCAAGCACAACTGGCCATCGTCTAGCGCAGCTGGCAATGGGGATGCAAGTCAATCCTTTGAGGAACCCAGCACTCAGCCGACGAGCCTTAATAACGGGTCGTGGGGAGTAAATCCTCAGGGCAAGGATCGACCTACGGACGCGAGAGCACTCCGGGGAGCGGACGACATTGATTTTACTTTGGGAGGATTGAAAGAAACACCGCTTCTTAAGGTGGGGATATAGGGATCTGGCAAGGACGAGGGTCTCCGCCCGTGTGTTTTATACTTATATAAATGGCCACTAAACTTGTTAATTACCTCTGAGGTTCTTCCTGAGTGCCCTTGAGCGCGAATTTAGCAATATTCCTTGGTTCCCGTGAAAGATGTCAATCTCCGCGTATCAACGTTCTGACGTCTACGCTCACGCCCTCTGACGGCCGTCTGTCGCACTGCCTGCGTGAACGATAATCGACCCGTTCCGCGTCGGTTCGGAACCTTGCTAAACCCCTGCTATATTTTCTAAATTCTTCCTTGACGAGATGCGAATTTCGCCAGATATTAAATAATGAAATAAATATATATTTTGATTCTATGTAATTCCTCAGGCTGGAACCCCGCCTTTTCTTAATTTATTAACACCTGATTTTATGTCCTTTTTATCCCTGTTTTCGTGGTAATAAGATGAAAGAAAAATAAAGAGTTATAAGTGAAATGAGGTTTTATTCCAAAAAAAACGTGGCGGTTCTACAATATGGGTTTTTACCGCTTTTGCAGCGCGCGTGAGCGCTGTAGCTAAAATTATGAAAATATATTATAATATAAAGAAAGAAAAGGTTACACTTTTGGATCCGTGCGGGTATGCCGCTCGGGATCCCTGCGGGACGGAATTTACCGCGTGTCCCGGGTTATATTTTTACAAGTTATATTACAAATGTGCTGATTCTAAAAATACGGCCCTCGTCTAATGTTAATGGTGAGCGGAGTGGAAAGGAGAGTACGTTTGAAAGGAATGAGTACGGATCGCTGTGATTGAGACCGATTTTGCCGAGCCGCGTAATGGCGGTCGGCGCAAACATTTGCAAAAGAAAAAAATATATATACGGAATCTAATTTGCGCTTGGCGGCGCGGAATTACGGCCTAAGCGTTTAAGTGAGGATCTGAATATTATTATGGCATACTAGAAATTTAGAAAAACGTGGCTGCGCAGAGCGCGTGGAAAGAACGACCTTAACATACGTTTGTTCACACTTGCCTGGGTAATGGGAGATGTAGAAAGATGCCAGCGACCACTGCTGCTAGTTAAAAGTATTTACACTGATTTTACTACTGATTAATGAATAATGCTTTCTCATTGAGATATGGCTGAATAGTGACCAGCCGGCCCGCGGCCGGAAGCCGCGGACCGCCGCTTCGATGACCGTTCCCCTCTGTGGTCCGTGCAAGAAGGAAGACCGTCCAAAATCGCCCGTTAAATTCGGTGCGTGAGAATTATCAAATCAATAGGGAGGGTCGTTGACCAATTCGCCGTGTACGGTTAATTGCTTATCGCATTATCGTAACACGGTGAATGGCGAATATAAAATATTTATTTAAATAGAAAATAATAACAAGCAATGAACCTTGGGCATTGCAATAGAAAAATATAAAAGTACTTTTACAACAGAGCTGAGCATGTAGATTTTACTTCGACGATGACAGTTGATGCATTAAATACCCGGAACATAATAGTCCCTTGCGTTTTTTACCTTAATGGAAGGATGAACACTAAACCCAGTAAATATATAATAAAAAAAATCCAGAGCTTGTCCGGCGGTGTTTCTCTCGCAAGCGAACGGTTAAGCACCGAACCGTTTTAAAAATCGCATAATTGCGTATAAATATAATTAAGGTAGAGAAATATCTTTGTTCTTTGATTTTTTTGCCGCAACGGCCCATGCAAAGGGAAATGTTGTGTTTAAATTGTGTGTAAATGCGCTCGATTTTATCTCTATATTATGATTTATCATACCTACTGCCGTGTACGTTGATCGGTCGGATCTATTTATAAATACATAATCGCTTAACGCAGGTGTTGTGTAAGTGCGTTTGATTGCATTGACTCGAAATCTTGTTTGTTTTTAAATTTGGGAATGAAAATACATTAATGATATTTATTATATTTTTAAGAATTTGGGGCTAAATTTGCCCACATGGTAGGGTACCGAATCCGGCGGCCTTCTTGCCGGATGAGAGTACCTTTCAAAAAAAAAATT
Organism: Micropterix aruncella; assembly: GCA_944548615.1. Classification (NCBI taxonomy): domain Eukaryota; kingdom Metazoa; phylum Arthropoda; class Insecta; order Lepidoptera; family Micropterigidae; genus Micropterix; species Micropterix aruncella. Next base: position 3,737,412 of record OX155955.1, read on the forward strand.
TTATATTTTATAAAAATTTTTTTTTGTATAAACTATTTGTACTTGTGTTCGATTTTTTGTTCTGTAGGTACTTTAGACCGTGTGTTCTGTTGTGTAATGTGTTTTGTGTGTGTGAATTTAGCTTATCTGTTGCGCTTTGTTTTGGATTTTGTATCTTGATAAAGTGCGTTAGGTTGTATACAATTAATTGTTTAATTTGTTTGTCTTATATCAAAGGGAATTATAATTTTGAATCTTTGTTTTTTCTGTTGAATAGCTTATTTTATGCCTTATAGACGCAATAGTTAATACCTTTTTGTGTACCTTGTGCGATTTATAACCGGAATCCGCAGTTTCACGATGGAGACCGTGACGACGCGATCGACTTCACTTCGGCGACGCCACGCTAGACCAAATGTTGTTATAGGGTATTAGTTACTCGCAATGTCCTTAATATGGAAAAGACCCCGCGGTTTTCCGTTCTCGTCGGCTAACTCGTACGCGACTGGGGACTTTTTCGCAATGACTTTGCACTTTATGTACCTAGGGCTGAGTTTGCTACAAAAGAAATCTGCTTTTCTTGACAATGTATGGTTTTTGGCCCAGACCTAATCTCCTGTTTTAAATTAAACGTGTTTCCTTTATTATTATTTTTTAAATATTTGTAAACAGCGGATGATGAAGTGTGTAAGGAAGTTAATCGTATTTATTTAAACGTGAAAGTGTTGATCCTAGTGTGTAGATGTAGATGAGTGTGTACTTGATTAGAGTGTATTATGAGTTTATTAAGTTGACGTCCCATATGCAATAAGGCAAATGGGAAAGGAAATGAAAAAAAAAACAAAATTGATGAAGTTAAATGAAAACAAAAAAAAAATAAAATAAAAATGAAAAAATAAAATTAAAAAAAATTGTAACACCCTGTAGGGTTGTGAATGTTTGCTAAGTATTTATTATCAGTGTGAATAGTAGTATTAATTGCGGATATTTTTTTTGCATAAACGTCTTAAGGTTCGTTTGTTGTAACTGTATAACTAGATCTGTGTCCAACGTGTCGTCGCAGAAGCAAAATCTCACGCAATCGTTGCTGATTCCGAAGTCAAATCCCCAAGATACCTTGGTTATTACTTACGCTTATGGCTGAAAGGCTATTGTACATGTAGTATATTATTTTAAAAATTTAAAATGTAAGGCACTTTATAAAGCTTGAAAAAAAATATTTTGTTAGTTTTGTAACAACCTGTAAAATAAATTGGCAGTAGGTACGTTGTGTAGAGAAAGCAATAGAAGATAAAATAAAAATAATAAAAAGAAAAAATTTTGGGCGGGTTGGGTGGGAAATTTTATGGTGTCCTATATGTCGGACGATATATGAGAGAAGACACAAAAATAAAATTGTAAAATTGTTATAATAAAGGCGTATTGAAAAAAAAGTTTGAATCCTAAAAAAATCTGTAAACGTATTTAAAAAAAATTCGCCCCCGTTGGGCGGCCAATTTTGTTATAATTTCAAATGAATTTGTAAAAAAAAAATGATATAAAAGATGATATGGGCGGGTCGCGGTGGGAAAATACTGTAGTTTATTTTTAAAAAATTGCCCCGCGGTGGACGCCAGATTTGTTATGAGTCTAAATAAAATAAAATATAAAGTTGTATTTAAGGCTGCTTGTGTAACGATATAAGTTTATTTATTTGTAGAGGCGCCAGCTACACATGCGAGAAATAGATGATAGACCACATAAACAAATGCAAAGGGCCTCCCTCCGCCTGGGAAGTTACCTTTGTGCGTGGGAGTGGAGCGACGCCAAGGATACCACGGTAGCTCAGTCGTGCTCAGGGGTGGTTAAAATCCTGTATTGACGTCGTCCTAAAGTCGAGAGCATTCAAATTGAATGGACGGTCAAGTACCCTAGTTATGCTTTATTATAAAATGAATTTCGATATATCTTGTGAGAGGACTAAAAGAAGAAGAAGAAGCGATATCAAGTTTAGTGCGCTGCGGCGACGAGATCGAATATTATGATTTACTCACCGCGCCCTCTATCGGTGTACCGACGAGGTACTGCGCCGGCGCGCGTCGATCGCGCCCGCTTGGAGCGCTCGGCCCCGGTCCCGGTCCGCGCTCTTACATAAATCAATGGCTAAATCGTCTAATGAATTTATTGGAAATAATAGCTAGACAATTATATTTAAAAAACGAGAAAATACTATTTGAATCTAGGTACGCTCTAAACCAGCAGATGCTGCTATAATTAAATAATGTACTGCGGTTCTTTTCTCCGCTAAATGATAAAATTAAAATATATAATTTCAAAGTTTCTTTTATAAAATTATTCTTTATTTATTCCTTGCCCTGAAACATTACCCTGTCCAGTGCTAGTCGGGTACCTACGAGACTGTAGCTCGCTCTGACCCGGCGGTATTTTTAGGTACCGTCTCGATTTCTTTAATTCGCTAAATAATGATTAATTAACCAAAATGAAAGGTTTATTTGACAGAGTAACATATTTTATTTTAATTATAATAAATGAAAGCTAGGCCATAGCATATGGCGAATGCGAGTACATAGTTTGAATTAACAAAATTCTAAAATTAAATTCGTGGAAAATTGAACGTTACAGCCTTTCAATTTTCAGGGCTTAATTCGGCGAAGAGGGATTTTGGACAGGTACTTCGGGTTCTGGAATAGAGAAGGAAGGCACTGCTACCCGCGGGAGTTATTGGAAGGTTGCTTCTAGATTTTTTAGCGCCTGCTCCCCGGATGCGATTTTTAAATTTTAAATTATATTTTCCGAAATCGACCTTTAGATGATAGTAGAAAAATTAGTTGAGGCGAGGAGACGGAAGGCGATGCTCAGACACCGGGAATTATGACTGACCCGACGTACTACCTACTTCTATTTTGACACACTCAAATTACTAAATTTTGATTTTACTTGACTCTAATTATTCACCAACGAAGATATGGCAACGGTAATTTACAGGGGACTTGGCTTTTAAAACAATCTTATTAATTTAAACTATTATTTTTGAAATCTGATTTTATGGGGAGAAGCTAATGGTTACAGATAGTAGACTTGCCTGTATGAAGGTATGAGATCCGATGAGGGCCTGCCCGATGCGCTGAACTGAGTTTAATTATAGATTTTAGATATTCACAGAATTTAAGTTCTAGACTGTGTTGGCTGGTGTGCAAATGAATAATTAAATGGGCGGTAGTCGGCCCGCTCCGCCAACGGCGGAGCGGCCGGTCTCTTCTCGACCGTCTTGCTCGGTCGTTGCCAGCCAAAAAAAAAAAAGAAGAAAGATCTCTTTTCTAAGTAAAAATATTCTACCTTACTGATTAAAATTGATTAGGGATGTGCGCGACTTGTCGTCTACATACGGTAAGACGTATCCGCTCGGTGTATCGCGTCTATGGCGCGATGGATAAAGTTAACTGATTAATTATTAAAATGATTTAGGTTAAAGTTTGTATACTATAAAAACTAGGCCCTAACAAGTAATGTACATAATATGCAACAAGCGTAGCAAATCATACTTAACATCTAGTTTAAAATAAAACCCACAGCAAGTTGTGTCACGCTTATAGTGAAGATCGGTCCTATGTCGCCCAACTAAGTATAAACTTGTTCTAGGGCAAACATATTAAACAAATACTAGTTTAAAAAAGAAAACATATTCAAAAGAAAAAAAGTAGTTTAAACAAAAAGAGAAAAAGCGAAAATAAAAAATAAACCGTGAATTAAAAAAAATATGTATAAAAATAAAATATGTAAATATATAATTATAATAAAATAAAATAATGAAGTTAATAGATAATTAAATACACTTATCCTTCGGTTAATAATAAACTATATAGTCATAACTTAAATTATAAATAAAATTTGTAATATTAAGTTACTCCGTATTGTAAAATTAATATTATATGAACGTTTAAAGACCTTTTTATTTGAAATTCGAACATATTGCTACAAGAATAGGAATAATGATAATATACGTAATACGAATAATAAACATAATACGAATAATATACATAATACGAATAATAAACATAATACGAACATTTATCGAACTTTCTACCAAAATCGAAATATCGTTATTCTATATAAAACCGTAATAACAAAATGGTAATTTTATTACTAAGTGTGGGATACCTGGTTTATTTACAAATAGTAATTCTCACAAACAAAAAAATCGGCCACCCCAAGACTTTCCCGGCAAGCAGAAAACCCACCCCGCGTGTTAAACCCTTCAACCCCCTAAACTTCCTCCAAGCCCAGCCCCCCCAACCCCACCTATCAAAGCTACCCCCAACCCCACTAACGCATCCCCCCGAACTTCCCCCCACCAAGGCCCCTCTTAAACCCCTTTCTTTTACCCCTCCCTCCTCCTAAACCCTCCCATACCAAACAAACGACCCCTTCCCATGCAAATCCCCAACCCCCTAAACTTCAAACTTCTACACACCCAACCCCCCCCCCCCCCCCAAACACCACCTTCACAAAATCCCTTTTGCATCCTAAACACTTGGATATCTATTATACTCTAGATAAGGCAGGCTAAGGAAGAAGATGAATATCAAAAGAAGAAGAATACCTTCGTCCGGAATTTTATACATCCTGAGTACCTACTTGGTTTATCTTCTTCAAAATTAAAGCACTCGTAAATCCCTCCACATACCCTCTTAGACCCTCAGACACTTTCACTTCCTGCCCCCCCACCGATAGTGATTGATTATGATAGCAAATCTAGTATAGTATTTTTGTAGCATTTCCGTAGTATTAAAATGGCTATTTTCCAATATGTAACGTTTAAATAATTTATTGTAATATTGGAGCCTTGTCCACCCTCGAACGGGTTTAGTCACAGTTGGGTGACAGAATCAAATAAGAATGAGGTCAAGGTTTTTTTTCTAGCCAAAATCAATGTTTTATAGATATTATTTTTTAAAAGTAAATAAAAAAAATAGAATTGAATAAAATTACCTAGTATGTTTAAAACAGATGCAGTGGTGCTGAATAATTCATGGCGCGTAGCAGGTGACATAAATCCCTGCCGGAGGAGGCTATTTATTCAGCAGCCGTCTGTCACCGGGGCAGTTTATCAGAGCTGGGACGTTTCGCGGCTGAATGCACTTTACCCCACTTTGCCACTTCAGCCAACTTGCAAACTATTTCGGATATGCGACACACATCAGCACTTGATACGGAAGAATGGGCAGATAACATGAGAGACGCCAGACAGTGTGTTGTGAATATACATATTCCGAAACTATCTACAAACAGAGAGCTGGCGAGACAAGAGAATGACATTTATAAAATAAAACATACCCGTGCATAAATATTCGAATATACATTTTCTGTTGTTGGTCGAAATAGCAGTATCGTGTAGAATAGGCCTCTCGCCAGAATGTCTTGTGCTTTTTAACCGACTTCAAAAAAAGGAGGAGGTTATCTATTCGGTTGTCAAGTATCTTTAACATTTAAATCATTTAAAAAAAAATACGCGAGGCACTCGGGGACTGCCGCAGTAAAGCTATTGCATAGCATTTTTTAACAACTTATGCAATTATAATTATATTTTTTTTAATTTATTTTATTTTTTCTGATATCAGATAACTGCGCTCTATTGGAATACGTTGAAATTAATCCGAATCATTTGCAGCTGCGGAAGCAAATGATTCGGAATAATTTAAACTTCTTCCGATAGAGCGCCGCGCACGAATTTTTTATTCGATAAAGCAAAAAAACCGGATATTGTTCGAAACAACTACTATTCGAAAAAAATCGTAGATAAAAAGATAGATAATTAAATTATCTTTAAAATGGTGCAGGTTTCATAATAATAAGCCAGATAGTATTTGCGTAGTAGTCGTTTTTGTATTCGGCTAGACCTTATTTCACAAATTAATTACACTAGTAATATAAACAAAATCTAAAATATTCAAAGCTAAGAATATTAGGAAAATGTTCTTGTTTAATATATATTTTTTTCGAATCGTAAGCAGTACTCGTTTAGACGTAATTATCAGTTTAAAATCATTAATATTCGTTAAGAAATTTCTTCATTCGGTCGCCGCGCTGGCCTAGCTAGGCACGCGATAAAAGCTATGCAATAGCTTAAAATGTTTGTTACTTCAGAACTGAGCCATTTAATAAAATAATAATAATAAAAACTCTTTATTGACCACAACGAGTACAAATGGCGACTAATTATAAATTTAATATAAATTGATTATTTAATATATTTTTATATAAAAAAAAATAATAATTATAAATTTAAATAATTATTAATTATTTATAATTAAATATAAAAATATATTATAAAATTTATATAATGAATTGAATAAAAAATTTTATTGCCATAAACTTATTGCCATAAACGGCAATATCCTCCAGCCAACCAGCAGGTAGTAGTTACGTTTGTTCATGGTAGAACATTTTTTTTTCAAATTTTCATTTTTAAATTTTTCTTTGATTCAAAGAATACATATACATACACGTACATACACATACACATACATATATACATACAATACATAAATTATATAAATGATACATAATATCCATATTATACATATACATAATAAATAAAATATATACGTAGGATCAGCTTATATTATTTTGAGAGCAGATATATATATAGCTTCAGCCGGGAGCGAAACGCACTCGAACTAATGGTATCCCGTATATTGGAAGGCAGGTTATTCCATAATCTTGCGGCATATACAGCAAAGGAATAGGTAACGAAAGCTGTGTGATGCTGAGGTATACATAGAGTATTCGTTGTCTGAGACCATAATGGCAGCCCGTGGGAAGATAACACCCGGAATTCCGATTTATTCCATTTATCAACCGATTTGATACATTTCTTTTTATTTGAAAGTATATACTCGCAGATTGGTTCCATTTTTATTAAGATCCAGTTCTGATGATGGGATCCATGAGGAATTAAGGTGATTCGTCGCGGTCCGAGGAAACTATTCTGATAATAGATGGCGTTGTAAGCAATATTAACAGAAAAATACGATTTTTAGCTCTCTCAGTGCAGTAAAAATTACGAAATAAATTTACCGGGAACTTTACATATACACGGTTCGATGTACTTCGTATCACCGCGATAATCAACCGAATTACGAAATTAATGGGGAAAACAGACCAATTTCGGTTCTGAACCGAAATTGGTCTGTTTTCCCCATTAATTTCGTAATGCGGTTGATTATCGCGGTGATACGAAGTACATCGAACCGTGTATATGTAAAGTTCCCGGTAAATTTATTTCGTAATTTTTACTGCACTGAGAGAGCTAAAAATCGTATTTTTCTGTTAATATTGCTTACATCGCCATCTATTATCAGAATAGTTTCCTCGGACCGCGACGAATCACCTTAAGGGAACTCCTCAAATATTACCATATGAAGACGAAAATTTAGATGTTGCTTCAATTCCGATGACAATGCATTCTTTTTATGGCAAGCATGACCTGATTCTATACCCTGAGTTGGCTCCCGACGAGGGGACTCCTCAACGGTCAACAGCACAGACACGAAATTTTGTAAACTCATTCAGTTATGATAGCCCGTTCTAAGTATTACCATGACATACCTGCTGCAGCCAGCGTTGGCTCCCAACGAGCGGACTCCACAACGTTGACCGTTAACGAAACACAGACACAAAATTTTGAATATGCATTCAATTACGACAGCCCGCGTTCTAAGTTTCACAAAGACAGAACTGCGGCACCCAGGGTTGGCTTTCAACGAAGTAACTCCTCAACGGTCAACAGCACAGACACAAAATTCAATTATGACAGCCCGTTCTAAGCATCACCATGGTATGTCTGATGTACTTATAAACAATTTTGTAGTCGTTTTTAGACGTGACAACGTCTTATAATTCGATGGGCCGGCTGCACGCACGAAAAAACATGACTCATGCGGCGTTACCTCGCTCTGAGGCGTTCCATTTATTATATTTATTATTCAATATAAATGCTGCCATCTACCGGTTGCGACAAGAATTATTTACTAACCTCAGTCTAAAATAGTACGAATGAAAATCACTAGATTGATTTAAATTCTTGACATAATTTTATATGTATTCTTGATATACGGAATGTTATTACTGAACGGACAATTTTCTTGTGGGTACAACAAAGTGCAACGAAGTAAGCAACTTTTATATATATATATATAAAAAAAAAAGTATGAAAAGCTATCATTACGATGCGCTATCTAGCGGTTGGTAAAATGTCGCTGATATTGTTTATTTACGACGTATTACCTACCGCTAGATGGCGCAGCCTGCTCAAACGCTTCTCAAACCGTTATTTAACAGTTTGAGATTTCAAACTTTCAAATAAAAAAAAAAACAATAACTTTAAACAATAAACAATTATACAATTATACTGCTATACCTACAATAATACATTTACATGTTGTAGTCAAATCGGTGAGTATAAAAGCATATATTTTTGGATGTGTGTAATAAACAATATCAGAATCTTAAATGAAACTGCTTCAAATGCAACCATTCCATCAGTATTTTCTTATGACGTTGTCACGTTCAACTATCGTCAGTAAACCGACTTTACAGACAACCGATTTTTTTTGGAAAAATTTTGTCTAACATTACTTATGATACCACATGAAACGGATTAGAGATATTTAATGAATGCATGACTTTAATTTAAAATATTAAAGTGATATTTGATTACGGCTATTTTATAAGTCTGACTATTATGCATATTTTAATTCTTCTAAACTTTATATTAGAAGAAACTTATTTTTTTGTCCTTTTGAATTATTTTATAACTGATTATTTTATTATTATGATGACTAGCTGATGACTACAATAATTATGTTTATTTTAATTGCTTTTATTTTTATATTGATCAAATTTGATTTATGAATATTGATCAAATTTATGTGTTTTATATTTTATAATTATTTGATTATAACTATGATTATTTAATAAATAAAATATATTTTTTTCTATTATTATTTTCTATAATGTAACCTAATTATTCGTGATTTTATATTACTTTCCCGGCCCACCAACCGACCAGAAGCGAAAGTATTGTGAACGCGTTAAAAAAATCCAGATGAAGATGGAAATATCTATTTTGAGCCCCATCTAGACGATTAAGACCATTTCCAGGCTGAAGTTTATTTATGTGGCTGTCTGTCTGTGCCTGCCTGTGCGTGCGTGTGTATATGTATTCATCCACGCCCTAACGCTTAATCCGATGGGGCTGAAATTTTGTATGTAGGCATTATTTGGCCATCGCAAGAGATGAAAATATTGTGGTTGAAATCGGTCTACCATGGGGCGCGCTAGTCATAAATCAATCTCGAAATGTTAGATTTTTAGAGACTTGAAATTTGGTACAAATTTGGTACATCATGTGATTTTGGCCCAACAGGGCCAAAATCACATTTGGCGTCCGCAGCGTCAGGGCTCGGGAGCCGGTCCTGATATGTATCTTACGCCATCAGCGATAAATAATTATTCGTCTTTCACTACCACGAACCCTACATTTTGATATACTTCGAACATTTTGACATCATAATGTGACTCTAAAAACGCTGATGTTTTACGAATAAAATCACTCTTTTCACTCGACCCAACTACGACGTTAATCGTCTCTATATACTTTAATTAATGGATAATAAATTATCTAAATACTAATGTTTGTCTGTACTTTGCTCTCTGGTCGGCTGAGGTAAAACCGACTCAAGATTGGAAACCTGGTCTTCGCACAGCATCATAAACGGGAGACCAGGCCACTCTCAATAAGATCATCGTGAGAGTCCCACAGGTCGGACACCTAGGAAGCTACAATGCTTCTCTTCAGACTATGGAACCATCAGGTGATGCTTATACTATCAGCCGTCCCCAGGACACAAAAAGGACAAGAAGAAGAATCGCAGAGAAAACACAAATATGGCCAGAATTATTGCTACACAGAAATGTCGCAAGGATAAAGGGCGGAAACATTCAACTTGTAGCGAAGTCGCGTCTACAGTTGCGCCGGGTCATGGGGGATGCGGTCGCGTGACGTCATCAACAGTAGTCATAGTCATGCATAGCGCCGTAAATACCACTTACGGGGTTCTTTTTAATGGGGGCAGGATAGATTTAAACACCGTTTGACCCATTACAATGAAAAGTGGCTTTTTGCTATTCACTTTGTTGTACGTCACTTCACGTCACTTCGAACTCACCACTAGATGGTGCTGCAGCACATCAACTTCTATGCCGCTCAACAGGTCCTCATGAAAATTAGTATAAATAGATATTTGAGCCCGCGAAATATTTTCGCGATATCTATTTTGTTGTAACTCGCCACTGGATGGCACTGCAGCACATCAACTTCTATACCGCTCAACCGATCGCCTTGAAAATTGGTATACATAGGTATTTCAAAACCGCATATAACTTGGGCAATGCCGGCTAATACCATTAGTATTATATAATGTTTTTAGAGCTAATTTCTCATTATTTTCTGCCCCAGGCCTTTGTCTGAGAATTTCCATTTTTATTCCTATTTTATAGTTTCCTTTTCAGAATCAGTAATAATAAACTCTTTATTCTGCCATACTTCCTGTCGCTGTCTTCCCGTCGTCATTGAATTTTACGGTTTCTCCACTAAAACTTTTATTTTTGTTATGATTTTCGTGGACGTTGACTGCGATGGGGAATTTCCATCGACTACGACGCGATGCGGGCGAGATGCATTTTATGTTGACAACGAAAAGGAAACAATAATAAAAATACGACTTTCAAGTGAAGGCATTGTGGTGCTCGCGTCTTAATATATTTTATTTGTGGAGCTAGCAAGTGGATATGAATTCACTATGAAAGGACATATACATACAAGAAATACTTGTATAGAAGAATTTATAATTTTTTTAGTGTGTTACATTTTCTACGGCGCGGCGTTCAATATAAAGTGATAATGAGTATGATGAAGTTAACATTTATGTATTTCATTTATTTATTTAAAAAAAACGTATTTTATTAACAGCAGTACATTATTACATTATATTACTTTGACAAATATTTTATACTTATATAATTACTATTTTATTAATATTAATACTTTAACCATTCAATAGCGACATAATTTCATGGTAGACCGCGGCAATTTATTGGAATTTCTTGCAATATCCCCGCGCTCGACAAAAAGTACTATAACTATGGAACTACTATAGCAATCATAAAAAGAATAACTGTACAATGTTTCTATTGAAATTTCGTATATAGAATATTGAAATGTCATTTTGTAAAACAATTAGATGAATATGAATAAATATGAGAAAATCGAAAAAGTGAAAAAAACTCGGTATTTCTAACTTGTACTTGTCTAATGAAAAAATACGGAACGCTATTTAAAATTGTAAATATTATCGTGATCTTTATTAGATTCCCTTTTAAATATAATATTTCGTTTTGCTTATTTACATACAAAAATATTTAGATATTAGCTCATAAATCCAATAAAATTTTTAATGATTTCTCGAAAAAAAAAAAATTATGATGTTTGACAATGGAATTTTACCAGAAATATTCGCGAAATGACGCACGAAATTATTCTAATGCCCGTCTATGTATGTATGGTAATAATGAGATATTTGGTATGGATTTTAGGATGCGTTCAAATTAGAAAATAATATTACTGTGCGCTCCGGCAGCAAGCATATTGGTCGTTAAAACGTCAACGGTGTTCTGATGTGCAACAAATTTAGTCGTTACGTAGCCGAAGGGTAATATTATTCTTTTCTTATTACATAGATATAATAATAAATTAATATTATAATTTTTTATTTTATTATATTATTATTATCATAACTATTATTTTATTATTACATATAATATTATTTTATTATTATACATAATATTAAATTATTATTATTAATAATATTTATTACATAAATATTAATAATTTTACGAATAATATTACATTATCTTACTTTTTACACGACTGCCCAAAAATAGGAGTGTTAAGTTTTTAGGGTTTATGTACCTATGTATGTTTTCCGTATTAAAAAAAAATATTTTAAGAAAAGCGCTTTGTTTTAACTACAGTGCATTACAACATTATCACTAGAGGCTCCGTTGTAAACAGTAGAAAAAAGGGAGTACCGCAGCCCAGTATTTATTCAGATCAACTCCGCCTAGCTAGGCCTAGGCCCGTACTATGGCAAGCGTGCCAAGTAAACGGTGGCATTGATCGTTTAAAAATAAAATTAAGTATCTAATAATAATAAAAAAAAGTAACTAATGATAACAAACAGAGTACGTACCAAATAATCAATAATCTAAATACTAGGTCATTGCTATGTTAATGCGTCTGTCAGTCTAAGCCAGTCTGCTAATAATATTTTAGAAATACCTATCGTAAAATAAATAGCAAAGGAATTTCAACAACACGAGAAAAAGATAAATAATAATTAAGGGCGGAAAAATAACATCGCAATAAACAGTAAAAAAATCAAATTGAAATAGCCAGAGGATACAATTCTACATAAAATGTGCATGATGCTAGTTATAATTGTCATATCTTTAAAAAATATATATTTCTGCATAATTTTACTATTATACTACATATATAATATTATATAAGATATTACACAAAATGTACTATTTTGTAATATAATGCAAAAGAAAAATACTATAATATATTTAGATCGTTATATTTATATATTTGTGTATGTATGTATATGTATGTGTGTATGTGTATATGTATCTATATGAGTACCTATGTCAGTTAGGCTTCTTCATCTAAGTCAGAAAATAAGTCGTATGCCCAGATACAGGCTATATTTGGCCTAGTTGGGTATGCGCTGAGCATGGTCATGTGAATGTGGGCCGTTGTTGCTTCGCACCATTACTTGGTATGACCATTTTTATGTGTTATATAATTATGTTTGAAACAAATAAATAAATAAATATATATAACTTTGAATGTAATGTAAATAAAGAAGAATAAAAACACAAGGACCGCAATATAAACAAAAATAAAATAATATAAATATGTTATATCGAATGTTCTATTATTTTTTTGGAATAGTCACATTTAGGTTTATAAACTTGATATATTTTTTCTAAACATAAAATACCCTTTTTAAAACTATTCACCCCGATCCCCTAAAAAATACTGCGACTACTACCGCGCTATCATGGGAGAATGATATTGCTGCTGGATGCAAAGCCACAGAAGCTGGCTTTGTAGTACTGAAAGGTACTACCGGAGGATGTTCCAGTACTTCAAAGCCAGATCCTTCAATATCAGCCATCGCATTTCTAAACTTGTTTGCTGTGGCGGTATTTTGATAAAACAAACAATTGTAGCGAGTTTGCCTCTTCGTTTTTCACTTACTATTTCGTATCATGTATCATCGGGACGCCTTGACTGCGGGCCAGTCTCCCCCGGAGTCAACCTTCGGGCGCTCCTGGACGGTTTGCGCGCCGTGCGGAGTCAGCCAATCGATTGTGCACTCTGACTAACAGCCGGGGGAGTCTGCGGACAGTAATGTTTCCTATATAGCAAGGGTGGTTGTTAACCTTAAAACTGCTCTTGAATCGAGCATTCGGCCACCCGATTCCGGGTGAATAAGCCGGGCAAAGGATGCCGTGATCCGCGATCGATTCGGTTGACACCCTATCACCGCTTCATAACGGAGAGGTCTGCGCAAGCGACATCGATCCTGTAACCAGTCAGGAGGTAGGAGGTATCCTGAAGGTTAATTCCAGACGGAGATATCCTTCCAAACTTGTAGTCAGGGGGCGAGGTTGCCCGCTGTGTACCTTTCCCGGTGCCTCGCCGTAAGGCGTTGGCCTCTGACGGGCAGGTGTCGTAGCTAGACAGTGGATTGTTTTTCGTCCCAAGTCTTCTATGCTCACCTCACGGGAGACAGAACTATATATTTCATCAAAACCTCCTGAGGTGACTGGTTCGCCTGTTGTAGTTGACAGCTCTAGTTGTATTCGGTATCAGGCTGATATCCGGTTTGCGAACCAAATATTCGGTTGTCTAAAAATCGTATGCTCAGTACACACTCGACAGATCTATACACCAGTACAAAGCCGTCCAATAATATATATAGCCCCGACCTCTTACGGTATACGACCATATTGATTTATTTATAAGCGTTTAGAGATTTAGCGATTTTTAGCGGTTTAACAGCATAGTATATTCGCCCATTTAGCCGAATGTATGAACGCCGTATTATGTCTGCTATTAGCAGTAGCAATCATTTTCGATACGCTATAATAGATGTGATGAGATATGTCTATTCTGCAGTATACACACATTTACCATTTAAAGCACTTATTAGTGATCTTCCAGCATAATTTACGTGTCTATAATGATATCGCTAATTATATTATCCTTGTCCGTTGAGAGTTCATGCAAATTTTCATTGTCCATTTTAGTTGCGGAAACGTGGACACTCGTCGCATTATGAAACCACATTTCAATGAAATTATGTGCGGCGAAAAGCTGACACTCTAAACCGCTTGCCATTTGTATGTACCTACTACTGATATACCCATATTTCTAGAAACTACAGCGATATAGAGGAGGAGTGTTTTTCCATAAATAAATAATAACATAATTTTAACGGGACGTTGCTAAAACTGTAATCATCGATAATAATCGCCAAATAAGCAACGCTGTGATATTATTAGTAGGCATTAACTAATTGAGTGGCTCCATATTGGACGACATCGGGATTTTCACATACTCTTTCATCCTACTCTTTCGTGCCCTCTATTCATATATGCCTTTTTATTTGTTTATACAAATAACGCCATGTTTATCTCTTAACGCCACTTTCACACCATATGCTTCAATAGAGCGTAATAACGCTCTAATTAAAAAAACTATTGCCCGCTCCACACGTTGGCCAATATTGGTCAATACTGCTAAGATGGAAGCGAGTAAGCACCACTGTGACGAATGAAAAATGTATAAAAAAGAGTGAGAGCGACTTAGGCGATACGGCCAACGTTGGCCAACGTGTGAAGGCGCCATATTAATAGATAAAGTTTGTTTGGGGCGGAAGGGCGTTTGAAGGGTACGGTATAGAATACAGCTATAGTACTATTACTTTCCTGGCAAGGAAAGTACAGCTTGGGGAGTGATGGGGGGTGGGGGGAGTGGGGGGGGGGGGGGTTAGAGGGGGTGGGAGAGGGGTTGGTTGGTTGGGGGAGGTAGGGTGAGAGGGAGGAGAAAAGGGGGGCGGATTTAGGAGGAAGGGTGTTTGAAGGGGGTTTTAAGGGGGTTTGACGAGCGGGGGATTGTCTGCTTGCCGGGAACGTCTTGGGGTGATAACCGTTTTTTTTGAAATGTTGAGGCATTACCAAAATTAAAAAATTGTGCATGTAAAGCGGTTTTACGTTTCGGCAGTTAACCCAGAGCGCGCAGATGCGCGTGAGTAGCAGCGTGACGCAGACGCATCACGCTGCTACTCGCCTTCAAATGCTAATCGTAAATCTTGCGCAGCAATACCTCGACATTCTCAGTAGGTATAGTAGAACCATGTCTACGTATTCTATAGAATTGAAAGGGGTCTGCCGCCTGGGCATAGTCAACGTGCTATCACTGCGTTGTATCTAAACACACACTCAACATTTTCAATATAACAATTACAATCACACGCGCTTTATCAAAGTTGCTTAAACGTGTGCAATATGAGAGTTTAAAGCTGTCACGGGACCGTTTCGCAACTAAGCCAGTTTTTTCCGCAACCTAACCTAACCTCCCCCCCGTAACAAGGCTTGCGGCCCGCACGGGTTGGCAGGACCGGTTGTACTTGAACTATCGAATATCGGTCGACAGGCCTTATATAGAGGCCTGTGACTTCTTCCACTAGGCATGTTCGCCATTTCGTGGGGACTTCATGTGAGCCGGGTCCATTAACCCAGCTTTCGAGAATATGGCGTCTCAGGGCTGTTGTCCCTGAGACAGGCTTCTTAGGAGGAGCTTCTTAAGACATTTAGCAGCGCGATGTTTTCTTCTTTGGTGCCGATTTGGCACTCGTGAATCAGTTCCAGCAACTGCATCACCGTGATCGCTACCTGCTCGTCTTCCTCGAGGAAGCTCATCTCATCCAGCGGTTGTCCTTGAGCGCCCTCTATCCGTGTCATAGACGGGTGTTACACGTTCAATCTGGCATCAGTTCAGTCCGTGACCTTTGTCAGACTGACTGGAAACTGGTCGTTTATTGCGTTGACTGGTGGACTCATTGGCTGACGCCGCACGGTGCGCACAGTCCAGTAGCGCCAGAGGGCAATCCCCATTGGGAAACTGATCCACCAGCCGTGAGACCTGAGACACGAGCGTCCTTGTTGGAGTAGTCCCTAACACGAGGAGGTTACTGATAGGAGCTGAATCTTGAGTTGGGCCGACCCGAGAACACATAAGATCTTATGGCCCAAGCTGCATGAAACCATTCCCTACTACTGTTATACCTACAGTTTGAACATTGGCACCGTGCAAATGCGTGCAAACAAGAGGAAGGAGAGCAAGTTATTTGGCAATCTGGTAGCTGTGGGCTTTCAGCCACTCTTTTGTCCCACGCAGCGTACACGACCCACCCGAGTAATTTATACCAGCAGTAATAAAGCGAACAGTATTTTCTCGAGCAGCCGAAAACGAGCAATAACGGCGCTCATAAAAGATTCCGCTTTTCACTGCGCGAGCCAATGCCCGCCGTTTTAACAAAAACTAATTGATGACTTCCGCGCCAACTTTGCTAGCTTCCTCTTAACCCTCTGCTGACCAATTGGAGTCCAGAAATATTATCGAAATCTACCGAGCATTTGTTCTCCAAAAGCAGGCGATGATTACGATAGCCAGTGTACGGAGGGGCACACATTACGCGCATCATTTGTAGAAATACAAAGTTGTTACTATGGCGTATATTCTCGGTTGTTTAGTGCATCCTAAAACAATATACACGAGTGTACACTTAACATGCACGTACATGAATACTACACTCAAAGCAAAGCCAGATAGCCCCTCCCCAAAGTCCGTATGACAATAATCCAGAAGTCATTTGTATATTTGGCCTTTAAAATCATAAATAAATAATCTTGCAAAATCAATACGACACTTAGAACCAAAAATGTTGAAATATTGAGTTAAACACATTGCTATTTATAAGGTAGGCAACCTCGAAAAAATATTACAATTCCTTTTATTTAAAATTATTATAAAAATATTATTATCTATCTAAGATACCTCTATTATTCTTATATTAAAACGTAACAGGTAAACCTCGTAGAAATAATTTGAAAATGTTTGATTTTGTCGTTTTACATTTTGTTTTTTAATTAATTCAAATATTTTGTTAATTTTGGGACACCCGATATACCGATTGGGGACACACCGGTTTGGGACAACTTCTCCTGCGTTGTCTTTGAGGACTCAATAATTCATTTTACTATGATCTATCTATACCAGCGGTTCACAACGTATGAACGTAGAGTAAGGCAGATAGACGACGAGATAGATTAACGAGTCTAAGTGTATTTAGGATACCTACAGACAATATAATAAAATAAAATAAATAAACAAAATAAAGATAGCACTTGAAAAGAATAGAATACAAAACTAGCAACCTTGTAACAGCACGGGAAGATGAAATAGTCGCGCGAAGAGACAGCGCCGCGTCTCAAGCCTCGTCTCGCTCTCATCAGTCACCCATCGAGTGGTCCATCGCACCGTTCCTGTCGGCTTTACGCATCGCATTTATTTATTCTCGCTATTTGCTAAATACGATGGATAAGTGTTCTGCAGAAATTTCTATTTTTTATGTTGTCGCACCTTACAATTTCTTACAAAATAATGACACAGTTATGATACTTACAAATAAATTGTATATTTTTTACATCAAAACACTCACTAAATTTTCCGAAAAAGTTCTCGCTGGGTCGCAAAATATTGTGATTTTAAAAAGTGGTGGGAGTATACTATAAGCTTAGGTGTATTTTCAGATCATAAAATTAAAAAATATTAGGAAACGCTAACTTTAAAAAATCTATTGGGGTTTATACGACCCCACTCTACTAGTCGAGTGTTAACTTTCGCGATAGCGCCCTTACGGATGGTCTCTCGACTGATAGCAGCGCTTTGTCTAACGAAAAATTGGATCGAATCCAATAGGATGCTCAATCCCCATTAGTGAGGCTCATATCAAACCAGTATATTTAGCCACAAACTAATAATACACTCGGGAACAATGAATCCGGGTCACTAACATACACCACTGTACCACGGAAACTAAGAATGCTCGCTTATTGAATAAAAACCACATTTTAAAATTAAATATTGAATACCAGGAACGCTTTTATATTTTTCTGTGACAGTTATATTTTTCTGTGCTTTTATATTTTTCTGTTTTATTTGCCACAACAAATGCAGTGATTCTCCGTTTGATTCATTTGTTTTAGCATTTTTGATGGTATTAATTTACAGTACATAACCAAAAAGATTTATTCATAAAACATATTGGTTACTGTAAAGCAGTGGTTCCCAATTATTTTTTCCTGCGTATCTCTTCACGAAAGACCTTGAACTGGCGTACCGCAATAAAAAATGCAATCAGCTTTTTTTACACTTAGTACTATCAAAATTCAGTTGATGACGGTGAAAATCAGTTTAATGTGACAAACGTTTTTATTGGCACAGCTCTAGAAACAACTTAGTCAAGAGATTGCAACGCGTACCCCTCGATGCAACTTCGCGTACCCCTGGGGGTATGCGTACCACTAATGGGGAAACACTGCTGTAAAGTAATACCATCAAGAAAGCCAAAACAAATAAATGGTTTTTAGAAAATCGAATTACAATTTTACTGCATTTGTTTTAGATTTTTTTCTGTTCTTGTTTGGTTTAGAGGAGGTAAAGGGGGGGGAGGGGCGTTGCGAAGGGTACCGTTATGTGGGCTGGGAGGGGGGGGTAACATTAGGAAGGGGGGGCTTGAGGGTGGGGAGTGGCTGCGTTAGGAGGGTTAGAGGAAAGCTTTGGGGGAGGTGGTTGGGGGTAGTTGGAAGTTGGGGATTTAGTGCGGGGGGGGGGGGGGGGTGTCTGCTTGCCGGCTTATTATTTCTGATTCGGTAACAGATTTTTTCCGAAAAAGGACTATCTATTTTAATATAATCTAATTTATCTTTTTATCTATTTTATTCTATTACAATACAGATATCAATCGAGTTACGCGGCTAATTGGGTTCTCGTAAGTCGAGACTCAGGATTAGTCCAAACTACATTACGTAACTATTATCTTTTATATGTAAAAATATTCATCTATAACTATCAATTTAAAAAAAAATAAAAATTGCTCTAAAACTGCGTAACTCAAGTACCGCATTAATCGAACGTTGCCGCATTTTTTCCGCGTTACTCGAAATTCGCGTAACTTATTTGCCTCGTAACTCGAAGGATACCTATATGTAAATTAAACTTACGTAACATTGGAGGCGCATGTTCCCGATTGAGTCAATATTATAATGATATGGTCTATCTGAGTAACTTCCGGAGGTATACAACGATTTGAATTCGAGGCGCCTCAAATAAATAAGGATTATTTCCTATATAATTGTATTCTGGGCACGTATACTGATCTGAATTCTTGCGAAAGTCAGGTCGGGTGGTGAGGGTGGTATTCTGCCGCCGCCCAATAGATAGGCGTATACTGGGTAGGCCGACAAAGCCGTCATCAATCTGGCAGAGAATCGTTCATAGATCGGCGTTCGATGCTGCCGCATCTGTGTCGGACGTGCCGGCACACCCAACCCACCCTACCCTCACCCACTTTACCTCAAATTCCCGGGTTCTTTGTAACCGCATCGCCATTAATGTAATGCCCTAATTAAATCCGTGTTAGACGTCATCTTCTCCCTTTAATTTTCTAAAGGTAGAAACGAGGGGGGATAGGGGAGGGAGGAGTAGAGCAGGGACGCTGAATCAATGAAATGATAAATATCCATGTCAGTGGCTGGTATCTCTCACTAAATTCCAGAGCGAGTTAAGAAATTACCAGAAAAGCCAGCAGACTCGTGTGACAAGAATATCAAACGGAGCTAACTTTGAAATTCTTCTTAAAAGATCCGCTTTTATCCAGCTACTCGTATCTTGCTCGCAAATTGTACAACACCCTACCACTGTATATCACACATATTTGAAAAGATATTGACTGAATAGGGGGAAGTCCCCTAAATCCGGACTGCACCTAGCGTCGGACAATAATAGTATCTCGGCAAGTCGCGGAGCGATCGATACAAAGACGTAGAAAAAGGAAAAGCGTACGCTTCCCCGCACCCTTTTCACCCGTCTTTGTATCGATTGCGCCGCGACTTGTTGAGGTAGTATTAGTGTCCGACGCTAGGTGCCGTCCGGCGTAAGGGGACTTCCTCATGCCTTTAAAATGGTGCCTCTGCAGATATCCATGATTAGATAATTAAATATTAAAATGAAAACATTGGTATAAGTAGGTATAAATAGAATTAGTTTTTTTAAAAAGTTTTAGTGATTGAATAATGTACTGACTATGTATTATAATATTATCCCTGTATGTATTATCATTATTATATATTTTTAATTCCTCATAACTATTCTCAGGATTATTATTTTATTATCATTTGTTACCTTCATTAAATCTGGAATTTTCTTGACAATTCATTAAATAATATTTGTAAGGATATTTTGACTATTTTTGATGTATTTTAATATATTTGAAATTATTTGCTTACTACTGATAGTTTATATTTTTAATGACATTTTGTCTTGAATTATATGTAGGCTATAGGGTAGTTTTATTAAGTACGATGATGTCAAAAGAAATTCTAAAATGTTAACGATGAAAATAAATTGACTACCTTAGAAAAGGCGGCCGCCTAGTTTACTACTCAAAATTGTAAAAAAAATAAATTGAAATTGAATAAATTAATTTAAATTTGAATATAAGTGGCTAGAAGCTAGTTGTTAAAAGGACAAAAGACAATGAGTAATTTCGTACCTACTTACGAAGTTTATAACATATCATATACAAACGAAAGCTTATTACAAGTGTAACATTTTATTATATACATTTATGATAATAATAATAATAATAGATTATATTATTAATATATAACCTAAGTATTAATAACATACCTAACAAAATATTTTTCAAATTATTTGCACACCGTAAGTTATAATTGGCATAAGAACATGTTTTTTTAGGGATTTTGTATCTAGTTATAAGATCATGCTGTTACCTTTCCTAAATAAATAAATAAAAAAATAAAATAGAAATTATTATTCAGATGAAATCAGCGCTTTGAAATGTCTCAATTGCTTATTTAATTTGCTATTCACATTTCAATACGTAATAATTAACCACTTTAATTTTTAGTTAGTCATATAGATGGCATTCTATCTCTCCGTATTATTTATGGGATAAAATCAGCATATATAAAAATTGCAATAGATGACACTAATATTTGAATGCTATTATTGTATCATTGGTTAAACTATTTAGTTTTTATAATCAATCAGTCCTTTATTAAAAAAAACATTCACTTTCAATATTTGTATAGAGGTAGATGACCAAATAAATTGCTATTAGTCTCGCCCTTAGTGCTATCGGCGCCACCTTCATGTCACCGGCACAGAAGGGTTGCCAAAACATACTATATCATATATGGTTACCAAAACATACTTATCATAAATGTATGATAAGTTATACTATGTATACATCGTACGTATATATCGTACATATATGATAAACATACTTATCATAAATTTACGTTTAGTTATACTTAAATGTATGATAAGATATACTATATCATATAGGGTTGCTATACTTATCATAAATGTATATAATAAAATGTTACACTTGTAATAAGCTTTCGTTTGTATATGTATTTCATCATGTGAAGGGCGGGTCGCATACAGATTAAAATCTGGTACATACGAGTATTGACGTCTTGGTTATTTGAATGAAGCCTTATTTTCCCTCATGTAGTCGGTAGCTTTTAAATCTATTATATATTCGTCTTGACAATTCATACCTTTTTACACGACTGCCCAACACAACAAAAAAGAAGTGTCATGGGTGAAAACATTCAGGGTCCATCTATGTATATTTTCAGTTTCTTTATTCCACCATAACTTCTAAACGCTTGTATCGATTTACAAGTATGTGTTATCGTTAGAATAGTTATGAGATCCGAGTATTAAAGAATACCTTAACTATCCAAATATTATGTTAGTAGATGTCTAAATGTCCAAATCTCAATAAATTAACATACATAAATCGTGTTTAGTGGGAAATGAAAGGTCTGAATGAGTACATTCCGGAAATATACATGTATTTATATGGATATATACATAAACCACAAAAATTTCCTAAAGGACACCGTAGTAAAAATAATTATCAATACAGTAGTTCAATTTCTGTAATTCGTATTTTTATTTTTTTTTGTTGATATATTTACTTGTGGAAATATAGAATTGAACTGATAGATAATGATTACTTCCTATCCAATGGTATTCTGGGCACGTATACTCGTACCAATCTGAATTCTTACGAAAGTCAGCCGGGGGTAGTGGGTGGTATTCTGCCCCCGCTCAATAGATAGGCGTATGCTGGATGGGTCGACAAAGCGGTCATCAATCTAGCATAGAATCGTTCATAGATCGGCGTTCGATGCTGCCGCACCTGTGGCGGACGTGCCGGCACACCCCTTTCACCCTACCCTCACCATTTTACTTCACGATCCCGGGCCCTTTGTAGCCGCATCGCCCTTAATGTAATGCCCGAATTAAATCCGTGTTAGACGTCATCTGCTCCCTTTAATTTCCTAAAGGTAGGGATGAGGGGGCGAGGGAGGGGAGAAGTAGAGTAGGGAATCTTTGAGGTTGGATTGTTTGGAATGGCTTTTGAGGTGGTGCTGAATCAATGAATTGATTTAATATTTATGTCAGTGGCTTGTAAATGACAAAATATAGAAATAACATTTCAGGGTGTTGCAAACCGCTCTGGGGCTCTTATTAATTATGCGGTAGTTATTAATAGGCAGATCAAAGCGCAATCTTCGTATCCGTAATCGCACTGCGAGGATCGAGGATGTTAATCCAATGGAGGTGCGAAGGTGTGGAACAGGGGCCGATCGACATGCGACATGCGACAGATCTTGGTTATATCTATCCGTTCATCATCCATCAGTGCAAATCCCGTTATTTCTCTCGGATGGGTGTTATATGATGCTCAAAACTCGAGGCAACCGAGCGACTTATCATGCGTGTCGACCCTCTCATTCGTCGACGTGGCTAGTGACCACATGCGGCCCGCGCTACAATTCATCTACTAGCTAGACGGATTGCCTTATCCTTTCTCTGCCCACGTCGTTAGCTAAATGAGTTGTTTCTGTTTTATCAGAGAAAAATGGCATACCATTTATTTTTGTACTATATGTAACAGTTGATAAAGTCAAATCAGTTGTCAACCCAAAACAAATAATAATAATACTAATAATAATTTATCGAGAAATGTGTCTATATAAGTTAAAAAACGAATTGACCGCGTCGTCGCCGAAACGTCGGGTGTTACAAACTTCATGTGGGGTAGTAAAATCGAGCGTTAACAAAAAGCGTTATCCTACTATAATCCTACTAATATTATAAACGCGAAAGTTTGTATGTATGTATGGATGTTTGTTACTCTTTCACGCAAAAACTACTAAATGGATTTTGATGAAACTTTACAATAATATAGCTTACACATCAGAATAACACATCGGCTATAATTTATGAAGATATATGGTTTTCTATCATCATTATCGCAATTTTCCATCACCACGCGGCTGAAACCGCTGGGCGCAGCTAGTAATATTATAAACGCGAAAGTTTGTATGTATGTATGGATGTTTGTTACTCTTTCACGCAAAAACTACTGAATGGATTTTGATGAAACTTTACAATAATATAGCTTACACATCAGAATAACACATAGGCTATAATTTATAAAGATATAGCGTGAATTATCTAAAATATAACGATAACTGTCAAGTAAGTAGGAAAAAAATCTAAGAAATTGACATTCGAAATTTAAATTCTATCCTACTATCCTACTAATCCTACTAATATTATAAACGCGAAAGTTTGTATGTATGTATGGATGTTTGTTACTCTTTCACGCAAAAACTACTGAATGGATTTTGATGAAACTTTACAATAATATAGCTTACACATCAGAAAAACACATAGGCTATAATTTATAAAGATATATGGTTTTCTATCATTATTATCACAATTTTCCATCACCACGCGGGTGAAACCGCTGGGCGCAGCTAGTGTTTTTATAAATGAATTAATGTTAGCGCCATTTAAGGAGAATATTTCGAAATGAAATACCTTTTCATAGCATAGTAATAGTAATACTTACCCGACAATAGAAGGCAGCACATGTATTATTCTGTTATCGCCATCTAAGAAGATAATTTCAAAATTAAATAAATTTTCGTAACATAGTATGCTGAGTATTGCTCTCTCCATCGCCCTTTGGCATATTCTGACGCGGTTGGCACTGCTCTGCATTAGGGGCACTGTTTCAAGGCCGTACATTTCATAAACTTTCCGCTTTAGGTTGAAATTATCATAAAACACATCCACTGCTTACATTGTAGGAGTAAACGCGCCTGAAAGTTTTCAAAATCAGTTTAAAGCCTTAATGTCCAAGGTAATTAGCAACTTTATTAAGTCCAAATTAAAATTGGTTCCTTATCGAGGGATTCGCTTAAAAACTTTTTTAATTATAGTTCATATTTTTCAAATAAAAAATCATAAAATTAAAATTCTTCAGATATGGTCGTTCCCAGGTATCCTATCGGAGCTGACACGCACATTTTTGAAAATTTCATTCTATTTTTATAAATTATTAAGCTTATTGTCTAGCGTTTCTTGAAGGACTAAAGCATTGTATATGTGTATTTATTGTTAATCTAATTTCGTAACATCGTAATTCTATATTTAATGATTATTAGCAATGACTTATTAATTTGTCATTCCCCTTAATTTTATTTATTTTATTTTATTTTTATTTTTCGGAAAACTTACAGCGTTTTATACTTAATTCTAACACATATTATACAAATCTAAGGCTAATTAAAAGTTTTCACAATTAAACTAAATCTATTGTTACAGCGCAATGAGCTATGAAAAAAATGCAGATTTAAGTAAGGGGAAAAGGATAGGGAAGCCAAATTATGAGTTATGTAGATGTATTTAATATATAGGATGTTATATAACATACATACATATATACATACATACACGTGCATAAATAATAAATTAATATAAATAATACGATAAGGTAACAATAAAATGTAAAAGTATAGTTAATATAAATATATATAATCATCACAATGTATTTATAAAGTTAATAAACATATGAACTTTTATAGAAAATATTATACTGGCTAGAAAGCATTGTTATAGTGTAGCAACCATTACCACAGCCAAAGTACCTAGCGGACGAAGAAATACCGATCAAACCCGAAGGCTGTTTATCGTATTTCTAATTTCTTCGAAGCAAGTATTTGAAGATAAATTAAAAATATCCAAACATTGAAAGTTTAGGTTATATGAATGTGATATTCGAAATGTTTCCTAATAATTACTTATAGAGATAAATTTCAACTAAGCTGCTGTGCAATGGGTCTAATAATATAGGAGGGTCACCCACCATCCTAATTAGGGTAAATTTGCGCGAATATTAAATGGGTCATAAATGGAAAATGAATGACCCTACGATAGGGTAGGGCCAATGAGATGGCCCAAGCCAGCAGAGCGGCTGTTATCTTTATAAATTAGGCAAGCAGCGCGACGCTTTGCGGTCGGCAGCCCGCCGTCTGCTCTATCGTACCTTGCCATTACCCCAAAAGTCTGAATATCAAATTTTAATTAATATTTAATTGAGAAATTACCATGGGGTCATTGGGGAGCGCCAATATATACACGATTTTAACTTTGCCTTTTTTTCTGAGTATTTAAACATACGAGTTCGATTATTTGTAAATCGTACATACAGATGGCGCTGCCGGTGTTTTAGAGTGCGCTGTTCTTTTTGTTTTTGTTACTAAATACACATGAAATATGTGATTTTAATAAATTAGTAATACGACAGCAATAGTGTTTTTCCTTCAACGCATTTGCAGAGACACTGAGATTAAAGACTAATTTACATTGAGTCAATTAGTCTAGGGATGGATTTCAAAGAAATACATCGATGTTAGCATCGATACCAGCATCGTAGCGAGAACAACGATTATCGAAAAATATCGTTTTCAAAACATCGATATTTAGATCGTATAAACATCGATATTTCTTTTAAAAAACATTGTTCGTTAGACTCATTTTGCTGACAATCTCTATGAGTTTTTTTTTGATATAACCAATAATAGAGATGAACACAGTAATATATAATATATAATTAAACAGACGTTAAAATAAAATAATAATATAAGTAACTCAATGGGAATTAACAATAGGAAACGGCTATGTTTAATCAATTAATTTCCGAAATTCGTCGTTTAAGCGTCGCACTTTTTGTTGGTCAATTTTGTATAAAAATACTGACAATATCGTTTTTTTTATGAATTATCTCTCATTGCCTAATAATTCTTATTGTTACACATGTAATATATAATATAATATATATGGAGACCAGCCGAAATTGCTACATGCACATCTGTCAACCACTGCAACACGCCGCTCGGCCTTGTGTTGTACGTGGTTGAACGTGTTAACTAAAGTGTTGAAAATATCAACTTCCATAAAATATTATTTCTCATATATGGAGCAAAAGAAAATATAATGTATAGATGAGAAATATCGACGGAGGAACATCGATGGTGCCAAAATATCGATAAGGAACCATCGATGTAAAAAACCTCGAATATCGATCTCTAACCCTCGATGTTTTCGATATATCGGACATCGATTTCCATCCCTATCAATTACTGATTTCAAACTCAAAACAAGTCGGCGCTAACCCGGCACTGTCATCGTGTAAATTGATTTCAAGTCAGTATAGCGCTGTCACGACAGTGTTGACTTTAAGACCCCATCCCCCACCACACATGCCAGTCGCTAGCACTGCGCTGTAGGGAGACGCCGCGTCGTGTGAAAAAAATACTAGGGAAAATGACGCATTTTCTCGACTGACTTCAATAACTTGCGTACAGCCTGAAGGAATACCTGCAAGTGACTAACTGCATGTAAACTGTATGTCAGTTCTCGGCGCTAGCACTGACGACTAAAACGTACTCAATGTAAATGTATACTAATTGCAGATTTACACTGAGTCAGTTACAGGCGTCAGTGATGGCGCCGAGAACTAAATTTAAAATATATAGCGGTGACAGCGCTGTACTGATTTAAAATCAATTTAAACGATGGCAGTATCCGGCCAACGCCGACTTTTTTTGAATTTGAAGTCAGTAGCTGACTCAATGTCAGATTTACTTCTTTTTCATTTAGATTTCTTCACATTGCAATAAATCTACCGATTATCACAATAACAAAATGCTGCACGTTTCTAAAACTTGTGGGTAGACATTATATGCAGGATCTAAAATCCATCTTGCACGTAAGTTTGTGTGTAAGGTACAGTAATGGAAAACACAAGTGAATCACCAGACACGCCCGTATACGTAACCAATCATAACCCGGTGACTATGTTTTTTTTTCAATTGATCAGGAAACATACAGCTGTTTCAATAAATTAAATACAAATGTATTAAATGTCAAGGACAAGGCTAATTAAAAGCGTCCATTAAAACATTTTATTTTATTTTATAAATAAACACTAAGGAGGAGGGGTGAGGAAAGGGAGCAGTCATAATAAGTAAAAGAAATGTGTATACACGCTTTATAATATAGTTATATATACATATATAATGTAGTTTATTTTTATAACTATGATTATTTTCACCTCCTCTTATTTTTATTAATTATTAAGGATTTTCATTTGGTATTTTGAATTTTTCAGGTCTCTACTGTCATTTTTTATTATTTTTCAGTTTTGCCTGCGTATAATAAAAATGACACGTAGCCATTAAAATTTCTTTTTCATTAACTTAACAAAAAAGAAAAAATGTTTTTTTTAACGTATTTACATGTATTTTTCTCTACGTATTTAACGACCCTATGTTTATGGAATATCCGCCCAAGCACAAGCTTTGATTAATTGGGCGACATATGACAGAGGGTATAATTTATCAATTAGGTTTAATTTCTTGTTGTGGTTTAGTTAAATGGTATTTTATTTGATGTCTCCTAATTGTATTTTTGTAACATTTTTGTGGAAATTGCTCAAATAAATAAAAAAATAAAATACATCAATACATGTTATTTAAATATATTCATGAATACATATCATTTACATTATATTCCAATTACAAAGACATTTCAACACCGTAATTAATCATTGCTTTCTAGAGAGCGATATATGACGTGTTAAATACGTCAATATCGCCGTACTAAGTATCACAAATTTCACCTACCCTATAATTGTAACAGTTTAGTGAATAATTTGTGATAACGTGCGAAAGGTGGAAGTCGCGATTATACACGGACAGATACTATTCTAAGCAGATCAGAACAATCGATGCAACCCAATCCTCTCCGAATAGGTTGCTACTCCGATGAAAAAGGACCTTATTGCTGCCATCTTAGTTTTCCATTTGATAACTAAACAAACTACTCTCAAATTCGAGGAAAACGTAAAATAAATTCATGGTATTATCAAAAAAAAAAATAAAACCAACCATAAATGAGTCCTGTTAGAAGAAAATTCTGAAGCGTAACCTTTTGTAAAATCACTCCGAACGAAGCGTCTCAGATTTCTCTTAAATTAAAAAGTAAACGTTTTCATTACGCAAATATAATTGAAGGCTTAAATATCGGACTTTAAAATAATCCTCCTGGAAAATTAGCCCGTGAAATAAAATAAAAAAGGCAATGTCCCGCGAGGGTGCCGCTGAAGAGGCGGAAGGGTTGAACAGAAGAGTCAAGTGAGCGGCGCTCGGTGGAGTCGCTTTCCCTTTGTTTTTCAGCGACTGGGGTAAGTGAATGGGTCGAGTGAGGTGGGGATGGTGGGAGGGGAGGAGAACAGGTGGGGGTAAGTACACGGGGTAGGCGTACCGTGTGATATTTAAAAAAAAAATATTTAGACAATATTATTTTACTATTTCCTGCACGATTCTTAAAAAAACTACAGGGAAACCCTATTATAATTTTGCAGTCTAACGCCGCTTTTATGCTTTCGACAAACTTTGTCTTATGATACAATTTATTTTGTTCAGAAAATACAAAGGCAGAATATTTATCCAAATACATAATAATTAGCATATTATACGTTATATATTTTGGTTAATACATATATTTGTAATAATAAAATTAATACGTTAATTATATGTGTGCAACTGGAACGATTAAAATAAAAGAGAATTTACTCGTAAGAGCATCTGTTAAAATTGGTTAACGGTGCGTGTTGAATTATCTTTGTTTGTATATGTGAGCATTACTCGTACTGTGTATTTAGACGTTTTTTAACTCAAAGTATAAACGATACTTGGATAAGGATGGGTATGTTTCCGTTCCTTTATTCCGCCATAACTTCTAAACGCTTGAAGCAATATAAAAGTGTGTGATATTGTTAGAATCGTTATGTCATCCCGAGTGTCGTAGAGATGACATGGCGATTCTAACAATATCACCTTGACAGTCTAAATATCAAGTATCTAGTTGTCTAAATGTCGAAATGTCAATGAATCAATATAAATATATCGTATTTAGTGTCAAATGAAAGTTTTAATTGACTACCTACCGGAAATATACATGTATCTATATGAATAAATACATAAACTAAAAATATTTCATAAACAGCGGTAATAAAAATAATTATAAATACAGTACTTCACTCGGTAATTCGTGTTTTTCTTATTGTTTAGTAAATATTATTAGATAACAGTATTGCCCAATTTACATAAGTCATTCGCGATGAAAAGACAGTTCTCTATCGATTTGACCTTCCGATAAATTAAGAATCATTCGATAAAATCCGATTCTATTGTTCTAATGTTATTTTAAAAAAAACTTTAAGATAAGTTTCAGTCAATAAATTAAACATTATGTATTCTCTTAGGTACTTTTACCGTTGAGCAGACATTATTTTACAGGAAAAATTACGT
>OX155955.1:3769862-4123816 GCA_944548615.1 Micropterix aruncella
ATCCCTTTCATACCAAAAAGTCAATTCCATATTCAATGTCAATTCGCGGACACCGTTTAATTAATAATAAAGAAAATTTAGATAAGTACCTTTCCAATCTTAAAAAATCACTAATAGAAAGAAATTATCCTGCCTCTTTGTTAGATAAAAATATAATAAATTCCGAAACAAAATTTTCACCTAAACCTAAATTGGTTTCAAATTTAAATCAAAATAAAATCTTTCTGAGTACTACTTATTTTCCTGGCACTGAGAAACTGCGACCTATTTTAGCAGATTTATTCCCTATTATAGCTAACGACCCATCAACCAAAGGTTTATTAGATATACCACCAATTTTATCATTTCGAAAACCTCCTAATTTAAAATCAATACTTAATAAAAATAATCGAAATTATCTTAGTAATAACAAAAATTTTGGCCTACAGCCTTGTGGTCGATCACGTTGTAAAACATGTCCTTTATTAGATCGAAGCATTTATTTTACTAGTCCTAACACTCCTAATAGTTACAGAGTTCCTTTTAATAGTAGTTGCATTTCAAAAAATATTGTATATCAATTACTTTGCCAGACCTGCAATGCATTTTATATTGGGGAAACAACTACACCTCTTAGCATTAGGTTAAATAATCACAGGGCCAGCGTAGGCAATGATAGTCAACTTCCAATAGCATTGCATGCTAAGGCACACAATTTAACTTTTGATAATTGTTTTAAAGTAAAAATTAT
This sequence comes from Micropterix aruncella, assembly GCA_944548615.1. Taxonomy (NCBI): domain Eukaryota; kingdom Metazoa; phylum Arthropoda; class Insecta; order Lepidoptera; family Micropterigidae; genus Micropterix; species Micropterix aruncella. The sequence goes on from OX155955.1 coordinate 3,770,593, forward strand.
TAAGTGCCTTGGCGATAACGCTAAAGAAAGAGACGTTAAATCTTGGGAGTTGGCTTTTATAAATATTTTAGGCGCTTGCAAGGGTCCCGGTCTGAATAGGCAAAATTAATACAGTAATTATATTTGTTCAGACATATTCATTAAAAGCTTATTAATATTTTTCATTTAAAAATCATTATCAATAATGTTTTTCAAGGTCGGTTATAGTGTATTATAACGATATTGCAAAATATTATTAACCCATTTCTCTATGTTCAGTTTTTTTAAATTTAAATTTTGAAAAAATTGTTCTATCAGAAATGTCATGGAGATGAATACGACTTGTGTCGAAATATTCTCAATCATATAATTTCTTCTAAAATAAGTTACTAACATCCATTTCTGTTACAGAAACCATCCTCCTATACTTATTACATCCAAGGGCATACAGTAATTCGGCTGCAATAACTAAGAACATCATAAATTATCAATTGCGGAAACAGGTGCTGCTGCCCTAAGTATTTAAAGAGGACATTAACTATCGGTAAAATGTTTCTGGTCCACCAGGACCCCAGATAAGTAACTTTTCATGAATCTAATTTTATATATTATTGAAAATAATTTTAAAAAATATATATATATATATATATATATATATATATATATATATATATATATATATATATATATATATATATATATATATATATATATATATATATATATATATATATATATATATATATATATATATATATATAATATATATATATATATATATATATATATATATATATATATATATATATATATATATATATATATATATATATATACACACTTGCGAGCAACTAAATCGACTCACCCCCTCAGTTCGGATAAAAACCAGTTTTTTTTATAAAATGACTAACCGGATGTTCACGAAATATATACCTTTATGAAAACATAATTACTAAGCTTTCTAATGATGTCTTTTTTATAAAAATCGTTTGAGAACTTTTTAAAATAATAATAACTGAACAGAAGTATCGGAAAGTACGCTATTTGTCGCAAAAAGTTTCCGCGTCTTAATTACTCATAAATCCCCCCGGAACAGGTTTATTTTTAGCAGTCACTTATCAGTAGTTGACGCAAAAAAATCTCCGTAAGCGAAACTCATTATTATCGTAAAAGTATGGATACTACACCAAAAAAGACCACTCAGGTCATTGATTTATTGCAGCAGGGCCTTAGTCAACGTACAGTTGCTCGTCTAGTGGAATTTAGTCAGTCTGCGGTCTCAAGAGAAAAAAGGATGTTTAAACAAACTGGTACCATCAATCGGAGACCAAATAGCAGCCGGTTCCGATGCGCTTCTGAGAGAGGCGACCTTTACATCCCTTCGACGTTACTGCAGAATCGCGACCTCGCTGGCGTTAATTTACAGCAGGAGCTGAGACAAATTCAAGGGGTAGCTGTCAGTCAGTGAACGATCAGAAGACGCTTGAAAAAATCCAACCTCATTCCAAAAAGACCTGTGACAGGCCTTAAATTGACGCCACCAGCAAGCGCGCCTTTAATTTTCTCGAGAAGACGTCAGTTGGAGCATATAGCAATGGCGGTCAGTTTTATTTACTGACGAAAGCAAAATGTGTCTGTATGGCAGTCACAGAATAGGCTGGGTCTCCAGGCGTCTAGTTGAGTGATTTTTGCAGTGCTGCTTCGCTAAAACAGTCTCCTACAGCGGCGTTTCCTGCATGGTGTGGGCTGGCATTTCTTTAGAAGGAAGGTCCAACCTCATATTCGTGTCAGGGGCAGGTCGGAGAGAAGGCCTGAATGCTAAACGCTATTTCAAATTATTTTCCTGGGTCATGTCATACCGTATAAACGATTTATTGGAAAAAACTCTGTTTAATACATGATAATGCACGGTGTCACACAGCGGGTATCACTCGGCGATTCTTAAATGAAGTTGGTTTGAAGACGATGGACTGGCCAGCTCTCAGTTCAGACATGAATCCCATCGCGAATTTGTGAAACAAGCAGAAACGAAGAGTCCGAGCCAGAAATCCGGCAACTTCTAATATCTATGATCTCAAGAGAGCGTTGTTAGGGGAATGGGGCTATTCCTCAAGACTTGACCAAAATGTTTTGAATCTATATTTCGGTGTAAACCGTTGTCAAGAGAAATGTCATCTTTCTTATGTGTGCAATTTTATTGCTAGACTTTGTATGTACCATAACATATTACAAAAAAACTGGTTATATATATGGGCGATATCAGTGGCAAACTTTAATATTAGCTGCGATTTCTTTTCTTTGCCATAACGAGTCGATTCGCCCGTGTGATTTCCGACGACAGAAACTAAAAATAAAAAGTGAAGGGTCCGCTCTCCAACAGATGAATTGAAATATTCGCTAAAAAAAAGTGGTCGCGTTTTAAAAAAAATATTTACGTGAAAGTTGACGGAAGTCGCGGCGCAGCGCCGCCGGCGAGCGTAGACGTAGTTCAGTCGGGCGTTCCGTTATTATTTCAAGCGAGCAGTTCTGCCGGTTTAACGAGATCGCCGCCCGAACAAAATGAATGAAATCCGCACTCGCGAGGCTGTAAAATGCACCCACCTGTTCAGTTTCACCCGCTAAATGCTCGTGAAACTGAAACCGGCAGGGAACCCCTCCCTCACACTCTGACGTCGGATAGACCACGGCTAAAGCGGTTGCTTTTTTACTCTCTGCTAACGATCTACCTTTCGCCGACGGAAATTACACCAACATTTTTTCCATGAACGACCCAGCGATCCTGAAATCTACACACTAGAGGGTTGTAGAATGAAAAATATTTACAGATACTATATATTTCTTTCCCTCAAACTATATATTTCTCAAACTACATATTTCTTTCCCTGCTTACCAACCTACAAGAAGGGAAAGTATTCTGAAAGCAAAAAATATTTTTTTCGAGTTGATGCGGAAATATACGTTTAGAGCGCACCCGAGACGATTAAGACCATTTCCACAGTAGAGTCTAGCAAACGAACGACGCCGCCCGAGGCGGTCCCAAAAGAACCCCACCGGTTTCGTCCGCCGGCCGAGAGAGGGCGCTCATCGATTTACTTTATGAAATTATTGTTCAGATCAAATCAGTCCCTGGCTACTCACCGGGAATGTCTTACAGTGACACAACCAATTATTTTACTTCTCGGCCCACCAGCCGACGAGGAGGTAAAGTATTATCAACGCGCTAAAAATGTTCTTCGGGATAGAGACGGAAATAACCATTTTCAGCCGATTTCTATATTGAAGTCTGTCTGTCTGGCTGTCTGTGTAGGTGTATTCTACCACGATAGCGCCCAAACGCTTAATCTGATGGAGCTGACATTAGACATTCAGGCATCATTTGGTCAAAGCAAGAGTTGAAAAGATTCTGGTTGAAATCAGTCAACCATGAAGCGTACAAGTAATATTTTAATTTCGAAATTTCGGACTTAGAGATGTGAAATTTGGTACACAGATGCCTTGTTGATGTTGATTACATTGTGATTATGTGAAATTTTCGTTGCATTAAAATTACATTGTGAAATTTTCGTTGGAATATATCATATACAAGTTTCACTGATAATATTTAAACTCCGCCTTATATTTTAATCAAATATCAACGCTATCTCTCGTCGCTTGGGTCAACACTGCACTTAGGTTGGCCCAGCCGATAAACGAACCGCGTCGGCCGAGGCGGTTGCAACGGAACCCAACCGGGTTTTTCCACCGGCCGAGAGAGGGTGCTGATCGATTTTACTTATGAAATTAATTATCAGATGAAATAAGTCTTTGGCTGCTGGCCGTAAAGCCTTAAAGTGACACAACCGATCTTTCGCGTATGTATGATGACGAAATTTCTTCTGGATAGGTATATTGTCCGTGGACTGTCGCCCTTCCTCAGGCGAAATTAGGCTGTGGATATTTCTTTCGTGTTGCCCGGTTTTCGTGTTATGTAGTTCTCTTCATAATCAGCTGACTGATGCACTGGGTTCTTCCGCGGTAGAAACTTTCCATATTGTCTGAACTTTTGAGAGGCCGGCTACAGCCGCTCGGAACACGACCAGTTGAAAAACTGTTGGTGGCTCTCTCATCTAAAATTATACTGCTAGAAGCTTTCTCTCTAGTTTTAACCCCCTGCGAATACTTTCGTGGCCCTCGGCTAAACGAGGACATATTGAATGTTTTGGTCAAACGGAGTTAAGCATAGGAAAGATATATTTTTTCCTTTTTTTATATTTGGGCAAAAGTACATATCTTTGAATACCAATAGGTTTTTGCGTAAATAAATTGGGTAAATAGAAACGAAACATTTATATATCTATAGTCATATAGATCTACGTAGTTTCAAATATAGATTTAAGTAGTTTCGCACCTTGCGGCGTGAGCCAATCGATTGTACATTCTGGTAATGGAGATGCTGATAGGCCACCCTTTCTATAATCTGGCCGAATTTGAGGGCCATGATTTTTCAAATCTTGTGCCTATTTGAATTATTAAAAAAAGTAGAGCCTTATTGTCTGATTATTTTATATGGTCTTATACATGTACTTTTGGTTTAAAATGCATAACGTAGATTTGATTTCATTATTTAACATTTTACTGACAATTTGAATATTACGATGAATAATTTTACTACGTATCTTTTCAAATTACTAACTACTTCAAATATTAGGCTTCTATTTTGATTATTTATATTTATAGTTTGACAATCTAGTAGTTAATTCTTGACTACCTATGTATGTTCAGTAAAGAGTAACGAGACTTTCTACCTAGCACAATTATTTTGACACGTCCAAGAGCGGTCTTTAGCCGTCAATTGGACACGACGAAAATGTAATGTAATGTAATGACTAACAGTCGGAAGAGTCTGGAAACAGTACTGTCTCCTATAGAGCGGGGGTAGTTGTTGACCTTATGGCGACTGCTCTTGAAACGACCATCGGCTACCCAATTCCGGGTGAAAAGCCGGGCATAGAATGCCGTGGTCAGCGATAGATTCGGTTGACACGGTTTTACCGCTACGTCAAAGAGAGGACCGAGCAAGCGACCTCGAAATCGTAACCAGTCGAGAGACCGAAGTAATCTGGTTGCAACTAAAAGTAAGGGCGTGAGTGTCGGCCAGCTGGGTAACATCCCTGGCTATGTCGCGGATAAGGCGGTGGCCTCTTACGGGCGTGTGGCGGAGCTTGACGGTGGACTGTTTTGTCCTGAGTCTTCTGCGCTCAGCTCACGGGAGACAGAACGATCATATTTCGTTAAAACTTCCTGAGGTGACGGGTTCGGGGGATGACGGGGAAGGCTATCCCGGGTAAGACTCTCGCGTCTCAGGCGTCAAAGCTGGCTGACCCATTTCTCCCGGGGGATTTCATCCCGGCGCTACTGAACGGTTTGCGCACAGTTCGGCGAAGCCAATCGGTTGTGCATTCTGACTAATTGCTGAAGGAGTCTGGAGACTATGGAAATATACTGTCTCATAAGCAGCGGGGGTGGATGTTGACCTGTTGAAATGACCTTGGGCCACTCGATACCGTGTGGCACTTTGGGCAAAGAACGCCCAGGTCCGCGTTAAATTCTAATTGAATTACCACTGTAATACAACAGCTAGAAGCCGCGTAAGCGATATCGGACTCGTAACCAATCGGGAGGACGGAGGTATCGTAAAGGTTAATTCCAGGCGGTGATATCCTACCAAAACTGGTAGTTAGGAGGCTAGGCTGCCCGCTGGGTACCTTTCCCGGTGCCTCGCTATAAGGCGTAGGACTCTAACGGGTTGCTGGTGAGCTAGACAGTAGATTGTCTTGTCTCTAAGTCTGCTACGCTCATACCACGGCTGAAAGAATGATTTTATATCGTTATACCAGCCTGTGGTGACGGGTTTGCCAGTTGTAGTCGACACCGCCCTACTGTGCTCACTTCACATATTCTAGTTTTCATAAAGTTAGTAACTTAAATGGTCCTGCTCTGGGCATCTTCCCAATACCCGCCGCTGCACCGAGGCGTCCAAGCGTGTAACCATCCTTATATAAGTGTATTTATGTAAATCAACGGTATTTATAATGATCAATTGTATTTATTCAAAATTTAATATATCGAGATCGAGACACACGTTTAAAAAAATGCATTTAGGAATCACGTATGTTCCACATACTCGTAGATTTATTTTTATTTTATTGAAAAAAGTATACAGCAATTATTTTGCGTATACTCCTCAAGGTACATTACAAAAGTAATGGAAAATCATTAGGAAATAAATCCAAATACAAAATGTTATTTTATAAAATTAAAAAGCTGAATTTACTCTTGTTATATAGGTAATTATATTGTTAGAAATGTGTCTGTGTGTTTGTATGTGTAAATGTGGTCCTATTTTTGAAATGTCATAGGGATACATTCAGTTTTCGTCCTTCCTTTACTAATTAATTACTGTATGAGACTTTTTTTTAAAAACGACTTGTGACAGTCCTGAAGTATCAAAGTATTTTAATGAAATATTCAATAATCTCGGAGGAAGGTATATTTATATATTTATATAAAATATATTTATTTAAAATTTATTGTATATAAAATATATATATATTTATATAAAATTTCTCTGTTCATACAAATCGATGAGACTAACGAATCAATGAAATTATAACTGTCGTTATACGCGGATACACGCGCATAAAGACAGTTATAGATTGGAAGTCATCGTTTGACTGCCTCCCTAAATTCAGATATTGCACCCCAGACTACCATTTTAGAAACGTTTCCCTCTTTTTTCATTTTCCATTTTTAAAACCGGCCTCAGTCTATTTCCGCGTGGGCAGCACTATTTGACCAATGTTCGTGATGTGGCCTAATTGCGTTTGCTTATAATTACAGAGCATTTCCATACAATTTGATTGGAGCGCAGCACGCACAGAATGTTCACCACCGGCCACGCGCTCCCATTAAATTGGCTGGAAAATTTCTACAATTCCTGCGGCGATTGCAGCCGTTTTTCCTGCGATATATTAACTCATGCTAATGCTTATTTTTATCGTGTTTCTACAACTCAACACCTTATTGATTTTTATCATCTGCGCTACGCCAAATTTCTGGAAGAAGTCCGCGTGTATTTAATTTAATCGGTAGAGCTAAGACTCTTAGTACATATAGTGTCTAGGTTTCTACTCTTCGCGCGCTAGCTCCGATGAATCGGGGGCTGGGAAAACGGGCGGATGACGCCACCCCCGAGGGTCACTTCATATCGCACACTCTCCCAGTACTAGTACTTCGAGAATACTACTACTGGTAAAGTGCGGGGTATGAAGCGACGACAGGGGGAAACTTTATCCTCCCGCTTTACCAGCCCCCGCTTCCTCGGAGCTCGCGCGCGAAGAGTACCTTTTTCCTGTTGTTTATTTTTATTTATGTAATGCATTGGTGCCTCATTTCAATATATAAGGTACAAAAAAACATTATAGAAATATCAAGTAGAAATACACTTATTATCCGAAGTATGGTGTAATATTTAATGTGAAGATGCAATACATTGCTTCTCTCTAAATTACCTGTCATCGTAACAGATTGGTTAATTAAACAGATTCTTATAATATCTAACAAATGATAACAACAGTAATAAAATATCATTTGAAAATACAACAATAACAATCTTTCGGTATTTAAACATCGAAATGCACATTAAAATGGCTTGAAATAACATAATAAAATAAAATACAAACGGAGCTGCCATGGAATTCACCGACCAAAAATCGGGCCCATCATATATAATTTTTACACTTCTGGGAGGTGAAGGGTGGATTCCGGACTAACGACCGGCGGTGGTAGGTTTAGGACAGCTGTCTTGCCACATGTGAGCGTTCACCTTATAACCCATTCACTCCCCCTTCGAAGCCATAGAATTTGAGATGCAGAGATCGCGGTTTTAGATAATTTTTCTAGAAAGGAGTTGATTATTTTCCAAAGAAAGTATATACTAATGGAAAACATTATTTTATTAGTAAACATACTGTAAACCTATGTAGCTCGAAAAGAGCTTCATCTCTTTGACAAAATAATGATTTACCAACTCACTAGCGTTGACATGGTACTACATCGTTAAGATGATGCAACATGTGTTGATATGGTACTAATGTTTCATCTGTACCAAAAAATAAATAAACACAAATTAAAGATAGAGTTGCTGAAAATCTACGTACAGTTATATAAATTATACTTTAATGTATGTATTCTTACATATTAGAATAATACATATATAAAATTGGGATATATATTACATATATAATATCACCGTTAGTCAGTTAAAATTACGCTTTCGATCATAACACATACACCGTCATTTACTCGCTCTATCCGTGATAGAAATTTATAATTAAATAGCTTGTGTGAGTGCAGTGTACTTCGTGAGTTCATCGTCAAGATCCACACCAGCGTCTGGAGTAGCTACCCATCAGCAGAGCAGTCAAAGAAGACCTGAAGGAAGCGGTATTTTAAGATACTTCTTTTCTTATTCCTGCTGTATTTAAATTGGCTGTACAGCTCTCTTATCAGAACCTTATTCTAAATTATACAGTCCGCTGCCTGATGTTCAGGATAACGACCACATTTACTTTCCCGGCAGAGGGAAAGTATTGCGAATGCGGTTATTTTTTTTCGAGATGATGACGGATATATTCATTTTGACCCCCCCCCCCCCCCCCGCCGCGACTAATAAAACCATTTCCAGACTAAAGTATGTCTGTAAATCTGTATGTGTGTCTGTGTATGTGTGTGTGTATTCCTCTACGACAGCGCCCAAACGCTTCATCCGATTGAGCTGAAATTTGGCATGCAGGCATCATTTGGTAATGATTAGTTGAAAGTTTGTGGTTGAAATCAGTCCACAAGAGGGCGCACTAGTCATATCTCGATATATTACAGTAAGAGACTATTTTGCAATATTTAAGAAAATAGTAGGTTTTGGGGAAATACCATTTTAATACCACTTAAAAAACTACAAATATACTACGAATTGGAGCCCGGGGGAGGTTGGGTTGGTGTGCGGTGGAGGAGGGGGGAAGGGGAGGTGCTTGTCTACTTGCCGGGAAAGTCTTGGGGGACACAACCGATTTTTTTGCTATGCCTGAATCTTGTTTTGGTGGAATATTTGCATCGACGTCTTAATTAACTTTTTACTAGATGTGTTACTACTAAATAAATAAATAAATAAATAAATAAATGATACATTTACCTTATAATATACTTCGTTTTCATTTTATTCATAAAGACCGAATTAGATGTCAAACACATTAGTACAATCTTTATGTTCGACGTTTGAATAGGCTTTCAAGGGAAACCGCACGGGGCGATATTATGTGATTTGCGTCAAGAAATATGCGGTATAACCGCGCGAGCATGTTCATGCTTCGAGCGGTGCGAATTCCCGTCACGTCCCTGTATTCAAGGCGGGCGCCGCGCGCGAGCGACATTCGCAAAAAAAAAAGAGAAAGAAAGGAGAGCAACAGAAAAAGCGCCGAGTCACAAGTTTTATGAATATAAATGAATTTTTCATCTGGTGGAAATCTATTTTCGCGCGCGCGCCACGTTTGGAGCGGAAAACTCGATTTGTTCCAACTTCGTCATAGGAAAATTCTCGAGCGCTGCGCGGGTAGCTCTAGATGTTTAGGGCTTCATACCCGGAATAAAAAAACCGACCAAGTAAGAGTCTTACTCTCTAAAATGCGTGAACCGTTACTTTTCAAACATTGTAGTTATTAAATGATAGCTCTATATTATTTTTTATGTCTTCATTGTATGGAAAGTGTCTGTCTTCAGTGACAGTTGGAAAAATAGATCATATAGGTAGTGGAGTTGATTTGTGAGCAGGACATTTGTGGCTGGTAGGCATGTCAATCTCATAAAACCGTTTTTATGTATTACAGGAGTGTGAGTGCCTGACTGAGAGTGGGACTAACTTTGTTCATGCATCTCTTCGGAAACCTGTTTGTTGCAGAAATATCAAAGGAAATCGCAAAGTCAACTTAAGGTCGATAGCCTATCCAACAGCTGCAAACCAACTGGTTGAAAAATTGCGCCAGAACTCAAGGTGATGATAGTCTGCTACCATCTTACAGTATTTTTTTTTTTGACAAAGCTTATAAGTGAACTCTACCAAAAAAATCAGGTATTTATTTGACAGTATGTACTGAAATATATACTGTAAAGTATATAACTGTCTGTCTGAAATGTATGTCAGAAGTTACACCTCCAACAAATATTTAAGACATATAATACATGTATTGTAAGCCAAGGCACTTATTTATTTGTCTATCCGATGCTATTTTTCAATACCTGTGTTGTATTCTATAATTTCCTCATAGAATAATCGGAAACAAAACAGTTTGAAAATACTTCGATAAAAAAATGTCTTTTTTAAACGGTAAACCAGGCAGTTTTTTTCTTCTATTATCCGCATATTTTACCTACTGGCGTAAAGCCCGTACGACGCCGATCCATTTTCTTCTTCGGTCTGGGCGAATGTTCTGTGTTTGTCGAATTTATTTATTAGTATTCAGTTCATTGGACAAAGGGAATGCGTCGTTCTTAGTTTTACTTTACCGGCGACGAAGGGGTAAATTATTGTGAACGCGCTTATTTTTTTTCGAGTTGGACACGAACAAATACTGTTTATACGTTTAGACAAGACCCCCGAGACGTTTGAGACCATTTTAATACTGATGTCTGTCTCTGTGTCTGTGTATTTGTCTGTGTGTATTTTTCCACGATAGAGCCCAAACGCTTCATGAGATTGGGTTGAAATTTGTTTAGTCATGTCAAGAGTTAAAAAGATTGTTGTTGAAATCGGTCCACCAGAGAGTGCGCTAGTCTTAATTTAATCTCAAAATATTGGACTTATAGACTTGATTTGGTATACAGGTGCATGGTTGGGTCATAATTACATTGTGAAATTTTGTTGGAATATCTTATATAAAAGCGACACAAATAATATTTAAAGTACGTTATATAATAATTAAAGTAAGGCCCCTAAATGTAGCGATGCTCGCAATGCGTGGATCGTTTCAAGTTCGAATTCGATGGCTCACGGCGACCTGTGTTTGCAATTTAATTTTTAAATGCAATAAGAGAACGCGCGTTTGAGATTTAAATTTACTTTGTGGTGCATCCCATATTTATAAGAATTTTTGCCAACTGCTCACCGACTTTATTTATGAAATAATTATTCAGATGAAATAGGTCACTGGTTACTTGCCAGGAAAGTCTTAGGGTGATATATAGTCTTAGGGTGACTTTTTAGCGAAACATATTTCGCGCTGATCGTCTGTCAAAGTGGAATGCGGAAATAAGTGACGTTCGCTGCCCGGAAATAATCTTATTTCGCATTCCTGAATGTTCTCAAATTAGCGTAGCGGTCCTTAACTGCGATCAAGCGTACTTCTTTTGGATCTCTATTTTCTGTGACCCGAACACATGGCGGTCCTTATCCGCGATCAAGCGAGATTGTATTTAATATCTACTACCCGTATTGCGTATAAACAATGTCGAAACAATTTGAGAAGGAAGTCACTATTTGTGCTACTTGCTGCTGCCTGAAACCAGAGCTATTAAAAGACTGTCCCGATCAATACTCCAGTGAGCTTCCCGTTTCTTTTCAGTCTCTATGCAAAGAATACTTCAGTAGGGCAAGGATAATGACTATGTATTCGGCGTTCATAAAGCAGTGCTTAATGTATCCCAGACATCACCTAACAAAAACTGCAACTAGAGCGGTCATTCACTCTCACCATATCCTCAATAACTCCCTTGTATGCGTGCCCCAAACAAGACTGGCAAAAGTACAGAAAAGCTTCTTATACCTTAGCATTAAATTCTGCAATCTACTCACTACCAATATCAAACAGCTGGAGGACATTAATAAAAAAAGCTCTAAGATGTTAATAGGCCACCCTCTCTATAATCTGACTGAATTCGAGGGCCATGACTGCAAATATTGTACTAATTTAAATAATAATGATATTTCTACTTTTAGTTTTTAAATGTATGATTTAGCTTTAATTTGTTTTTCAACCATTTTACTACTTTGGATGTTACTATAAACAGTGTTTAGTACGTATCTACTAGAATTATTGACTATTTCAATTATAAGGCTTCTGCTTTAAAAGTATTCTACTGACGATTTTAGTTATTGAATTGAGTGGATTTTAGTAGGTAGCTACTACAAAAATTAACATTTTTTTTTAGATTTAACGATGAATAACTTTAGTAGGTTACAAAGTTTCTTAGATTATATTTTTTTATTCAACCTGCAGTGGTCCGGGCTCCTTACCTTGATGAGGTAATGCGACCCTAGTGGAGTCCGGCGACAAGTTCCCGGGACGCGCGCTCTTCTTCCTGCGTCTCCAGGGGTCCTGGGTAATATTGCTATCGTAGGCAATATCATAGAATACCGTCCTAAGGACGAGCGGGCGCCATACCCAGGTCCTCTCGAGAGGCTTTCCCACCTCTCGCACGTCCCCGGTTCTTTACCTCTGTGCAGACACCGAGGGAAGTCCTCCAGTGTCGCTACCTAAGTCCTAAGCCACCAGCTCAGCTATCCGGTTCGTTCAGCGGAAGGGTGTGGGTGTGAATAGCTGGTATTAGAATACGCGCTGGTGGCCGACTTGGCGTGTTCTTTACCTGTAAGGAGTCGCAACTCCTTCCCGTTCAAATAAGAAAACTATATATTTGAAATTCAAAGATTTATTCCCCAAATGCGGGATCAAAGGGTAATTTATAATTTTTCACAAAACGCCTTCCAGACTCCTTCTTTTAATCTTTATAATATTATTATACAGCCTTAATATTTTCGTATACCTCGCAGATGGCGATGATAATGACGGATTCTAATTAAATTCTATCAGGTTATTTTTAAAGTTTTACAATGACTATCATTTTTAGTTTCTTAATATTGAAATATTTTAATTAGCACAATTTATCCGTTTAGACACGCTTGATACTCGACACGATCATTGATGTACTTTTAGACCTTTTCGCCGCGCACATAATTTTCATTTCAGATAATTTTCTATTAATTTTTAATTATTTTTGATTTTTGATTTATTTTAATTTGAAATGTTTAAATTGATTATTCTTACTATGACTTGATTGAAATTGGTACCACCATGCGGTTTCTCACGGGTCCCTTAACTTCAGGGTATTTATGAGCCTTACGCCCCTACCACGTTTAAAACCCCTCGATTCTATCAGATTCGGACTACTCGAGGAAAACTAAAGAATTGACTAGACCTCACATAAAATTGGAGTACTTGTACCTTGACTAAATCCCCGGCGTACATGTGCTGCATCAGCCTGCTGGTCGGATTTCTAGCTGCTTTGCTGTTACGTCGGGCGGGTACTTTCGTCCTCAGAATTATAGAAATATGGTACGTCCTTCAAGGGCGAGCACGTGGTCAAAATTCAATCGCCGTCGCGCGTAGATCGTCTATACGGCGGTGAATTCTTAATCGGTGATACGATCGATAGCGGAGGCGATATATCCAAGCCAATACAAAAAACCCTCTAGAAAACAAAAAAGGATGGTCTAAGCCAGTGTCCTATAATTTACCTTAGTACTAGACATTTACTCACGCCAAAAGAAAGGGAGCCACCTCTCGTAGGAATATGCGGGACAAGTGAAGCCGATTTCTAACTGATCTGCGCAAGCGATCGCCGTCACCCGAAATAGGGACGTTTAATGTACGGCGAATTATGTCGACGACATTTCGCCGGCAATGTTGGGCCCTATCGTACTATGTACGATTTATAGAAACCTAAATATGTAGAACCCCAAACATTACAAACCAAAAAGCTTAATTCTGGACAACGGATGGATGGGAGAAAGGATGAGGGGATTAGTAGATCAAAGACTAATATGATATCAAAGAAGTGCGTTTGCATGGCAGATCCTACATATTACCATAGGTATAGAGCACTAAATCTAAGCAGGTTTTTCATTGTTGAATAAAACCGATTGGCGTTTTTTTTTAATCGTGGCCCTATCAGTGATTGTACGGCTAAAAATGATACTTCAACTTCAGGCCGTTTATACGGTAGAAACCATTTCTATAGTCCACACCTACAAAGTTCACACCGTCCGACCCGTACCAACGGTATTCTAAAATCTATACAGTCCTTGCCATTGATTAATTAAACCTATTGGTGAAGTAATTTTAAAAATCAGACAAAGCGTCATAGAGTTATCGTGCGCAAAGAAAGACATCGAATGGTGTCGGTTACTACGGATGAACCCACTATCCCGGATAGCTTTAACGGCATCAACCCAATCAGTCTCCCCTGGAGTGAACATAAAGACTTGGCGGACAATACAATCTACAATCAAGCTACGGTAACAGCCCGTAAGATTGCAACGCCTTACCTCGAGGCACTGGGAATTGATGCAAGGCGCACGACCTCGCGCCCTTACTACCAGGTTTGGACGAATTTATCCATCCTCCAGTCTGGTCACTGATTCGCGGTCGCTTTCAAGGCCTCTACCTGACGTAAGCGGTAATTCAGGTATCGAATTTATCGCGGATCAGTGGCGTCCTTTGTCCGTCAAGATGACTCGGAACCGGTTGTCCAACGGATGGTTTCTAAGGATACGCGACCTATCAGTGGAAAAGTAGAAGAAAATTCACCTATATCCCTAATTTCGACCTTCATAGCTGTATCATTAGCGTCTAAAAATGATGACTTTTTTATAATTATCCTCCAGTATTATTTCATTGAAAACTTAGCTGTCATTTTTCAACTATATCCTAGTCAATATTTTTTAATTATCCAAACTTTCTTTATGTGTATTTATATTTTTAGATTGTTAAGTTATTTAATTAGTTTTCTTGTTTTTTTTTTTAGTACCATCAACGATCGTGTCCTTTACCATAAACCTTTAAATATTTTCTTTATATAGTTATTCTAATTTTACATTTTCAACCTTTCTTTAAAGTTCTTGAAGTTACACTTTACATATTCTTAAACAATATCCTTTAGTGTGGTTAAACATGATATTACATTTTTATACATCAGCAAAAATTTTTAGTACTTGATAATTATTACAACTTTTTAACATATGTGGTAATAACCACCAATCTTAAATTATTATTCTTCAAAAATAAACTTTATATCATTAATTTACATGTACTTATTATACTAAAATTGTTCTGTCCATTTCTTAACACTTCAACCTTTCACCACGATAGCTTAATTTTCCCTTGAATTTTCCTTTAGGACACGGAGGAGACTAGTTTGTGAACACATACGCGAGTTTAGTTCATTACGGGACTTTTGTGCACTCAAAAGCGTCTATTTTAACTTTCATGCAAATTTATGCAAATTCGATTTTTGATTAAACTGTCACTCATTGAATGTCTAATTTATACCAATAAACCTCATCGCCGGCTGCGGAGTAAGTTCTCTTCCGATTCCTCGTACTCGCCGTTACTCTCTCTGGCAGCATTTCTCCTTCTTAGTGGTTTCGTCGCTGTCAGCTCCTTGCATGTTTGTTGTTATATATATGTATTTGCCCGTCTTTCGCCAGTATGGTTCAAAGCTCACCCCGCGTCCTGAAATTTAGAAAAAAACAGCAGCAGTATCTAGGAGTTACTTGATCTTCTGGTGTGTGGGTTGGTGTTTGACTTTTAGTTAAAATTTTCGGTTCTTGACGTTCTCAAGGACAAGTTCCATTTTTGGTAGAGTCATCCCTTTAGTTTTCAACTATTCCCCTCTTTAAGACTTTTCAAGTTTTTACTTTTAATAACCCCCAATGTATTCACAATGTCAATATCAACTTTGTATTATTTTTTCAAAATGTTCTATTTCCAGTTTCAACAGTAGTATTTATTTTATTACTTCTAATTTACTCTGTAACGACTCCTGTGTTTTATTTTAATATTTTTATGTAGACTTATTATTTAATAAAAACAGTATAATACCAAAAATATTATTAAGTATAGTAAGTAATTTGCAGTTACTTTTCTATTTTAATCAGAGAAATTTTTAACAAAACAAGAGAGAAAAAGAAAAAAACTTATCGTTACCCATTACCTTGTATAACTATGACATATTTTATTTATAGAACAGTATACTTATAACTATTTTTTTTATTTTTTTATATTTACTTGCTACCTTTTCCACGGTCAACAAAAATAGAACTGTCAACTTCAACGGGCGAACCCTTCACCTCCACGGTCAACAGCACAGACACACAATTTTGTATAAGCATTCAATTATTATAGCCCGTTCTAAATTTTACCATGACATGGCTGCTGCACCCAGGGTCGGCTCCCGAGGAGGTGACTCCTCAACGGTCAACAGCACAGAAACGGAATGTCGTACACGCATTCAATTTTAATAGCCGGTTCTAAGTCTCACCGCGACAGAGCTGCTGCACCCAGGGTTGGCTACCAATGAGGGGACTCCTCAACGGTTAACAGCACAAATACAAAATTCTGTATATCATTCAATTATGATAGCCTGACCTAAGTTTCACTATGACTTGGTTACTGCTCCCAGGGTTGGCTCGGAATAGAAATTTTAATGAAAGCTGGTTTTTAACAATGTGTTTTTACTATTAACTTATTAGTTAGCCAATTAGTAGCTTCGGATTCACAATGACGCCCCAGGATAAGCCTTTAATTATGCAAGGTTTCACAAGTTTCTCATATTTTTTAAATATATAATTTCGACGATGTCGAGATTTGTATTGAAACTGAAATGACAATTTATTGGTTTACTCACATCACCATTGCTTATATTATGTAATGCGAATAAAGCAAATTTTATTTTTATAACAATAAAAGATTATTCAGACTGCAATATATTACTACGTCTTTTTTAAACACCAACTTAAAAGTCAGGCATATTATTGTCCCTTGCAATATTTCACTGTAAGCCGTTGGAATAACATTCGCCTGTTGCTGTTTCATCGTGGCAAGCCAACAAAGGACTCTCCTTATTGGAAAAGTTTTGTTGACAGGTAGACTTATGAAGCCGTTCACTTCGTGAAAACGTCTGCAATAGATTTACTGGATTCTATATCGCACAGCATCTTCCTTTTGCGATATCCGCTTACTTTATCAACGGTCTAAAAGTTTTTATTCCGTGAGTTCATTAAGCATTATCATATTTTTTTCTGAAAAAGTTTCTTTTTTCGCCCAAATGTATATATTTTATGTTCATATGTATGTAGTTCAAAATATTAATTTAGTTGAATTATGATATAACTTTTCATATTATGAAATTAAAGTTGGGTAAACGGGTATGGGCAGCCTTCGGGAAGCTGAGCTCCGTGCTGAAGTCCAGAATTCCCCAATCGCTCAAGACAAAGGTGTATAATCAGGTCGTGTTGCCGGCTATGACGTATGCTTGTGAGACATGGACACTGACTGCTGGGATGATCCACGAGCTTAAGGTGGTGCATCGTAACATGGAGCGAGTCATGGTCGGCATATCGTTGCGCGATCGAGTCCGACACGAGCTCATCAGACAGCGCACGAAGGTGGTAGACGTGGGTCAAAGAGTGGCCAAGCTGAAATGGGCTTGGGCCGGCCACGTGGCCCGACGACACGACGAACGGTGGAGCAAGCGCGTTTTGGAGTGGAGACCCCGGCTAGGCAGAAGAAGTGTGGGCAGACCACCGGCCCGATGGTCCGATGACATCAAGGAGACAGCTGGACCTGTCTGGATGAGGGAAACGGACAACCGATCCGGATGGAGAGTGATTGGAGAGGCGTATGCCCAACGGTAGGCGAATACGCGCTGACGAAGAAGAAAGGTGTATAACTCGTTACCGTATCGAACAAAAACAAACGAAATCGCCTGAATATTTTAAAATGAAGCCAAGAACCTCGATCTATAATTTTAGGTAAGATATTTTCTGAAAGTACGATATCTTATAAAGATATGATTTTATATATGATTTAAATTAAATTACTTTATTACAAAAATTGTGATTTTATATGAATAACCATATTGTTACCACATTTTTTAATGACAGTGATATTTTGAATACGGAATATATTTTACTAAAAGTATAAAGTAATTGTATTACATAATTATATGTTCCAAAAATAATTTTATAAAGCACAATATTTTTTTTAAGTAAGATATCTTGCAGAATCACAATATTTATTTGAAAAATATATATTTTTGAGCAGTTCGATATTGGATAAAAGTATAATATTTTATAAAATGACGTTATATTTACAGTACGTTATTTTCCGATACGATACGATAATATACATACGTCGCAACCATCGCTGTCCAGGATAGACAAGGTAGAAGATATACGAGTATACACTGGACAACGGCGCTTGCAACGCTGCGAAACATCGGCAGCTATAAACTCCACGCGATACATCCGATTTTATCTTGTTTATGACGTTTTTTTCTGATACAGTTCAAATGGTTGGCATAACATTAAAAAAGAAATGCATTGGCGAGACGGTCATACATCACATCACGTCTCGTTCATCTGCTTTGTGCCTTCCGCAGACTACTTGCCTTTAACACAGTAAACAGACGGTAGACCAAAATTTAAATTGAAGCTAGCGACGTCACGAGTTGTAAGGGCTACGACAATTCATATTACGATTACCAACTGTGGTGCCGTTGAGCTAAATACCCAGAAGTAATGGCGCAAGCTCGTCGATGGCGACGCGCTTGCGCATATGGTAAACACTCCACTTCTTGATCAAATGCAATTAAATTTCACCACCTCCACCCGCGTAACGTAAAACACAGGCTATAACTTACCCTTCTGCTTACTTCCCTCGCACGCTATCCTTGCAACCTCGAACCACTCGAGAGTGCGCTTACTCGGTATACTGTGCCTTTACTAGCATGTAAAAAAAATATTTTATTACTTTAGATATTGTTAATGAAACTACACCTTTATCTTCTCGTCACAAATACCGCAGAGCCTCGAGACGAAAGTCTATAATCAGTGAGTATTGCTAGTGACGACATACGGCACTGAGACGTGGTCCTAAACTATTGGCCTCATACACAAGCTCAAAGTCGCACAACGAGCCATAGAGAGAGCATTGCTTGGAGTGATAGGATCGAAAATGAGGAAATCTGCAGAAGAACCAAGGTCACTAACATTACTCGTAAAATTACCAACTTCAAATGGCAATGGGCGGAAAATATAGCTCGCAGAAACGAAACCGCTGGTGAGACGAGCTGGCAGACGCCATGTTGGACGCCCCCCCACAAGATGGATTGATGATATTGACAAGGTCGCAGGAATTAGCTAAATGGAGGTGGCTTAAGACTGCTCGTCATAGCATTTTATGGAGGAGGTCTATGTCCATCAGTGGACGTCTACCGACTGTTGATAATGAGGATGATGAGATATTGTTCATGTACTTAAACCCTCATTCGAAGAGGAAAATTTCGCAGAGCATAACATATTTCAAATTCGAGGTGGCAGCCACACGAGTACAAAGGGATATTACCTGCGAATCTAGATTGCATTGTCCGTTAATCATCCGCCTCTTCCCACTCGACACTTCACACCTCGTTCTCTCTCTGTGGCCGCTCCGCACATGTTCCCCCTATTCTCACGCTCGTAGCGCGAAATACAATTTATCCTTTATTTCATAGCTGGACTCGGAGCGACGAGAATTAATGCATTTCGCGCAATTACAACAGGGAAGCTGTTAAGCGTGCTGGATGTTGGAAATGATGCTATCAGTCGTAGAGACTCTACGCATCTATGGTCTATTTCTGGGCGTCTACGTTTCTACGCTTCTAAATATTGTCGCCTGCTTTGTTCGTCGGTACTCTTATTGTAATCTTTAATCCATCTAGCGTTCAATAACCTAGTATTTATATTTCATTCAAGAAACAATCACATATTGTAGAATATACAAAAAAATATTACAAGAATTAATATTTATCTATACTTAATATTATAAAGAGGTAAAGTTTGTGAGGTTGTAGGGAGTAATCTCAGGATCTACTAAAGCGATTTTGAAAATATTCTTTTACTAATAGAAAGCCACGTTAGTTTTTAGTGTCATAGGCTATATATTAATCCAAAAAATGAAAAGACTTTTTCTGGGTAGTCGGATTTGAAAAGTAAGTCGGAGAAAAAACTGTCGAATGAAAACGTTTCTAACGAACGCTGCCTTAACGATGAGAGATGTTTGATTGAGTCCTAGAGAAAAGTTGTAGAGATTGATAGTGTCTGCAAAAAAATAGGTAACTACTTTTATATTTAGGTCACAAAAAGTAGTTTTTTATATTAAAAAAATAATTTAAATCGTTATGTCATTTTTATTTATCATACTAGATGACCCGGTGAACTTCGTACCACCTAAAATTGATTTGTTTGTAACTCTTCATAAGCGTTTATTGATTATATCAACCTTCCAAATCCAATTCATTGAAATCTATAATATGGCCGAATCGTGTACGGTTTGAGTTTCGTTCGGTGATTAAATGACAATCGTTTTATAATTAAAATAAATTCAATGTATTTAATTTACATGATAAAATAATAATGCTTCTTCGACTTTTCCGACTTTTTTGCATTTTTCGACTTTTTGGACTTTTCCGACTTTTCAACTTTTCGACTTTTCCGATTTTTTCGACTTTTTCTACGTTTTCGACTTTTTCAACTTTTTGGACTTTTTTGACTCTTTTGACTTTTTCGACTTTTTGAAATTTTACACAAACGCACGCAATGAATAACAGTTATGGATGGCGCAGCTGTCAAACAATAGGATCGCCGCGAACGCCATCTATTGAAAGGGGCTTATTTCCCAAAAAGACCAATTTCGATATTTTCGATTTTCAGTTGTTTCTTTTAATTTTTCCTAAATATTTTTTTTTAAACCACCCCTGAATCAAGACAAACAAAACAAAAGAATAATCATTCAAATCGGTCGAGTCATTTTCGAGATCTTGCGAGACTAACGCACGGCGATTCATTTTTATTTATATGATATAAGAAGATAGATAGAATAAAACATTATGGAAAAAAGACCGTAGGTGATATACATGAAACTGCTGAAAGGACACGCGAAAAAAAGTGTAAAGGACAGTAAGCGAAAAAATCAGGTCATGGAAGGAATTAAAAGTAGGTACCACTTGTATAACATGCCTTGAACACAACCGGTATGACGACGACGTTTAGCCCCTCATATTTGTTCTTCGGAGGAGAAGTCTTAATCGATGGACGATTCCATGTTTACGGTGAAAACGGATTAAGTATAGCGTGGGTGGTACGGTATAGCTACGACCATATTTCATATCAAAGAAAGCGTATTTTTTCTCAAGAAAATTAGCCCCTAGATCTTTGTAATGCAAAGTTGCAGGTAATAAACAAAATGTTAACAAAAATAACTGAGTTATTTTTTTTAATAAGTGCATCAGCCATGTCATGGTGAAAGGTAGAACAGGCTATTATTATTAAATGCGTATACAAAATTTCGTGTCTGTGCTGTTGACCGTTGAGGAGTTCCCTCGTTGGAAGCCATCCCTGGGCGCCGCAGTCCTGTCTTGATGAAACTTAGATCGGGCTGTCATAATTGAATGCATATACACAATTTCGTGACTGTGCTGTTGACCGCTGAGGAGTCCCCTCGTCGGGAGCTAATCCTGGGTATAGAATCAGGGCATGCTTCCTATATAAAATGCATTGTCATCGGAGCTGAACCAACATGTAAATTTTCAACTTCATATGTTAATATTTGAGGAGTTCCTTCAATTCCTCATGGATCACATCATCAGAACAAAATTTTGATAAAGATGTGACGAATCTATATATAATCTACGCAATAAACAGCCGCGATATCTTTACTCGATTATGACGTGGTCCCGTAACCGGCATGTCCATTCAACACGGGCACGTGAACAACTTGCTATAATACCCAAGCACAAAACTACACATTTCCAGTGCATCTTTTCGTATTATTCTGCGGTTGTATGGAAACGGTTGGGAATGGCTTTGCGATCGAAATCAATTGCAGTATTTAAGGACCACTTTAAAAGTTTATTATTTAAGGAAGATATTTAGATGTCATAATTTGATTTTATTTTAAAATAACTATTGCTAATTGGATTATTACTATTGTCTTCGTTTATTTATTAATTTGTAACCTGATTATTTAATGTTAAATATTTTGATTTTGATTATTTTTGATTTATTATATGTAGATTATTATAAATTTATGTAATTACGTTATTTTCTTTTAATATCATTTGATGTTAAATATCTTGATTTTGATTATTTCGATTTGTGTATTTATTTGATTATGATTATTTGGATTTTTTGTTTTAAGATTTATTTGATTTGGTTATTTTATTTTAAAAATCATATACCTATGTATCAATAATTAATAGGTTTGTCCTGAAAACCAGGATAAGAGATATCCTGAGGATACCCCTAATTTGCAGCGTTTGTAGCTTTATTTCATAGTCTTTGTCTATTTATAGTTTTAATTTTTAATCTGTGTGTTCTTGTTTTTTTTTGTATATGTTTTTTATAACAGCTGCAAATAAATAAATAAATAAATCTGGAAGTACATCCTTTCAAATAAAAAGAATTTTCCAAAGCAATTCATAAATGACGGATTTCTGAGGTCCCAAACATTTAAAGAAAAATACGATCGAATTTATAACCTCCTCCTTTTTTTAAAGTCGGTTAAAAATAAATCGGCTGTGGTCTACGATCTATAGGACCTGACAGGAAAACGAAAAGAGCTTTATCATTTGAAGGGCATGTTCACAGCAGACTAAGATGTTAAAATTTCAAATCCACACCATAGCAAAGAAGAGGAAGAAATCAAGAATCGCACTCATGTAAGCAAAAATGAGAAATATTGTAAAGCGGACTAACACGGTTATCATAGCATATTGCAAAGGATAAATAGGTCAATAATTTATCAAAAGAAATACAAACAAAATCAAATAATTTAAAATGTGTGTATAAGGTAAACTTAGTAATATAAATCCACAACATGACAACTCTACAGTTGTGGTAGAAAATTCCCACGCCCACACAACTTCTAACCTCTGCCTTAGAGCTGTCTGTAAATATGATGTCCAAGCCAGGGGACCGGGACGATATACGGTCAGAATATACTACATTATTTAGGGTGGGGACTGCCCTACTGGTTTTTTCATCAAAACTGTTTGAGGGATGATGTGCGAAGTAGTAAGTCTGTCGGAGAAGGGAAGGTGAAAGTCTAGCTACTGATCTCTCCGCACAGTAATCGATTTCCGGATCGTAATGGAATGCCGCTTGTTCCAGGTTGACAGGAACACTGCGACGGCGCAATCGGTCATGTTGATTTTGTCGTGATTGCTGGCGTTGTGTATGTTGTGCACGAAATTGTTGCATTCTCAATGTATTCGCTTGTCGTTCATTTTCAGTCGCTCTCAAACATAATTCCGACAATGCCAATAGGACTATTTTCATTATCCGTCGCTCGCTGGTCATCAGTGCGGCTTGCACGTGAAGTAGATCGCCGCGCATTTGACTGACTTCGACGACCTATGTTACCTATTCTCCTCGGCATTATAATGAACACTGTAAAAAGACACGGAATTGTTTTCAGTCACTCAAATCTGTCGAACATTCCTTGAGAACTTAACAATATTGAAATCCTCAGACTAAGGCCAAATTTGTAGATATGTATAAGCCTGCAAAGTCTATTTACCTTTATATAATGGCTGATCAAAGTGAACAAATCTATTCTCCAATCCCACTACCTTTTTTAAAAGAAAAAACGACGTTAAATATAATAACAATTTCACACAGTCGCGCGGAATGAATTATGAATGGCGTAGCTGTCAAACAATAGAATCTATTGTTAGAAAATATAGAGAGCGCCATCTATTGACAGAAATACGAAGTGGCCATCCCTAGAAGTACTAATTTCGATTTTTTTGATTTTTTAGCTGTTCCTTTGGGTTTTTTCTAAATATTTTTTTTTGTAAACCACCCCTGAATCAAGCCAAACAATATAAAAGAAATATAATTTAAATCGGTCGTGTCGTTTCTGAGATCCTGCGAGACTAACGCACGGCGATTCATTTTTATATATAAGATTATCAACAATTATGAATTCTTATCAAAATAAGTAAATTTATCGTCTCAAGTGTTTAAAACAAAAGAAAATCCCTTTTTATACATATAATTTCCTTTTTACTGCATAAATGGTTAAAGAGATAATACGACATAGGTATGGAACCGCGACCGTTTCTCGGGTTGGAACTACTGAAAGACAATATATTTTGGTAGCAAATAATTACATCTAATATAGTATACAGAGAAGTTTTCAACAATTAAAAGAAATATAATTTATTCAATCATAATAATTTCATTCACTCATTTGAAACCCGGTAATATAGCCAAATTGGCATGCAAATACATACATACATATGCAGTAAAAATATAACCCTCCTTTTGGCACTCACGAAATAAATCATAGCACTCAGTACTAACCGAACCACACCCATAATTTCATCACAAGTAAAAATGTTTACCGCCCAACGAAGTGGAAACGGTTCAGCTAGTATAACAGAAAAAGAAATTAGACATTGCAAAGTGGATAAAAGTAATGATAATAATATTATCAATCGGTCGAATGCCTAAACCTATATATTAGTCAGCATTTACATAAGGTTTTACATGTTTTTATCTAGCGTGATATACTATAAAACATTTATTACATAGTTGGACTTAGAGCAACATAAATAAATGCATTTTGCGCAAATTACAACAGGCAAGATATTAAGGATGCTGGATAATGGAAATGGTGCTACGAGTCGTAGAGCCTCTACGCATCTGTTTCTGGGCCTCTACGCTTCTACGCTTCTGAATATTGTTGGCTGATTTGTCCGTGCTTACTCTGTCATCTCAGTTCTATCTAGCATCAAGGATCAATTCACATTTTATAAAATAAATGATTTTATTTAATAAATCTATGCATATTGTAGAAATAATAGCAAAAAATTGTTACAACAAGTAATATCTATATTAAAAGAAACTAGATATTCTATCGTGAATATTAGTAATGGTAATAATGTTATCAATCGGTCGAACGCATAAACGTACAGATTAATCCGCGTTTATATTAAGGTATACATGTCATAACACGTTTATATTAGCTTGTTTAAATAACATTTAGTAAGAAATCAGAGCGTCGAAAATTAATGCATTTTACTCAAATTTCAACAGGGAAGATATTAAGCGTGCTGGATATTGGAAATGTGGCGTATGGGCTCTACGCATCTACGTTTCTTCTGTGTTCTACGATAGCTTATTTTCCATTGATTCACGTTGCTCTTTCTATTAGATGTCTGCATAGTTTTACATTTAGGAATTATATCTAGGATATTATAGGACATGTTAACATTATTATAATAATTGGTATTTCTCTTGTGATAAGTATATTTATAATCCATAAAAAGTAACTTACTCTGTAGAGTATATTATTCATACTTGCAACTTAGTTTTCTGTCTCTTTCTTTGCTGCAGTTAAAAAAAAGGTTTATGTAATTGACAAGGTTATTAGTTTATGTCAATAACAATAATCGTCTACATAATTGAATCCTAAATAATACCATATGTTATAGAGTAGTGAATATGATTTTTGGAGTAAAATTTAATTTTAACTATTTGAATCCTATTATTTAGTCGACACCTCGCATAGTTCTTTCAATTTCGGGTTGATTGGAAGGTTGTCACTCTATCGCACTCGTACCTCATACTAATTATAATGTAAAAATTTGAGTAATATCCGTAACGGAAGTCCCAAGAGTAAAATTACTATGAGTAACACTAGATAT
Organism: Micropterix aruncella; assembly: GCA_944548615.1. Classification (NCBI taxonomy): domain Eukaryota; kingdom Metazoa; phylum Arthropoda; class Insecta; order Lepidoptera; family Micropterigidae; genus Micropterix; species Micropterix aruncella. Next base: position 3,796,408 of record OX155955.1, read on the forward strand.
AATAGAAAGAGCCCCGTGTAACAGCTGAAAAAAACTGCTATAAATGTCATATATCACACATATTGGTACTTCAGAAACAAGCAATTAAGATTAATACGAAAGCAGCCTCTATTCAATCCTTGAGGCCAATTTTAAAATGCTTAAATTTATGACCCTAAGTGGTTATACAAAGCTAGTGTGTGTTAAGATTAATTGAATTTTAACTTTCAGCATAACCCATTATTTTGTTATAATGGAAGATTATTTTTGTAAACATGCAAAAATCATGAAAAAACAAAAAAAAATGTTTTTTTGAAAAGTTTTTGTTTTTTGGTTTATTTATTATTTGATATTTTGTAGAACTTCACTGTGAAATAAAAGTCCTGTGACAGGTGTTTTAGCGCGATGCGACATGTATCGGTTGATAACATATCGCTTATAAACAATATTAGCGATATTTTACTTACCTCTAGACAGGGCATCGTGATCAGCGGTTTTTATACCTACTATTTTTCCAAAAACTTTTTTATCCATAAATTTCAAATAAAAGTTGTTTACCTGCTCGTAGTGATTCACCCTCTTTAAGGATGCCGGTTAATTAAAACTCAACATGTATATCAACATTCTTATTTTAGTATTAAGGTTGCTTCTCAACCTCCATCTCTAGATGAGATTCTTAATCAAGTAAAGAGGAATCCGTCGGGCTCTACTCCGGGTCCCGATGGTATTCCCTATTTAGTATACAAAAAATGCCCCTGCCTTCTGCAATATTTAGGATCCATCTTCCGAAATATATAGAATAGCGGTGTAGTCCCACAGAATTTTGGCCGAGCGACAGTCATATTAATTCCGAAGGTCCCAGTTTGCACCGGACCAAAGGACGCTCGGCCCATTGCTCTCACAGACACTGTGGCCAAAATCTTTTTTAGCATAGTCCACACGAGGATGAGCGAATTCATGCACCGGAATGAGTACCTTGGAGTATCAGTTCAAAAAGGTTTCATGCGTGGCGTCTTGGGCTGCCTCGAGCACAATTCTCTCCTGGCTGCTGCCATCAAGGATGCGAGACAGCACGAACGCCAAATCAATGTATGCTGGCTCGACCTAGAGAATGCCTTTGGGTCAGTCCGACACAGTCTCCTCCACTTTGCACTCCGCTGGTACAACTCCCACCAGTCGTGCGTGACATTGTAGCCTCCCACTACAACTGTCTGACTTTCCATGTTAAAACGCAAGAATGGACTACCCACTCTATACCATATTCAATTGGACTATTTCAGGGCTGTTGCCTCTCCCCGACGATTTTTAATATAGTTTTTAATATACTGCTGGAAAGCCTGACCCAGTTTGACAGGAAGTGGGGCTACCGTTTTAAAACAGACGGCCAATACACCTCGTCGTGCCTCGCTTTTGCCGACGACCTAACTTTCATCACCAGAAGCCCCAAGCAGCTTTCCCTGCTATTACAGAAAGTGGAGCTTTTCTGCGACTGGTCAGGCTGTATAAAAGTGAAGCCCTCCAAATGTTTTTGCCTTGGACTCGCCCGCATGGGCACAAAATTTACATCCTATGACCCCAAATTGGTTTATAAGGGCTCTAATATCTCCCTTATAGACCCAAACAATCATTTCAAATTCCTCGGCAGAAAAATCACCCAGCAGGGAAAAGACGTCTCGGGCGATCATGTTATAGAGCATTTCAAAAGTTGCCTGGCGAAAATAGATGCCTTGCTAATTTCTGGCCCTCGTAAGGCCTGGATCTATGACAATTATCTAACGTCACATTTGTCATGGCCCTTTCTTATTTACGATTTTACCAAAACCCAACTGTCCCGTCTAGATGCGCTGGTGACAGCTAGTTTAAAATCCTGGCTGTCCTTAGCCAAACCAGCTGACCCCTCGACTCTCTTCAGGTCCAAACAAAATTTTGGGCTAGCGCTTAAACTGCCCTCTCTGCTCTACGCCAACTCCAGAATAACCAAAAATTCGATTCTGTGCAATTCCAAAGATCCGGCAATATCGAAGCACGTAATAAGTGGCCGTAGTGATTCAAATGATCTACAAGCCCGCGTAGACTTCCACAAAAAGTTCCTACTGGAATCAGCCAGAATGGCACTGGTCTGGGGTATGGCAGTACAACCACGAGCGACGTGGACTTGAAGAAGTCTCTTTTGCGGGGAGATTACGACAGCAAGAGTATGGCTCATGCTATTGGCCTTCAATGCCAGAATGATTGGACAACAATTGGGGACTTTTGCATTCCGCCTCCAATTCACTGGAAGGTAATGCTCTATGACTGGACGCCAGAGATGCTGAAATTTTATTTGAATGCCTTTCAGAATACACTTCCAGACCCCAGTAACCTCGCTCGTTGCAGCTTTGCCGAGGATAGTTCTTGTCCCCTCTGTAGCAATACCCCTTGCACAGCTAGACACATTCTAGCTGGCTGCAAGGTGGCCTTAGATCAAGGACGGTACACCTACCGCCATGACAAAGTTCTCGCTGTTATTCGCGAGGTAATTAGTCTCTCAGTGGCTCGTGCCAACAAGGGTTTGACAGTATCATCCAAACCCCCAATACAGTTTGTGCGGGATGGCTCTAAAGGCAAAAAACATTTAACTACAAATTGTAACCTTTCTCAATAATCGAGAAAGCTACAGATTGGATTCTGGAGGTTGATTCGGTCTCTAAGCAGTATAAATTCCCTGAAAGTCTCGGATGCACAGCCCTCCGTCCAGATATAACTCTTTACTCTGTATCTCGGAAGGTGGCTCTTATTGTAGAATTAACTGTTCCATGGGAATCAAATATCCCAAAAGACCACGAGTACGAATTAAATAAATACCATGATCTTGCAAATGCCGTAACCCGGAACGGCTTCACTGTTCACCTTCACGCGGTGGAAGTTGGCGCTCGTGGCCTGCCAGCTAAATCTCTATTTCACTTCTTTAAAGATCTTGGCCTTTCCAGAAAAATAATGAACTCTTTCTTAGAAAAATTATCTAAAACTGCGATTTGCCCATCTCAAATTCTATGGCTCCGAAGGGGGAGTGAATGGGTGGTAAGGTGAACGCTCACATGTGGCAAGACAGCTGTCCTAAACCTACCTCAGCCGGTTCGTAATTCTGGAATCCACTGCTCACCCCCCAGAAGTATAAAAAAAATAGTATTATGATGGGCCCGACTCCGGTCGGTGAATTCCATGGCAGCTCCGTTTGTATTTATTTATTGCTCGTAACCAAAAATTGAAATTCATTGAAGCAAACCGTAAGAGAGAAATCGATTACAGCCAAATATTACGTAGTACCTACCCAAAAGTCAAATTGTAGAGTTGAACATATGATACTGCCAAGCGAAGAATGTTTATAGGTAGGTACATTTTTCCTCACCGACAACCTCACGCGTACCAGAAGGGTATCACGTGAGGTTGTCGGTGGACGAACGGAGATATGGAGGAAGATTCTCCTGGTTTCTACCCCTTCCGGCACCCCGTTAACCGTTTATTTAATCAAATCAAAACCCAAAGTAACAAACAGGTCATATGGCCCAAGCTGCGCGGAACCGTTAGCTGCCTGAAGGAGGCGGACAGAACGGCTCGCGTTGAACGCCGTAACGAGCGCCTAAATGACACAGCGATTGCTGCGATATGATTTGCAAATCAACTAATAACTGAGCGGTCACACGCACCATGTAAAAACTATGGGGTCTTACAACACGCATATATTCAGTCTAATGTTAAGACTTAAGGGAAACAATCTCGCTCGTTCTTTATTTTAACTGAGTATGGTACTCTTTCTCTGGTCTATATCCATTACCAAAAACATCTGTAAGAAACAAACGCGGTCATATGGTAATTCGCAATCAACGGCACAAAGTTCGCTGTCGTCTGTCGAGTGCAAATGATTTGAATAATATTCTCGTATTTCAACGACAGGCCGCGACCGTTTGGAAGTATAGCCGCATCGCGGGGCGAAAGGCGGCGTGGGTCGACTCCGCTGCGCTCAATTTTTACGACTCTTCCGCCTGTCGTCGCTCGTTAACGCGACGACATTATTGCCCCGCCCAACTTGCCAAACCTTTGTTTATTTCGGCGACTTTGCTGAAATATACGCCGGACAATAGCGCGGTAATCATGCCTGGAACTCGAGCCAACTCTCGTTATTCTTTAGATATTTATAAAGAAAATGAGGCCTTAAGCGTACATAATATTATATCAACGCTTCGCTGATATAATCGATTTATTTCCGTGCGCCGATTAGTCGATTTATTGAATGTTCTTATAATGACTTACGTATACGTCCTTTTATTAATTACCTGTATCAAGGCTTTCTGGGCCTTCATAAAGAAATCAAGAATAGTTACTCCAGCGCCACCTTAGCCGATCTGCCCGCAAGTAATCATCATAAGTGCAAGTGCGAAGTATGTATTACTAGCATAGAAAGAATTCATCTAACCTTACACCTTTAAAACAAACGTGCGACTGAGTAAGCTTCGGAATAGCTTTCTCTGCTAATCTTACTTATTCTACAACCAACTTCCATTACACATCATAGGCATTCGGGAGGTTCACCTTAAGAAAAAGGTACAGGGTATTTTGATTAAAAACCCCATTTATAATATTGAGGATTTCGACAATATCATTTTTTCGCAGCTCCATTGACCTACTTGACTATTATTATTCCCTATTCTTTCTATTATTGACTATTTCACAATTGCGTTTTTTTTCTTCTAACTATTGGCTATTGACTGTTATTATTATTACTGATTTGTTTGTATTTGTGTTTTTTCTTTAAAATATCTTGTCGTACCTATGATAATTTGTGAAATTATCAAATATTTGTTTGATTATTTAGTACTATTGTCCACATGACAATTCGACGAAATTATGTAAGAATTTTGATTGAAAATATTGGAAAATGTTGTTTCCTCTATATAACCTAGAAAATCTGCGCTTGGATGATCAACCTTGCAATACCGATGTTCATACCTTATACATTAATAGGTATATATTTAAATATTATACTTTTTATTTTTAATAGTTTTTGACATAACCAAGTGTAGGAATTCCTATCAACTGATTTGAAATTGAAAAAAAAAAATAACATTTTTTGATGAATTACACTTAACCTTCTCTTCTGAAGGCAGGCCATGTTCTTCCATAGGTCGTTGCCATCGATATGCTACTAGAAATAATGACAGGAAAACCAAATCCTAACGTGATAAAAATGCAAAATAAGAAATATGTACAAAGAGCACCATATTAAAGTTAGTGGTTCTGTGCCAAGAAATAACTTATTTTTTGAAAGAGTTCCCATTTTGTTTTTTGCTAAAAGTTTAATATTTTTTTAAGTTCCTATAACAAAAGTGTTTAATATATAGATATATACATAAAACCTAACAAAACTTGTTACTAATATTTTCAGGGGAGCTTGTATATTAGATATAAATTACAATGACCCAAAAAAAAATTTTTTAAATATTTATTTATTTATGGTAATGTTCATAATATGCAACAAGCGTAACAAATCATACTTAATATCTACACTTCGAATAAAACCCACATCAAGTTGTGTCACGCTTATAGTGAAGATCGGTACCATGTCGCTCAACTAAGTAAATACTTGTTCTAGGGCAAACATATTAAACAAATACTAGTTTAAAAAAGTAAACATATTCAAAAGAAAAAAAAATATTTTAAACAAAAAGGAAAAAAGCGAAAATGGAAAAAGCGAATTATAATTTTTTTTTTTACAAAAAAATGCCTGCTTAATTTGTTTAATATTTAGAACGACATTTGTTAAGTAACCAAGCCCGAATTAATGTTTATTTCAGAAATATTAATATTTAAAATTAGTAGTTAAAAAACAGCTGCCTAATGTTTATATTCGTACTTTCCGCATAACCTCGAACTGTCAGAGGCAATGACTACGCGACTACGCAAGCGCGGAGGCGACGTACCTATATAAATATGAAACTGATTTTTTCACTGCGAACTTTGATTTTTTCACTTCAGAAATTATCACATAAACCTTTAATAAAAAACGTTTATTAAAGGATAAATAAATAGGTTTGATCAATGCTATAATTATCTCTAAAAATCTATGACAGCCTTTCCAATTTATCCGAATTATAGAGGGAATGCATAGCTAGGTTTCTTTTTATGCATTTCTTAAATGCACCCTCTTGAAGTTTTTTAATTTCCGATGGCAAAAGATTGAATAATTTAAAGTCCAAATTAAAAAAATTTTTTTGGTGTAAACATAGCCGCACATTGGGAATTAGGTTTTAATTTTTATTGCGTTTCTTATGTTCGTCTAAACTCAAGTGTGTTTTCTGGTTTTCCAGGTTTGAATTTCTCTGCTCAAAGAATTCAAATTAATATCAATACTTTTTTATTTTTAAAAAATCATCTTCATTGTTATCATCGTATTGTGCCGTTCTCTGATTCCTGTGAAATTTACATACTGAGAGTTAGGGGTGAAGTAACGACTATAGGGCACAGTTAAAGTGGTTGCCAGTACGCCAAAGAAGAAATGTTCATATACTTGCTCTCCTATATCGTGTACTCTCCCAATTAACACCATCCTATCTCCACGAGCTTTTTAAACCACTAAGTTCCCACGGTCTCGTACTTCGGTCAGCCTCTGACAGTTTATTAAAAATTCCGAGTCATAATGATTTCTATTTCTAGTCATAATAGTGATTTCTATTCCTATTCTTTCTGTGTACATGGTGCAAGACTCTGGAAAGATCTCCCAGCAAATATACGAAACTCGCCTTCTTTACCATCGTTTAAGACTCACCTTAAGATTATGCGAGGATCTACTTTCCTCGCATGATCCGGGAAGCCATTGAAATAAGAAGAACCCCGAACTTCAGTAGAGACGACGGTTACAAACTCTCTTCTACGTGGAACCCTCTTCTTAAAATGTTCCCGCCGCCGAACGCCGAACGCAAAGACATAAAACAGGATACAGTGAGTGTTGTGTGCAAGACGGATTTCCAAAATTCCCGCGCTCCGAGCCCGGCCCCCCACCACCGTTATAACACGCAGTGGCGGCAGCGGTATGCGGCCTACCCGCAAAACAACGGATTGACAGCTCTTCAGTTTACCCTAGACAACGGCGGCTGCAACGTCACCGAAACGTCGGGTGCTACAAATTCCAAGCGGTAAATTCGTTTTCTATCCTATTTATAACGTCAAACAATCGCTATAGTCTTTGATTTTATAGTTGTAAGACATTGACATGTGGCAATAAGCTCGCGTTTTTGTATACGAATTAAGTATTTAGCTCCGCTACAATGCTTTCTCTCGCGCTCTCTCTCTCTTTCTCTCTCTCTCTCTCTCTCTCTCTCTCTCTCTCTCTCTCTCTCTCTCTCTCTCTCTCTCACACACACACACACACACACACACACACACACACACACACACACACACACACACACACCCTCACTTACACATACACACACACCCTCACACACACACACATACACTCTCTCTCTCTCTCTCTCTCTCTCTCTCTCTCTCTCTCTCTCTCTCTCTCTCTCTCTCTCTCTCTCTCTTACACGCACACACTTATTATTGTAATTCAATTTATATATACTCCGCAAACGTCACGTGAAGTTTATGAAATAGCACGCAGATTATACAGGAGTACATATTCGTTGCTTGTGTTAGTTTATTTAAGTAGATAGTAGATAGTTTCGGGTTATATGGCGATAACTGAACACAAGGCGTACTATTTCGAGACCGCAAACTGTGCAACTGTGTACTTCTCGTGAGGCGTTGCGAGAAGAGGTGGCAGGGGGAGAAGTTGGCCATTGGCGCTGTGTTAATTAGCAGCTGCCACCGCTGAATTCCATTCAATTCCATGACCTGAGAAACAACGATACTAACCAACACCTCTATATAGCATACCTTCCCAGAAACATCGCGGCAACGTTGCCTTTATAAATGCTCTGCGGAATTTAATTACTCCTTCGCTGTGAAATTTCAATATTATATACGGAAATACGAACGGATTTCATTTGAGGTTGAATGACGTAATTATAGTTTTCGATGTATTTCATGTTTTCCAAGCTTGCACCAATACTTGCCGCTATTCTTTAAGGCCAAACAAGAACTGCCTTTCCATCGATTTAATAAAAGCAGTTTCAATACGCAGGAGCCTCGATATGCAAAATGCTAACCTACTGGGAGACCTATCAAATGGTGACACCTAAGCTGAAACCGCTTTTTGCGAATGTTTAAGTAGTCAGTCAAACTAATAGAGGAGCCGCAATATAAAAATACTAACCTACTAAAATTTACGTTTCCCCGTTTGAAACGTTAACCGAGCCGCATTCCAAAAAGCATGGTGAATTGTTAATGTGAGACAGTCCTAAACGTATAAAATCGAAGACTATCGCGGTTGTTTGACATTATAAATAGGATAGAAAACGAATTGTACTATCGCGGTAGACTATCGCGGTTGTTTGACATTATAAATAGGATAGAAATAGGATTGAGAGCTCTTCAGTCTACCCTGGACAACGGCGGCTGCAACGTCACCGAAACGTCGGGTGCTACAAAGTCCTAAACGTGTAACGAGTAAATATAAAAATCCAAAAATAAAAATACATATATTGCAGATTATTATAGCCGCGCTGTATAAAATATTTTATATTATCATAAATATAATAAAATATATTGCTATAAATTAAACTATAGTCTCGTTAGCCACTGATCTTCTCCACCGTAGGGCGAGTGAACCAGCGCGCTTGTGTCGGCGTTGCCCCATGTATCATTTAATTCCTTAATTGTACGATTTTTTCTTTAATTGTACGATTTTTCTTTAGTTGTACGAGTACCTTTAATCGTACGATTATTTTCCTATTGTTAATGTGCAGCTTGGGTGGTGTTGACCGAACTCCTTCTGTTATCTGGCCTGCCAACTCAAGTCCGATCTGGTAGCTTCCCCAAAGAGGGCCTTACCTTGTCAGGGCCGTTGTGATTTCGCCACGGCTGTAATCCTTTAGTCGGAGGCGGTTGGGATTGGAAAATCGTGGCTTCGGGAGAAAACCTCAGGAGGAGCTGGGCGGTTGGAGCCATATCTGCACTTGCGAAAAAAACGGAGAAAGCCCCCGCCGGCGAAGAAACCGGGGTGGGTTTGGAAACGAATGTTTCCTATGGCAGCGGTCAGTAGTTGTCGACCTGACGTCTTCAATCCTTGAATCGATTCGTCGGCCACCCGATCCCGAGTGACTATGGCGGGCAACGGGCGTCGCGGTCTGCAAAATATTCAAACTGAATAACCGCTTACGTCAGGTAGAGGCCGCACAAGTGACCTTAAACCCGTGACCAGACCGAAGGATCGAGATATCAGGCCAAATCTGGTAGTAAGGGCTTGAGGCTGGCCCACTAGTCTCACTTTCCAGTGCCTCGCGTTAAGGCGTCGACTTCTTACGGGCATGTTAGCGTAGCTAGACGGTGGACTGTGATGTTCGTAAGCCACTGTGTAATCACGTCACGACTGAAAGAACGATCTATATCATTTATAACAGCCTGAGGTGTCCAGCTCCAAAGTGTACGATTATTGTAGAAGTTGTAAGATCTACTAGAAATAGGTTATAAACGAATTTACCGCGTGGAGTTTGACGCATCCGACGTGTCGGCGACGTTGCAGCCGCCGTTGTGTAGGGTAGACTGAAAGAGCTGTCAATCCGTTGTTCCGCGGGTAGGCCGCATAACGCTGCCGCCACTGCACAGATCATAAGAGCGCGCGATTTTCGAATACCCGTCGTGCATACAACACTCACTGTATCCTGTCTTACGTCTTTGCGTTCGGCTCTCGGCGGTGGGAACATTTTAAGAAGAAAGTTCCACGTAGAAGGGTGTTTGTACCCACGTAGAAGAGTGTTTGTGATCTCTATTGAAGTTCGGGGTTCTTCTAATTTCAATGGCTTCCCGGTTCATGCGAGGAAAGTAGAATTGTTCCTTGGATAGCACAACGGACTTTTGAAACCAGTGGTTGCTTCCGCCAGTGGTTGCTTCCGCTATCCAATATAATTTCTTAAATCACCGATTTTTCTCGCTGAACGTTTTACACAGCTGAAATGAACTGTTCTATCAATCGAGTGTCTATGGGCCGTTTTATTTGTCCAACGTATGCTAAACCATAACTGCATTCGACTTTATACACATCCGGGGTTTGCAGTGGTATTACATCCTTTACAGGCCACAAAAATCGAGCTATATTTTGGGTCGGCTTCAAGATCGTATTTATACCGAATTTCTTTAGCATCTTACTTATTCGATCTGTCTCGCATTTGACGTATAGTAAAAATGCTATTGACCTGCTCGGTTTCTGAGTTTTGTCTATATATTTTTAACTAATTGCTTAAGAGCTGGAATGCCGCCGAACGGATTGGTCACTCGTATTCCATTAACTGCGATGCCACCCTCGATTGATGGTCCATTCCACGTACTTCAATTCAAACACGCAATTGAAACCACTCAATTACTATTGGAACAATATCGTGGACTAGTGGATCAACACCGTAAACTCTGCGTGACCTCCATTAATGAATTAACCCTCACCCCTCTTGAGCCCATTATAGCAAATATAAAATTAATCGTATCTAGGGCGGTTAATAAATTAAATATGATGCGTCTCAGACACTCGGAAAAGTTTTTAGTTTTATCACAATCGTACCGAGACGTCGACACAGCAGTCCCTTAAAATATTAAGGCCCATTGTGGATTCGGCTATAAACTCCATCCCCATGTACCAGGTGAATCCAATAGCCCCATCTCCTGCTATTTCTATTGCCTGCAGATTGCAACCCCCTTCATCCTCCAGCCCCACTGACAATCCCAGCAGCCCTGTTGATGAAAGGATGGCAGTTGTCAATCTGTCATCCAAAGATTTATCAGATGACGAAAAATCTGTGCTATCCAAGGGTCTGTCATTTTGCCCCACCCCTAAAATAAACCACTTCCAATTTGCGGCTGATATGATGGACTTTTGTCGGAATCTCAGGTGGACGGCGTTTTGGCAAACACATACTCAAGGTCAGATAGAGCCTCTGCATCCCGCATTAACCAAATTCCGAGAGCCGTCGAACCGTGAACCACCTTCTCTACCATTGAATCACCCAGTAGAAGTGTTTATCAATACCTTCCTCACTAAAGCGTTAGATCCGGCTTTTCTTAAATCTCTGAATCCTCCATCTAATCTCCCGTACAAGGAAAGGGTAGCCCTCGGATCGCTCCGTCGCAATAATGACATCATTATACTTCCGGCCGATAAGGGTTCCTCCATAGTGGTTCAAAATAGAAGTGACTACATAGCCGAAGGGTTGCGGCAACTTAATAACCCAGAATGCTACACAAAGTTGCCAAACGACCCCAACGCAGAATATTTACGTGAGATAAAGTTGTTAATCTCCACCAACGGCCCCGCAGAAAATGTAAATAGCAAAGAAATGGAGCTACTAACCCCCAATAACTACAGGACACCAACCCTCTACTTACTGCCCAAAATCCACAAAGAAGGCAACCCGGGCAGGCCAATTGTGTCATCTTTCAATTCACCTACTGAACGCATTTCGGCCTTTCTTGACTCGTTTTTGCAACCATTTGTATCGGCGCTCCCTTCGCATGTTCGTGACACATATCATTTCCTTGATATAATCAAAGACATCGACTTGCAATCTCAGCCCAACATACTACTGGCTACGATAGATGTTGTCTCGCTCTACACAAATATTCCTCATTCAGAAGGGCTGAGCAGTATTGACCATTTTCTAAATTTACGTGAAACACCCCACTCGCCGTCCACTAACTTCCTAACGAAGTTAACGGAGTTAATCTTAATGCGGAATGCATTTGTCTTCGATACGGAAAACTTTTTGCAGTTAAAAGGCGTAGCAATGGAATCAAAAATGGCGCCGTCGTATGCAAACTTGTTCATGGGTCGCCTCGAACAAGCCTTTTTAAATACGCAGAACCATCAAACCCTCATTTGGTTGCGTTTCATCGACGATATATTTGTCATTTGGACCCACGGCCAAGAGATACTGGTATTTTTCTTAGAAAATTTAAACAATTTCTCCACTATGGAATTTACCTATAAATTTTCTAGCGAAAGAGTTACATTTCTAGATGTGGATCTAGTTCTTGTCGATGGTACTCTAAAGAACTCAGTCCACATAAAGCCGACCAACCACCAACTCTATCTACACTATAATAGTTGCCATCCTCCACATACTAAGCGCTCCATACCGCACTCTCTTTCAATCCGTGGTCATCGCATATGCAACAATAATTTTAGCCTCAGCACATACCTCGATTCTCTCAATTCGGCTCAAAAGAAGGGATTATCCTGATTGTTTTGCTTGCTAATCAAATTATTCCCGCGCATAGGCGTTTCCACTTGAAATCCAACAACACCTTGCCAAAAAAAGAAATGGTAAACTTGTGTACCACCTACTTTCCCGGAGTTGAAAAGTTAAGGCAAATTTTGAAGGACTTGTTTCCGATCCTTTCATCGAGCCCGTTGACGAAAAGTCTCTTTTCCGGCCCTCCCTCAGTGTCATATCGTCGACCACCTAACCTACGCAACATTTTGTCGAAGACAGGGACTCCATCTTCCGTGACGCAATCATCGCTACCACCAGGATCATTTCCCTGCAATCGCAGTCGCTGCAAAACATGTCCGATACACCTCCAGGCAGAAGAGTTCACGAGCCCCAATACCTCCGAAAATTATTCGATCAAATCGCATGCAGATTGCAATTCGCAAAATTGCATCTACTATCTTCAATGCAAGTTCTGTGGGGCGTTTTACATTAGGGAAACCACCAACCCTCTAAGATTGAGGATGAATAATCACAGATCCTCAGTGAGAAACGATCTGTCTAATCTTCCTATTCCACTCCACGCTCGGTCGCATGGAAAACTCTTTAACGATTGTTTTACGGTTAAGGTGGTAAAGGCCTTCCCAGAGAACACGCCTGAAATAAAGCTCAAAACATGGGAACTGGGACATATTTGGGTAGTTGGAGCTTGCCATGGCAAAGGCCTGAATATTCAACACTAATATATACCGATACAGACACATTCCATCCTAAAGTATACACCCTTTTAATATATACATATATATCTATCTGTTTTTCATACTCTCACGAACACACCCTCACAAACATGCACACCCACACACATAAACACACCCTCACTCTCACATTACACTATAAAATCAATGCTCTCTCACACACACACACACACACACACACACACACACACACACACACAGTGTAGATACAAATTACACTACATATTCTCATACACTCTACATATTACCATTATTTATTTCCACATTACCAAATTCTAAATCCAATATTTTATTTAAAAATGCATTTTCCCGCCCATTACACCCCTCTCCCAGCACCACAGAGGAATGCGGGTAGTTGCAGGCGACAGCTTCGACTGCAGTATTCTTCTTGCCGCTGAAGAAGGAGCCAGGGGCTCCGAAACGTCCGGCAAAGGTACAACCTTTACTAACCTTACAATTAAATAAAAATAATTTTAAAAGTTTTCAATTAAATATATATATATATATATATATATATATATATATATATATATATATATATATATATATATATATATATATATATATATATATATATATATATATATATATATATATATATATATATATATATATATATATATATATATATATATATATATATATATATATATATATATATATATATATATATATATATATATATATATATATATATATATATATATATATATATATATATATATATATATATATATATATATATATATATATATATATATATATATATATATATATATATATATATATATATATATATATATATATATATATATATATATATATATATATATATATATATATATATATATATATATATATATATATATATATATATATATATATATATATATATATATATATATATATATAACTATGTATCGCTATAAGTCGTTTAGAAGTCGCTAACTATCGGCAATACATATTTTTTTGAAAAAAATATAAATGTGTTAATATAAATAGGTAACTGTAATATATTCGCTAAAAAAGGCTTTAATGCGTGTGGTCTATCAAACTTTCTTTTGAATAAATTTCATAAATTCTTTGAATTTATGAGGGCATTTTCTGAAACAAATTTTATCCAGGTACTCACACAAAGGCTAAAAAAGATACAAAATCAATTTGCCTAGATATACAAAAACGCAGGCTAATCCGAGTAATGTATGGAAATTGAAATAATGGTTGATCGCTTGAACGGGAAATATGCCACCTTTCTTTGCCAGGGTATCCCAAGGGAACAGAGGGTGTAATGTAATGTCAACCCTTCTCAGAGCCGTCCGCAGGCGTTGACACGATTCGGTCTCTCTCAAATTTATTGCAAATTCGAATTCTATATAGTGGTAAGGGTACTGTAACACTGACGAAATCCAGGGGCCGAAGGATTCAAAATGAAGGCAATAATTATCCAGATGAATGTTTAGGAAAGTTTATTTTACTTTACAGATGATATGCAAGGAGTGGACCTACATTTATGAAGTTATTCAACTAGAGCTGTCAACTACAATAGGCGAACCTATTACCTCAGGAAGGTTTAACGATATTAGAACGATCTGTTTCCCGTGAGGTAAGCGCAGAAGACTTGGGATGAAAACAATCGACTGTCTAGTTACGCCACCTGCCCGTCAGAGGCCAACGCCTTACGGCGAGGCACCGGGAAAGGTACCCAGTGGGCAGCCTAGCCCCCTGACTACCAGTTTGGACGGATATCTCCTTATGAAATTAGCCGTCAGGATACCTCCTGCCTCCTGACTGGTTACAAGATCGAGGTCGCTTGCGCGGTCCTCTTCCTTATGAAGCGCGGACCACGACATCATTTGCCCGGTTTATTCACCAGGGATCGGGTGGCAAAATAGTCGTTTCAAGAGCAGTAGCTATAAGGCTAACAACCACACCCGCTCTCTAGGAAACATTACTGTTCCCAGACTACCCCGGCTGTTAGTCGGAGTGAACAATCGATTGGCTGACGTCGCACGGTTCGCAAACCGTACAGGAGCGCCCGAAGGTTGACTCCTAGGGGAGACTGTCTCGCAGGTCAGCGTCCTACCCTGGCTCTACCTTCAGCGTGGAGGCCGCCGAACGGGTGTTGACCCGTGCGTTTGACCGACCCTATGAAATGATTCAGTCTGACCTCATACGTTCCCAGTCCCAAGCATTGGCGGTATTAGGGTTGTCACAAAAAAACGTTTTTGGAAGCTTTCTTATTTTTCCCTGGGCACGTGCTATTGCAGATTCCAGATGAGAGATGCAAACTCTAATACGCTACGAATGTATACTCAATAAGGTACGTTTACATCTACTGACACAAAGCGTGCCTGACCGTGAAAGTACCGTGGCAGACAAAATAATATTCTTCTAGACAGTGTGTATTAACGTATTTATATGTATCGTGAGGCGGCCGCGCAGACGCCGACAGACACGGGCTGTGCCTGGACAGTTCTCGCTGAAAGAATACTTTGCGCGCTTCTTGTCTGTACGTGTCTGTAGCTACCTGCCGGGCAGTGTAAATAGAGCGTCGGAACAGTGCAGACATCTATTGCTTTCTTTTTCGCTGTGGATAACGAAAAACTAATAGATGTTGTAAGGGAATATAAATTCATATAAAATTTAGGCGATAAAAAATATGGTAATTACAATACATGTTCAACAAAAATATAATGTGCTGTTTCTACTAAAGCTATTCAGTAACTGTCGGTGAGAGGCCGCGTCCGACGCCGACGACAGTGTCTGTCGATGTCTGACACAGCACACTTCTGGCACGCTAGATGTAAATAGACAGTGTCTGTCCGTGTCTGCCACGGTACTTGTCTGGAACGCACTGTGTTTGCAGATGTAAATGTATCTTAAAGGGGTTTGAATACATTTGCGTCTACTCTGCTATTATTTACTTTCCCAATATTATTTTTTTATTGATTATTTTTGTTAGAATTGTTTTAGACTATTTATGTAACTAATTTCGATTATTAAGATAATTCGAAATGAAATTATATTGACTATTTCTCTTGTTGTAATTTTATATTTATAATTTGATTATTTTACAACTGACTGATGGTTTTTATATGTTGACTAATTGTTTTTTCATTTATACCTTCTTAGGTATTTTAACAGCGCAAGTTATTTATAAAAGATTTTATATTTTTATTACATTTTTTTTGTTAATTGATTTTACAGTTTAAAAAAAAGACAATCTGTCAAAAAAGTACAATAATTTGACTATACCAAGAGTAGGGGCTCCTACCAACTGATTTATTTTATAATTAAAAAGTAAAATAGTATTTTAGTAAATAAATTATAGTAGGTATTAATAAAATTTATTGCCTAATTACTATTTTCATTATTTTATTTTAGCATACGGTTATACAAATAATTTAGATACCAAGTCGGTTTTGGAACAGGTGACAAACCTAGTTATACTAGATTGACGCATTGTTCGTCTTCACTCACATCATCAAACAATCAGTTTAATATTTCAAAATATGCCTTTGACTACAGTATTACCACTGTCATCAAGCAGTAACCTTTTTTTCTGTTATTTAACTGATTTTTGAAGACTTTCTGACGGTGTCTCTTTTATATAAACATGGAGAATGTTATAATTTTTGACTCCATGAATGAGAAATTTGTTTTTACGAAGTTGTTTTCATGAGAGGCATATTTATGCAATATCCAGCTGCTCTCCTGTTGGTTATGTTTGTTTGGTATTCGATGGGATGGTTTTCGTATTTATGTAGATGAATTAAAATAGTTTTTGCATACCTATAATAATTTATCGCTTAAAATATTGAATTCCTTAAGTAATAAGTCCGTCTGAAATCTAAATATTTTCTAATCCCTGTTTCTATAACACACTTTTTCGCAACATAAAGTATGCAGTTGTAAAAAGATTTTAGCATATCCACTCGAAGCTACATTACCATAATAAATAACAGTTTCACAGAGAGTAAAGTAAGTCATTTTGGGTCATAAATATTTCTTAACTTTCTAAAGATATAACCTAGCTGACGTACCTTACTTTGTAGCGTCTGTAGCCCCGTTGACATCGGTTCTCCTCGTTGCTACCGAAGTTAAGCAGCGTTGGGCGCGGTCAATACTGAGATGGTGACAGAACAAGGCGTTTTCCACGAAAAGGCATAAGCCTTGTGGGTAAAAAAAAAGATATGTGATCTGTGCCTATGTGATACGTGCATATGTGATCACCCTATCATAAATTCTGATCAATTGTATGAATAAGAATTTTATCATTTTTAATTTCTCTAAAGAGATATTTATTTTTAATTTTTAACAATAATTTTTAATTTCTCTCTCTACTGGCACTCTCGATTATTAGAGCATTCATGAATTGTTACATCAAAGTCTTCTGGGGCCTGAGTCGTCTTGTTAATATTAAAGATCATGTACTTTGCCTTTTGTCATTAAGCTTAAGCCCTGCGTCATCCAACCAAGTCTATTTATGATCTCTTAATGATCTCTAATTAGTCCCTTATGATTTACATTTCCAAATTCACTTTCTCAGATGCTTTGCTCCAGCTTTGCCCTTTAAAATATGGCAGCATCATCTGCTCATGTTATTGTCGAACTGGTGAGGAGATCGAACCGTTTATATATGGCAAACTAGGAAAGGAGCTGGCCCAAGGACGCTACCCTAAGCAAATTAAAAAAAGTCGTGTGTCACCGTATCAAAGGCTTTAAATAAATCGATAAATACCGCTAAACATGTTTCGCTTTTATCGACACTGTTAGAGATACTCTTGGTAAGTTCAACCATCGAATTAGAAATACTTGCCCTTGCCATCGCATCAGAATCCCCTTGCCCATATAAATCCAAATTGATTTTTGGATTTCTACGCCTTTAATCTTTTATATTATTTCTTTGTGTTTTTAAAGTCTTGTTTTAAGTTATTAGTAACGTAAAATTGTGCCCACAATATGTATATAATGTATAATGTATGTGCCCACAATATGGGCCCAATATACAGACAAGATAATACAGCAAATATTTTATCAAATACTCAATTTCGTTTCGTCGATAGTGAGATGTTCAATCCCCACAGCTTCCTGCGTCTCGGTACTGCTGAAGATGAAAAGGAAATGTGCTCCCTCGGGCTTTCATCGGCGCGTTCGCGTCGTCGAATAGCGGCCTCCTTTCACGGCGGACCAAACGGGACACGGCGCAATTCCACGCATCGGTTGCCAACTCCCTTCTAGTGCAGGTAAACACGCCATTGGTCATACAGTATGGTACAATGAAGATTCATCTGCGTGACGTCATCATATAGCTTTGCACTCGTAATGAAAATGGCGGTATTTGCAATAATACCAGCATTTCTAAAAGCGCAAACCTTCCGAAAAAGTTTCGAAAACAATAATATTCTGAGAAAAAAGAGGCGCAATAAAGTAATAGCCAAAAGACATCACGGTTGCTGAAGAAAATATTTACACATTTCGCGGATTCCTAAAAGTATTAATATATAACAAAAAGACAAATTATTCTACCGATGAACTGGTTTTTTGACGTGACAACGTCTTATAATTCGATGGAGCTGGCTGCACGCACGAAAAAACATGACTCATGCGGCGTTACCTCGCTCTGAGGCGTTCCATTTATTATATTTATTATTCAATATAAATGCTGCCATCTACCGGTTGCGACAAGAATTATTTACTAACCTTAGTCTAAAATAGTACGAATGAAAATCACTAGATAGATTTAAATTCTTGACATAATTTTATATGTATTCTTGATATACGGAATGTTATTACTGAACAGACAATTTTCTTGTGGGTACAACGAAGTGCAACGAAGTAAGCAACTTTTATATATATATAAAAAAAAAGTATGAAAAGCTATCATTACGATGCGCTATCTAGCGGTTGGTAAAATGTCGCTGATATTGTTTATTTACGACGTATTACCTACCGCTAGATGGCGCAGCGTGCTCAAACGCTTCTCAAACCGTTATTTAACAAAAACAATAATCTTTAAACAATAAACAATTATACAATTGTACTGCTATACAATAATACATTTACATGTTGTAGTCAAATCGGTGAATATAAAAGCATATATTTTTGGGTGCTTGTAATAAACAATATCAGAATCTTAAATGAAACTGCTTCAAATGCAACCATTCCATCAGTATTTTCTTATGACGTTGTCACGTTCAACTATCGTCAGTAAACCGACTTTACAGAAAACCGATTTTTTTCCCGATATTTTGGCGATGAAGCACCAAGCCAGACATCTACTCATACCTGATTTGCAGAATTCAAACGAACTCATTTAATCTCAGAGACAAATTTCAAAAAGGTCGCCTGTCCACCGCTGTCAACAACAAAAATATCGATGCTGTGCGCCGTATATTCGAAACAGACAGGCATGTGATTTAGGATGAGATTCGACCATCTTTAATCGTAGGCAAGAGTCATATAAAATCAACCCTACACAAATATTTGGCTTTGTGAAAGGTTTGCTCACGGTGAATTTTACGCAATTTAACTGAAGCTTAAAAAAGGAGATGCGCCACTTGGAGCAATATTATGCTTACTAGATTCAGCGAAGGGGCGTCAAATTTGGTGTGCAATATAGCAAAAAGACGACGACAGTTTAACACCTAGACATTAAGCAGCAATCGATCACTTGGGTCATTCAAGATGAGCCGCACCCAAACACATGGTGCGCGTGCAAAATGCCGTGAAGCGGATGATCGCTTCTATTTCAAGGAAAACTAGATACGTGGCTACTGTTGCGTTGGAGAATCATCGTACCCTGACTGCTGATTGGTACACGACCATTTGCTTTCGGTACAATATTGATGATCACCATAAAAGCAACGGTAAACCCTGCATCACATTTCACCATGACAATGCCATCTCTCACGCGACCAGAAAGTCAAAAATGAATTTTTGAAGGCGTAAAACTTAGAACTCACTACTCATCCTCTAAGTACACTGCCAACTTGGCACCTTGTC
Organism: Micropterix aruncella; assembly: GCA_944548615.1. NCBI lineage: Eukaryota > Metazoa > Arthropoda > Insecta > Lepidoptera > Micropterigidae > Micropterix > Micropterix aruncella. The sequence goes on from OX155955.1 coordinate 3,816,485, forward strand.
ACTTCTTCTTGTTCCAAAAATTATGAGCCAATTACGCGGACAAAGATTGTTTTCGCCGTGAGTCTGTCGAAGAATATGAAAAACATGTTTCCGAAGGACCACCACGGAGAAGTGGAATAAATGTAATACAAATAAGTTTAAATGTATAAAAAAGTGTATTACATCTACGGAAATATTTTGAGAAAAATACATTGATTTTTGTCTAGTTTTTGTACTCTTATTTGTTCTTACTCTTTCCGGAATCATTCAATGTGGTCCTTGTATACAATACCACATTCGATGCTCATAATACATATTGCTTTCGGATTTGTTTTATACATAGCACATATTTTAATTTGGCGTGGATTCTTTGAATAATTTTCATCATAAAATAAAATACGTTTTTTTGACATAGCACGTTTTGCAGAATCACCAGAGAATAACTTTGTGGAAGGGATGCCAAGGCAGGACATGCAAATTAAAACCAACTAGTGAGTAGCAAATTAAAAATGTAATTGATGTTTTTTCACACTGGCCAATTTGAACTTGGGTAACTTGGGTTTGGGTTAGAATTTCAAATTCAAATAAATTTTATTTCAAAACCATGTTATTCCTTATTAAGAATCATCTATTTATTTGTATTTCCTTCGTTTGCTTTTGCTCAAATATTTTCGTCTGTGCAACCGTGGGAAAGTTGAAAATTTACTTTACTTTGAAATATGAGATCCTGTGCCGGTGTTTTCTATTACAGCTTCTTGCAGTCTGGCTATACAGTTACCGTAAACGTGTACTCTTAAGAACTTCAAACAACGATGGAGAAGATCGTGGTTAAATAAGCATGTGTGGTCAATCGCTCATCGCCACTGCTTCTGCATAACAACGTATAAATAACCACAGATTGCACTGCAAACAGTCGCAAAGTTGCAGGAGTTGCTGCTATAGACTCTGGGTCACCCACCGCCATTGCCAGACCTTGTTCCGATATTATAGTTTATTATTTTCAGAATTTAGAGACATTTTTACAAGGGAGAAAATTCTACTTTGAAGAGTCGGTGGTAAACGCCTTCAAAGAATTCATTGGTTCCTGTCCAGCAGAGGAATTAAGCAACTTCTATTAAAATAATAAATCTGCATAGATAATAGGGGTCAATATTTCTATTAATTTATATATCTTTTTCATACAAAGTTTATGGCCTTAAATTTCCTTTATAGAACAGCAAGGACCCAATACAATTTGAGATGAGTTTGCTGTCTTCAATGACTTTCCGCTATACTAGTATATTATAGTATAAACTAAAGCATTAGATAATTGTAACAACTAAGAGGAAATGTACCTACACTACTTTTTCTTCAGCTCTTTCATTAGGTACTTATCGGTAATTGGCTCATTCCATTGTACTACATATTCATTCATTCATTACACAACGAATGCTAATACGAAGCGAAAACTACTCTGTGATTAGCGTAATGGGCGGTCGCCGTGGTTTTACTGGGAATCGGAATTATTAAAGGCTTTTACTGTGAAATTATAGGGAAATTACACCACATTGACTATGTAAGTCTGAGTAAAATCGTTTTGATTATTAGATTGCTTTCATATTAGAAGCAAGTATATAGTTCTGAATTACGCCGTAGTGACTAGTCTGAAATAACACGTTGGTAAAGTAATCAAAATATAATTTTAAAAAGATATATCATTTAGGGCAAAAAGTTCAGCCTAAGGCATATAAAGGTCCCAGCGCATATCAGAAGTCTTGGAAAGAACTATTTAAAAAAATATATAACAGTCAATAGCTTAGAAAAAAGCAATATATGACTTGAAAGAATTGGATAATGCTAAATCCATATTCCAAGAGTATAATAATATAAAATAAAGGAAAATTCCTGGTAGTTGGCATTTGCTAAAAAGACATTTGCTAAAAGTCGCAAAGGGTAATTTTTCAGTAAAACCTCTCATTTTGTCCGAAGAGAGCATACTTCTAGCGGCCCACCTAAAGGTCGCAGCACACCGGTGTGCCGCGGCATAAGGGTTGAAAACCACTGCCCTGATGTGTACTCATGCAGATCGCAGCGTCTGACCCTGAGATTTGTTGATCGTCATCGCGAAGCAGACACACCGGGAACTGCAAGTTCTTAAAGTTGAACGGAATGGTTTTATATCTCTTTTAAAATTTAATACGGTCCACACTTGTTATAATCTTCGCTTCTATCGGGTATATTTGCAGCGTTATCATTACAAGCTTTTACTTACATTGCAATGTCTGTCTGTTTGTTTCGGTCAAATCGTACAAGCTGAATTAGAACCACTTCTTATTATTCTATGAAGTTGAAATTTTATGTGTTGGTTCAGTTGCGACGAAAATCCATTTTTATGGTAAGCATGTACTGATTCTACACCCAGGATTAGCTCTTGACAATGTTACTCTTCCACGGTCAACAGCACAGATACGAAATTTTGTATACGCATTCAATTATGATAGCCCATTCTAAATTTTACCATGACATGGCTGCTGCACCCAGGGTTGGCTTCCAACAAGGGGACTCCTCAACGGTTGACAGCACAGACACGAAATGTTGTATAGCAATCAATTAGGACAGCCCGTTCTAAGTTCTACCATGACATGGATGCTGCAACCAGGGTTGGTTCCCGATGAGGGGACTACTCAACAGTCAATAGCACATACACAAAATGTTGTATTGGCATTCAATTAAAGTCGCCGTTATTTCTTCTCTTCAAAACATTTTAATAAAAGATTGATTTACAACATGGTTTTTGCTATTAGTATTATTTTTAATCGGGTCTCGTTGTACAAATACAAACCAGATGCAGGTTCCCATACGTAATATTTATGCACTTAACGGCTCAGATAGACTAATAGATGGCATTCTGCCTTTCCGTTTTATTTATGTGCCTATATAAAAATGCGATAGATGGCACTAATAATTGAATGTTGTTAATGTTATCATTGGTTGAATTATTGGGTTTTTACGATCAATCAGTCCTTTGTAAAAAAACATCATTATATATTTTCAAATTATTTATTGAGTTCAAATTATGAGTACATTCAATATACAAAAGTCTTAACCTAACTAGGCTGCCGCCTGTTCCAAGGTAGACAATTTATTTTAATTATCCTAAGAGATCTATAATATTATAATAATATAATAATAAAAGCCTTTATTCGCTGACCGTATTATACAATTTTGTCTTATGTGGTAAAACAATATACCTATTTTATTATATTTTTAATATAATTTTTAAATAAGGTATCATAATATTATTCTTCAGCAGCCAGTGTTTTGGTCAGGTTGTCCTTCGACATAGGCCTCCCCCATTTTCTTCCATTCATCTCTGTCCCAAGCCAATCTTCTCCATCCATTCGGTAAGTCATCTTCCCATCTTTTAATTTGACGTCCTTTTTGTCTTTTCCCATTTCTAGGATACCATTCCATTACGTCCTTCGTCCATTTTTCTTTGTTGGTTCTCATGATGTGACCAGTCCAGTTCCATTTTAGTTTTCTAATTTTGTTTAAAACATCGTTCACCTTTGTTGTTTTCCTTATTTTTGAGGTCGTCCACCTGTCCTGTAGCCTTATGTTTAGCATGCTTCGATCTATAATATTATATTTATATAAATAAACAAAATCATACTTAATGTAACAGAAATATCTTAATTAGCTAATAAAAATTCGTAAGAAAATGTCATGAAAATTGTCAATATTATTTTACTTTAAAACATGATAAAAATTAATATATGTATTAATAAAATATGTATTAATAATGTCCAATATAAATTCACAAAAATTAAAATAAAATTACATTTTGAAATCATCAATTTATATTACTACATATACTGTTATGTTTTTATTATAAAGATTCAATTATTTAATAAGGTTTTCAATATCTGCATTTGTACAATTTAGAAGGTAGGCCACTCAAACCTTTTTAAATTTATATGAAATTTTTATGTCTTTAATGTTTTTAATGTCTTTATGGTATAATAGATGGCATATTAAATCGCTATCAGTTTTGCTGCCAATGCTATCAGCGCCACTTGAATGTCGCTGGTGCAGAAGGGTTGACAAAATGTACTAAGGAGTTGAGGAATCTAATACTACATATAATCAATGTTACAACACTTTTATAGAGTAGACTACTCAGGGCTCGCCCGACGGAATTCTCTCATTCAATTTACCTCTTCTAGGAGGTTCCAGGCAGAAGATAAGCCATGGATTGGTCCTGTTACAAAACAAGCTGGAATTGCGTGTTGAGCTGCATGGAACCATAATCAGGATATATCTTGAATGATTGAGTCGCCTCTTAGCTGAACCCGCATGTTTAGTCAGGAAATCTCATACGATCTCTTTGTGAGGATAGATGATAAATCTTCTAGATTATGGAGATGTCGCAATTATTGACCTCACAGAGGAGTTATCCATGAAAGTTGAGCGTCTCCAAAACGTTTGCATTCGTTATATCCATGGCCTCAGAAAATTTGACCACATCACGGAGTACAGAGAGAAGCTTCACTGGCTGTCGACCCGGGATAAAAGAGACATGCGAGTTCTTTGTATGCTTTTCAAGATCTTGAATAGCGTCACTCCCAATTATCTAACCGGCATATTTACTGCACTGGATGGACGCTCTTTGAGATCAAAAGACAATCTGATACTCTATATCCCTAGACACACTGGACTTCTTCTCATTCTCTTTCACCGTGCATGGAGCCCGTCTTTGGAATGCTTTGCCGAAAAATGTGAGAACAGTGTCAAGCATAACAAGGTTTAAAAACAGACTCAGAGAGCATTTGAAATCTTCCAGGTAAATTCCCTTTACCCTCCCATTCCCCACTTTTTTTAAACTTTAGCGTCCTTATAAGTGTTAGATTATTTTGGTGTGGCACATACTGTGCCCACAAAGAGTTAAGTATATATTTCTGTCTATCCTCTTTTATTTTATTTGTCATACTCTTTATATAGGTTAAGTTATGTAGTCTACTTGCAAATAATGTTCATACAATAGTATAAGTTTTAAAATATTGCCTGCAGGCAATACGCTCGCCTTTTATTAAGAATAAAGCGTTTTATTATTATTATTATCTTAATTAAATAACTGTATGTAAGAACGACAAAAGCTCTAGTACAAAATAATTCGATACAAATTTCCGACAAGGCTTACAATTGCAAGTAGGTAGGACACTTGTAGAAACGGATTCGAAAAAGGTTTTAGACTGTGCTTATTATCAATTTAAGAGCTCGATAACCTCTACATAAGCACATTACAGTTGAAAATGAATACCAAAAGGTCCGTTCAAATTAAGCGTCGCTATAGTACGTTTATAGTCCCTAAGTTAGGCACCTGCGGGAAACGGAATAAGGGCCAGTGTATTAAAGTATCTACACCAAAAAAAATATTGTCATTTATTATCCGAAGGAAGAGATTATCAATTCGGTTGTATCTTTTTTTTAAATGTTTGTTACCTCAGAACTGCCATTTATGAACCGATTTGGAATATTCTTCTTTTATTTGAAAGAATATACCTACAGTTTGGTCCCAAAATCCTGTTTTGATGATGGGATCCATAAAATTTTGAATATGCACTCAATTACGACACCCCGTTTTAAGTTTCACCAAGACAGGTCTGCGACACCCAGGGTTAGCTTCCAACGAGGGAACGCCTCAACGGTCAACAGCACAGACACAACATTTTGTATACGCATTCAATTATGATAGCCCGTTCTAAATATCACTTGCACTTTTTAAAAAAATGGAGTCGGTTTTTTTATTGTATTTTTTTTGTCTTCTTTCTTTCTTCTTATTTATCAGCGCGCATTCGCCCACCGTTGGGCATACGCCTCTCCAATCACTCTCCATCCGGATCGGTTGTCCGTTTCCCTCATCCAGACAGGTCCAGCTGTCTCCTTGATGTCATAACGTTGTACTGTTCATCACAATTGAAGGTATTTAGCCCGATACCCGCCACGTCGGCCACACGTCTTGGCGAGCTCCACACTTTCAGGAAAATATTTCCATTTCCTAGGCTGGTGGTAACCTGGTCGGGTTACTTAACCGCCGAATTACACTATATTCACTAAATTTATTATTTAATTATTATTTATTGTTGAGAAAATTTCAAAATATATGTTGACGCTTAGAATTTAAATTTCGAATATTTATTTTTTTTGTCTATTATGATATAATTTGAAATGATATAGTTGGCATTTACTTACAGTAACCGGGCAGAAATAATTAATCAAATTTAATTAAAACTATAATAAGATTTTAATGTACAATCATATTATTAACATGTAAAGGCATTCCAAGTCAACGAAAAAATCAAGAAAAAAAAATACAACAAATAATACTAAAAAATATTATGTTACTATCTTCGATTTGTCAGATCTTGAAAAATAACTAAATATAACCTTCTTCTTCTATAGATAAGACGACGAGATGACTTCTTAAATATACATAGACGTTCTTCTTGGTGATCTGACCCCGTCAATCTGACTTTTTTAACTTAAGCCGAAGTCTTGCTAAGAGTTCCTCTCTTGCGAGCGCGAGGCATCGTTTAATAATTTCTTCCCATATGAAAAATTAATGGTGACATGCGCACATTACTGCCACATTAAATCGGAAGAGAGTGACCGCAGAGTGGAGTGGAGTGACGTTTATTAATTACGTCGGCGACTGTAGCCACTTTTAATTACAAAGTTAAATACGGAGAGTATTCGCGTTGCGCAGGTCGCTAACTAACTTACTTACTTAACGACTCTTTTAGCGAAACATGCAGCCTGCAATATAATATGAGGAAAGCAAATAGCGCTTTGAGCGCTATTACAATATTTACTGTTATAGACGTGGCCGCTTTTACGATTGTAATAGGACTATGCGGTGAAAATAAATTGCAATGCAATTGAAATCCTACGATAAAAATATACAAGACATGCAAAATATGTACAAGTTTGAGAAATAAAGAATATACTAGCTGGAACCCATCGAATTCGATGGTAACTATGTTGAAGGTATTCGATGGTAACTGTATAAAAGATACACCCACTTTACCTCTAACCTGAGGAGGTAAAACAATCTGACGCTAATTGCCTGTTGTGGTTCTTAAATGACACGAGGCTTAGCACAGAACTATAGTAGGTGGCGAACACAACAGATCAGCAATGATCGCAGTGTTACAAGGCTCATAAAGACCTTAGAAAAGCCCCACACAACAAATAAAATTAAAACTGTGTTGACTTTATTGTTACCAAAATAGACACTTATCTACTTATTATTTATGTACAAATAATATATGTTTGAATTAATTCGATTACGATGCGGTAACTTGCTCATTTGATCTACCGAAAATATCGATGCTACGAATCTCAGTCCCCCCAATTAAATCGGAAAATCAGTGTTCTACTATGATACGATTCTGGGTAAGGACCATGTCAATGCGGTTTAGCTATGGCCTGTTAGAGGGCTACCTGTTGACAGTACAAAAAGTTCGCGCAGTAATCCAGCAGATGGCGCTATAATTTTGAATTTTCTCTTTTGATGACATATCTACAGACCGAGAGTTTTTTTAATACACCTCAACCAAATTTTTACACATAGACGTTCTCTCAATTTGTCGGTTACATGAAAAACACATTTTAAATTAATATTTTTATTATTTTTCTCTTTTGCTGACCTTTTCGTTTTTCTCTTTAGTTGACAACCAAATTTTTACACCAGGCCGAAACCTACCCAGGAAACACATGTTTCAAATTAATATATAGACTAGCTAAAACCCGACGAAATCGAAGGTCACTTTATTACAGTAATGTTTCAAAAATAACACGGAAACATACTTCTTATATATGTACAAATAATATTTCTTTGGATTAATTCGATTACGTTGCGGTGCCTTGCTCATTTGATATACCATCAGGAATGACACCAAGGTATTGAAGAAAACATTACTGTCTCCTATAGAGCGAGGGTAGTTGTTTACATTATGGCAACTGCTCTTGAAACGACTAACCGACTACCCGATACCGGGCGAAGAGCCGGGCACAGAATGCCGTGGTCCGCGATAGATTCGGTATATACCGTATCACTGCGACGCAAGGGAGAGGACCGCGCAAGCGACCTCAATCCTGTAACCAGTCATGAGGCAGGAGGTATCCTGAAGGTTAATTACAGACGGAGATATCCTGAAGAGTCAGGTGGCGAGGCTGCACGCTGCGTACCTTTCCCGGTGCCTCGCCGTAAGGCGTTTGCCTCTGACGGGCAGATGGCATAACTAGACGGAGGATTGTTTTTCCTCCCAAGTCTTCTGCGCTCACCTCACGGGAGACAGAACGATCTAATTTCGTAAAACTTCCTGAGGAGACGGGTTTGCCCGTTGTAGTTGACAGCTCTAGTTAGGACATGCTGGTCAATGCAAACAGCTATCCCAAATTTCGTGGTTATTCAGGCTCCCTACGCACCCGACATTGCTCCATGCGACTTTTGGCCGCTAAAAGGGACCCGATTTGAGTCAAGGGAAGACATAATATAGAATGCGATAACTTGGGTTGTCGACTACAGCGGGCGAGCCCGTCACCTTAGGAAGTTTTAACGATTAGTCGTTCTATCTCCCTGGAGTAAACGTAGAAGACTTGGGACACAAACAGTCCACCATCTAGCTACGTCACAAGCCCGTAAGAGGCCAACGCCTTAACCGCGAGATAGCCAGGAATGTTACCTGGCGGGCCGACACTCACGCTCTTACTTCCAATTGTGACCAGATTACTCCGGTCTCTCGATTGGTTCCGAATTCGAGGTCGCTTGCGCGGTCCTCTCCCTTACGAAGCGGTGAAACCTCTTCGGTGAAAGCTCTCCCCCTTCGGTGAAACCCCTTCGATGAAACCCCTTCGGTGAAAGCTCTCCCATAGAATGCGACAGTACAGTTGCTCACCAATCCAAAAACTGCGTCCTAGAAGTGTTTCTAACAATGTTGCTAGCGCTGGGAGAAGTGTTTCTAACAATGTTGCTAGCGCATTAATTTCCAAATCAATTAATGTATTATTGCCGACCAAAGGAACGATAGTTTTTGAACACTTACCGTATATGTTCTACCGCCCATTTCAGCCTACCGACCTACTAAGTAGATCAATCACTGTAGCGGCTGAATTCTCCGCAAGGATTATTTTAGGGTAACAAAGAGAGGAATTTCAATCAATTTGCAATCGTTTGCTGCGAATACGTCTGCGAACCGCTCGAAGTGGAAGGCTGTATTTATTGGGTTACGTGATCTTCCTCTGGTCGAATGGGGGAGGGGGGAGGAAGGTGATAGGGGGGGGGGGGGGGTATACTGAGCGCCAGTAAGGGAAGCGCAGGCACTGCACCACTAACCTCGTAAATAATGTTCCGGTATGATTTATATCCTGTAAGGCGGTCCGGAACTTATATGCAATTATTCAACAGCCTGTATGTCCGTACAAGAACGAGCGCGGCTCCTTGGATAGTTTGTAAATGTATCGATAGAGTGAAATATTTCGGCAGAAAAGCTGAAATCTTTTGTCGATTTTTGTAATGTGAATTTATTAATAAAGAATCATTTATTTCATCTCGGATTGTAACCGTATGGAGAAAAAATAAACAATTTAAAAATTTTATACTCCCGTGTAAGGGTTGAATTTTGGGAAAAATTTAAAAAGGTCCTAATTTTTATTAGATGATTTTAGAATCAAAATAATTGTTTTTCTGCTATATAAATATTAATTAATAATCATATAGAGTTGTCAACTACAGCGGGCGAACCCGTCACCTCAGGAAGTTTTAATGATTAGTCGTTTTCTCTCCCGTGAAGTGAACGCAGAAGACTTGGACAAAACAATCCACCGCCAGGCTCCGCCACATGCCCACAATGAATAATCAATATGATGATTACTGAATAGTTAGTAGCCAATAACATAACGTACTTACATTGCACCTCCCTCTCCCCGCCTTGTTAAAACAGCCCGCTGATACTATAGAGCAGTAATACTACTACAGACAGATATAGAGGCAATTCCAGTTTTTCCGTGTCCCGTTTTATCCTGCCACCCCTTTAAAATACGTGAGCAATACGTCTGAAGTCTTTGCTAAGTGATACGACCCGACCACGTGGAAAAACCCGATCACCCGGAAGCAATATTACCTACTATCAAGGGGTTCCCTGCCACACTAAACTACAGAACGAATGCTCAAAATAGTCAGGGAAGCATATGATCGTGTCTGCGGACCATATGGAGATAGGTTTATAAGAAATCGCCTGGAATCACGAAACTTCATGACAGTTTCCAACACTAAACGCGATTACCGCTTACTGTAATTTTGATGGTTTTTAATCTAATTCTGAAAAGAAGCTGGTAAATGTATATGAAGTTTTTTATTGTAGTCAAATGGTTACAAATATGCAAGAATTTGAAATAGGTGTAGTCGCACATACTATAAATAATCCTAATATTTGATATTATTTAAGGATCACATAACGTAGTCGTTTTGAACCTTTTCATGGCCACGACACAGTTTTTATAGTCACTTCGGGCGGCGCACAAGCGAGTTTTGGAGGCGGGCATAGCGCGCATTAGAGCCGCGAGCGGTTTAAAAAAAATAAATACCGCCTTATTACATCTGCGATGTTGCAACCTCCGTTATCCAGGACAGACTAGAGTATTCTCCGGGCAGGTGGCAAACAGCTGTTGTTGCTACACAGATTGTAACGGTGGTGAGGTGGCGGGTTCGGCACGCGTGAATTTTGAAAATTCGCCGTGCACACAACACTCATTGTATTTTGTGTTACGTCCATATGCTCGCAGGTGGCAATTGAGAACATTTTAAGAAGAGGGTTCCACGTAGAAGATAGTTTTGAACCGTTGTCTCTCTTAAAGTTCGGGATTCTTCTTATTTTAATGGCTTCCTTGATCATTCGGAGAAAGCATTTTTTTCTTTGGATAACACAATGGGGCAAGAATGCGACAATGAGGAAAGAATGGGACACGGAGGGGGGGGGGGCGAGAATGATAAATGAGACAAGAATACGACACAGACTTGTACGTGTACGGAGGTGGAAAGAGTAGATACAATAAAGTACCTAGGATTAACTCTGGACTAATACTGAAGTGAGAAGAACATATCAGGTGCACTGCAACAAAATTGAGAAAACTTGTACATACATACATTCAAGTCAATAAGAAATGCCATCCAAGATTAATGTATCCAAAGATTTAGTACAAACTAAATATTTCGCATTGGACCATAACATTGGAGCATAGGGAATCATATCTTGGGGTGGAGCTTTGCTGCAAGCACTTGATCCTCTAATTAAGGCCCAAAAGTTGCTATTAAGCCCAAAAGTTGCTATTCACAAAAATCACAAGAAATCTAAAATCCTAGACGTTCGTCAGATATACGCTAAGGTAGTCCTACTCTACTATTATGATCATGAGGATTATGATATATTTTCAAAACACCATAAAGTAACACGGACAACAACAAACAGACAGCACTTAATTCCAAAAAAGAGAACAAGTTTTGCACAAAAACACTTTTCTTACATTGCTCCTCGACTGTTTAACAAAACAATAGTATTTTTCCTGCAGTTCTGAAATCTAGGTCTAGTCACGGTGTAAAGAAAAACCTAACTAAGTCACTTATGACTATGGGTCGAGAAGAAAAGGAGACATTTATAACATATATTTTAAAATAGAGTACGATTTTTTAGATATACATAGTATTATTTAATATTTATTTATAAAGTATATATGCAATTATGTATGTATATGTATATCTAAGTATATACTTAAATTTCATATTATTGCGCATTATTGTTTGTATACATATCTATATTTTTAAATTTAACATATTTTTATTTATTACATGTTTTGTATATAAAGAAAAAATACAGCAAGTTACGTAAACAACTCTATATTATTTTACAGGCCAACTTAGTACAGGCGAGGCCTAATTAGGATGGCTTTGCAACTAAAATATTTGTAACTTTATAGATTTAATAAAGAATTTTGAATTTGAATTAATGGGATTTTAACACTGTATCCTGTGGTTAGTTCCGCTATCCAATATATTCCTCGAGAAATTCGTTTTATCTTATTAATAAGGAGCGAATGAGGTTCTTCCTGGGGAAGAGGGGATCGGTGCTCTGGTCACGCATTGGGTCGATAATGATCATTAGGAGAAATATATTTTTTTTCTTTGTATAACCCAATGGGCTTTTGACACTTAACCCAGTGGTAAGTTCCGCTATCCAATATGTTTCTCGAGAAATTCGTTATATCTTATCATTAAGGAGCGAATGAGGGAAAAGGGGATCGGTGCTCTAGTCAGGCATTATATTAGGTCGATCATGAATTAAATCTTCACGTTAGTTTGCAGCTCAAGACTGCCTTCGCACTTAGAACGGGTTTCCGCAGGCGAGTAGGAAGAGGAAGAAAACTGAGCATGACAACCTTATTTTATACGATAGTTGTATTTTACCCAGGTATTTATTAGCCGCGAATAATGGCTCTGACGAATGATAGATTTCCGACACGTCACAATCTATTTTAAGGATATTAGCATTGATTATATGATGAATCCCTCCTATGTGTGTGTATAAGTGTATGTGACCTACGTCAGTTATGCTTCTCCACCCAAGTCTGAAAATAAATCGTATGCCCAGATACAGGCTATACTCGGCCTAGTTGGGCATGCGCTGCGCATGGTCATGTGAATGTGGGTCGTCGTTTAATTCGCACTATTACTTGGTATGACCATTTTATGAATTTCGCATGTTATGTTTAAAATAAATAAATAAATAAAATACTGAAGTTGATGCTGTGTACATAGATTTTAGTAAAGCACTCGTCAAAGTAAACCGCAAAATACTAGTAGCAACACTTGAGACTTTCGGAATACAAGGCAATTTACTAAGATGGTTAGAATCATATATGTCTAATCGATCCCATTTCGTCACCGTAAATGGTTTTAAATCTACACCGGCTGCAATAACTTTTGGTGTACCTCATAGTTCAAATTTGGTACCATTGCTTCTTCTATTTTATATAAATAACTTTTGAGCTGAATTAGAGTGCCCATATTTGTTTTACGCGGATAACCTTAATTTTGCTAGACGAATCTCCTGTTCTTCTGACGGCGACAAAATTCAAATTGACCTAAATATTTTGAGCATATGGTGTTCGCGCAATGATATCAAAATCAAATCAAAATCAAAATCAAAATGTTCTTTATTCATATAGACACAATTAAATATAATTTTTAATTTATGTTCTTATGATGCGTCCAAGCCTTACTCCCAAGCCGTTTTGTCATTTACATAATCAGATATTGTATAGTATGCTTTTTTATACAATTTTGCTTTGACGGTAGCTTTAAACTTATTTACAGATAGTTCTCTAATAGTATGAGGAAGTTTGTTATAGAAGCGTATACATTGTCCCAAAAAAGAATTGCTTATTTTGTGGAGACGAGTAGCACGTACAACAAGGTTATGCTTATGTCTAGTATTAACATTATGAGTGTCGCTTTTTTTTTTAAACTTGTCAATATTCTTGTGGACATACAACAGATTTTCGTATATATATTGTGATGCAACAGTAAGAATATTTATCTCTTTGAATTTTTCTCTAAGTGAAACTCGAGGACCAAGTTTATATATAGCTCTTACAGCACGTTTCTGTAGTATAAAGATGTTATTGATGTCCGCACAGCTTCCCCAGAGAAGAATCCCATAGGACATAATGCTATGAAAGTAACTAAAGTATACTATTCTTGCTGTATCTACATCAGTCAGCCGCCTTATTGTTTTAACTGCGTATGCCGCAGAGCTAAGTTTTCCTGACATTTTCTCAATTTGTGGGCCCCATTGTAATTTGGAGTCAATTGTTATCCCTAGAAACACAGTTGAAGCAACAGGCTCCAGTCTAGTTCCATTTATTTCTACATTGGTTTGTACCTGCTTAACATTAGGTGCAGAAAATTTAATCACTTTGGTTTTTTTTTCATTTAATAGTAGGTTATTTACATTAAACCAATGGACAACTTTTGAGAGTGCATTGTTAACTTCGTGATAATTGTACAATTGTCGACTAATTTTAAACGTCAAAGAAGTATCATCAGCAAACAATACAATTTCGTGATTATTCCTTATGTGAAAGGGTAAATCATTGATGTATATTAAGAAGAGAAATGGACCAAGAATGGAGCCTTGTGGGACACCCATGGTGACCATTGATCCTGGTGATCTTTTACCGTTTACATCAACCTTATGAATTCTATTTCCCAAATAAGAAGTAAGAAGATCAAGAGCCTTGTTCCTAATGCCATAGTGATGTAATTTCCTAACTAGTGTATCATGGTGTACACAATCAAATGCCTTAGATAAGTCACAGAAGATGCCTAATGCGTCTTGTGACTCTTCCCAGGCATTTAATATACCTGTCAATAGTTCGGTTCCCGCATCTATGGTTGAGCAACCCTTCGTAAATCCAAACTGTTTCTTATGAAGTAAATTATATTTGTTAAAATGAGTGTGCAATTGTCTAAGAATTAATTTTTCGAAAATTTTACTCGAAGTGGGAAGTACGGAAACTGGTCGAAAATTCGAGGGATCAGAAGTATCGCCAGATTTAAATAATGGTATAACTTTACTATGTTTCATCAGATCAGGAAACACTCCAGAAGTAACACAACAATTGAATATATATGCTAGATAAGGTGCGATTATTTCTATGATGTATGAAATAGTTTTTACAGAATATCCCCAAAGGTCCATAGTTTTCTTTATCTCAATTGTTTTAAAGGCATTTATTATATCATTGCAGTTAACAATAGTGAAAGCGAAGTCGGTAACACATGCGGAAACGCTTTCTTTAAGTAGCATCTCAGCTGAAATGGAAGACGACTTGAGGGCGATAGTCGTTATTAACGGTATATTCGTAAAAAATCGCTCAAACTCAGTCGCAACTTCCATATCAGCTTTAATGTCTAAATTATTTATCTGTAAATGAAAGTCCCTTGTGCGAGGTATAACCCTATTTGTTTCATTATTAATAATATTCCATGTAGCTTTAATTTTGTTTGTAGAGTTTTTGATCTTATTCTTCAAATAAATTGACTTAGCAGTGGAACAGGCTCGTTTGAATATTTTGGAATAGTTATTCACATAGTTCTTAAAAGTCGCACTATGGTTATAAGTTTTTTCGTTATACAGTTCATACAATTTATTACGACTTTTGTAAATACCAACAGTTGCCCAATCACTAAAGCATAAGCGATCACTGATCGATTTCGTTTTAGGTATGAAGATTCTATTAAATTCAACTCTAATTAATTCAAAGAATGAGTCATAAAGTTGATCAGGATTGTCATGAATTGGCAACCTTTGTAATTTGCTAATTAAGCTAGATTTAAATTCCCCTAGACGGCACTCAGTAATTGGAATAAAACTAATATTTTTTCTTAGAACCCTAGTGCTTTTCTTAGGAAATGATACTAACTGACCGCAGTGATCAGAGTGCAAAATATTAATTAGTGATTTATAATTGGGTTTTATTAATATGCAGCTCAATATCGAGAAATGCCATTTCATAACATTTAGCCGGAACCGCCGTTGTCCAGGGTAGACTGAGGCTATACCGCGGGAAGATGGGGAAGGGTTACAGGGGTCGGAGTTGTCAGCTTGCCGGGAGTCTTGAGGTGACACGACCGATTTTTTACTCTACTAAACATTGACTTGCACGAACGATGGCTGTAAGATATTGTAATTTCAGCAATAGGTCCGCAATGAGCAATAAAAAAATATATCAATCTATATATATATATATATATTATATATATATATATATATATATATATATATATATATATATATATATATATATATATATATATATATATATATATATATATATATATATATATATATATATATATATATATATATATATATATATATATATATATATATATATATATTTATTTAATTGTAAGGTTAGTGAAGGTTGTACCTTTGCCGGACGTTTCGGAGCCCGTGGCTCCTTCTTCAGCGGCAAGAAGAATACTGCAGTGGAAGCTGTCACCTGCAACTACCCGCATTCCTCTGTGGTGCTGGGAGAGGGGTGTAATGGGCGGGAAAATGCATTTTTAAATAAAATATTGGATTTAGAATTTGGTAATGTGGAAATAAATAATGATATGTAGAGTGTTATGAGAATATGTAGAGTGTATGAGAATATATAGGTGGAAGAATTAATTAATATATAGTGTAATTTGTATCTACACTGTGTGTGTGTGTGTGTGTGTGTGTGTGTGTGTGTGTGTGTGTGTGTGTGTGTGTGTGTGTGTGTGTGTGTGTGTGTGTGAGGGTGAGTGAGGGTGTGTTTATTTGTGTGAGTGTGTATGTTTGTGAGGGTGTGTTTGTGAGAGTATAAAAACAGATAGATATATATGTATACTATAGGATGGAATGTGTCTGTATCATTAATGTTGAATATTCAGGCCTTTGCCATGGCAAGCTCCAAGTACCCAAATATGTCCCAGTTCCCATGTTTTGAGCTTAATTTCAGGCGTGTTCTCTGGGAAGGCCTTTACCACCTTAACCGTAAAACAATCGTTAAAGAGTTTTCCATGCGACCGAGCGTGGAGTGGAATCGGAAGATTAGACAGATCGTTTCTCACTGAGGATCTGTGATTATTCATCCTCAATCTGAGAGCGTTGGTGGTTTCCCCAACGTAAAACGCCTCACAAAACTTACATTGAAGATAGTAAATGCAATTTTGCGAATTGCAATCTGCATGCGATTGGATCGAATAATTTTCGGAGGTATTGGGGCTCGTGAACTCTTCTGCCTGGAGGTGGATCGGGCATGTTTTGCAGCGACTGCGATTGCAGGGAAATGATCCTGGTGGTAGCGATGATTGCGTCACGGGAGATGGAGTCCCTGTCTTAGACAAAATGTTGCGTAGGTTAGGTGGTCGACGATATGACACTGAGGGAGGGCCGGAAAAGAGACTTTTCGTCAACGGGCTCGATGAAAGGATCGGAAACAAGTCCTTCAAAATTGGCCTTAACTTTTCAACTCCGGGAAAGTAGGTGGTACACAAGTTTACCATTTCTTTTTTCGGCAAGGTGTTGTTGGATTTTAAGTGGAAACGCCTATGCGCGGGAATAATTTGATTATCAAGCAAAACATCAGGATAATCACGTTGGGGAACCACCAACGCTCTCAGATTGAGGATGAATAATCACAGATCCTCAGTGAGAAACGATCTGTCTAATCTTCCGATTCCACTCCACGCTCGGTCGCATGGAAAACTCTTTAACGATTGTTTTACGGTTAAGGTGGTAAAGGCCTTCCCAGAGAACACGCCTGAAATTAAGCTCAAAACATGGGAACTGGGACATATTTGGGTACTTGGAGCTTGCCATGGCAAAGGCCTGAATATTCAACATTAATGATACAGACACATTCCATCCTATAGTATACATATATATCTATCTGTTTTTATACTCTCACAAACACACCCTCACAAACATACACACTCACACAAATAAACACACCCTCACTCACCCTCACACACACACACACACACACACACACACACACACACACACACACACACACACAGTGTAGATACAAATTACACTATATATTAATTAATTCTTCCACCTATATATTCTCATACACTCTACATATTCTCATAACACTCTACATATCATTATTTATTTCCACATTACCAAATTCTAAATCCAATATTTTATTTAAAAATGCATTTTCCCGCCCATTACACCCCTCTCCCAGCACCACAGAGGAATGCGGGTAGTTGCAGGTGACAGCTTCCACTGCAGTATTCTTCTTGCCGCTGAAGAAGGAGCCACGGGCTCCGAAACGTCCGGCAAAGGTACAACCTTCACTAACCTTACAATTAAATAAAAATGTTTTAAAAGTTTTCATTTAAAAATTATATATATATATATATATATATATATATATATATATATATATATATATATATATATATATATATATATATATATATATATATATATATATATATATATATATATATATATATATATATATATATATATATATATATATATATATATATATATATATATATATATATATATATATATATATATATAAAAAGAATAATAAGTATACTTCAGCACGTGAAGTCATTCAGCAACCCGCGGTCAAAGGGTTTAATTTATATAGTTACACCGTTTGTGTTAGGGAACGCATCGTCCTCGGTGCGATACAGTTTCACATGTGGAGCAGATGCTCCACCTCGGTCCTTCCAACCGGATCTTTTCGCTGCCGCGAAAAGAAATGTGAAATAAATATTATCAGTTTGCCGGTCTTGGAGATTTATTACGCGAGCAGAGAGGGTAATTCCTTTGTAGGGAATATATACACATGAATGCGGAAAGCTCCACCGCCGCCAGATACTAAAGAGACCCTCGCGCAACGCAAGTGATATCGTTAAATAATTCTGCCAAAATGAAAATTCTTCCTTGGTGATGATACGTTCAGTAAAAAATCAATTAAATTAATGAACATATATTTGTTTATTACTTTTTTTAATTATTCACAGATTGTTAAAAAAAAGTATAAATTCAAATGAGAGTTTTAATAAAAAAACGTCTTTTCACCCCAAATTCTAATTAGTCAAGGTCTAATGAAACGGTTTCAGAAGGGGATTTACCTTTGGAAAGAAGATTGACTTGAGTGAAAAATCAAGAAAAAATGGTTGTCGGCAAGCAATAATCTAGGGTATACTCCTAATAATCAATAATCCAGGGTTTAGAGAATATTCTACATTTTCATAGGACGCAATTTTGTCTTTGATTTTTTTCTCGATCATTTGGCTTTTACAATGCAATATAATTCTATGAGATATGAGCGCTATAAGATATCCTAAACAAAATTTCAAAATATGATTTCAGCCCTACAAGGTATCTGTGTCCCAAATTTCAAGTCTTTAAGTCCAATATTTCGAGACTGAAATATGACTAGTGCACCTCCTGGTGGAACAATTTCTACCACAACCTTTTCAACTCTTGCATGACCAAATGATGCCTGCATGTCGAATTTCAGCTCAATCGAATTAAAACGTTTGGGCGCTATCGTTGAGGAATACACATATACACACAAACAGACACAGACGGACACACAGACAGACTTCCTTACTGGGAATAGTGTTAATCGCCTTATGAGGGGGGGAGGGGGCTAAACATTAAAATGTCCGTCTTTTTTGTGTTTTTTTTTCGCGTTCACAATACTTTCTGCTTGTTGGCTTGTGAACTGAGAAAGTAAAAAGTGTAAAATAAAGTGAAGTACCTATTAAAAGAAATAGGAATTTCACAATTCCACAATCAATATAAATCAGCATCAGGTACAGTTATTTTCTTTACATTTACCGCGTCATTATTTTAATAAATTTAAAATGATTTAGAGAAAAATTTTCATGCATATTTTTTAAAATAATAAAGTGTATACATTAATCAATAATTAAAATGATTTGTTCCCATTATAAATAATAATTATTGTATATCCCTGAATAAATAAGACCTATATTAACAAACTAATACCTAATAATTTCAGTACAAATAGCTACAAGATGTTAACAATGATAAATGGTGTTAAGGATGTGAATTTAAACAGAATTGGTATAATATAACAACAAAAATAAAAAAAAAGATGTTAGAAATAATATTGGCATTTAATTTATCAAAATGCTATGCCCTAAAACACTTATACCTATTTTAACTAAATATGTTAATTGTTATGTTTGGGAATCTTGATACATAAAAATTCGGTCTGCGTGTGTTTGTGCTCCAAAAACTCGAAAACTAATCGGTCGATTGACTTTAAATTTGACGCAACGTAGCATTTGAATACACGCGTGTTTAAAAACATGAAATGTCGACTAAACGAGTAAAATGAAATGTCGACTAAACGAGCAAAAGTCTTTCCGCGCCAGTGAACTATTTAGTGCGTTTCGACATCGGTGCGTTTCCCATCCATTTTATATAATACTGAGCCACAGCGAAGCGCGGCCGGGCTTACAAATTATCATAAATATTTTGTGTTTATACAACCAGGATATCCTTTTTAGATACGGCGTTCGCCGAGAAAAAATTAGATTTAATTTTGTATAAATAGATGTGGTTATGAAATGGGTATGTGTAAGTATGTAGCGACTTATGATGGTGAACCATGTAACTTTTTTAATCAACAAACATTTACATTTCCGATATTCAATTAACGTCATGTAACAGGCAAACATATCGACTTGTCTGATGATTAATATTATTCAAAGAAATAATAATTTCGTCTTTCAAACGATTGCAGTTTTATCATTGTATATGATACAGCCTCTTTCAGAATCATCAGTTTTTATTCAGACGAAAGTTACCCCACTCACATCAATTTCACATTTTTTTATAAGCACGTACAATTAACATAATTATTCACTGTCTTCGTCCACGCTCTCACTGGTAAGCCATTTCTTCCTAAAACTCTCTTTGATAAATGCTAAAAATATTGAAACACTCTGTTTATCTACCACGTAATCGCCGAGGAACATCACGAAATAAGTCGGTACTCTGATCATCGATAACTCACGATATTAGATAACCAAGATAAGTACAATGTTGAGAGGAAGATCAGGATTAAAATTTATAATATTTGGAGGGATATTGGTCCAACCAATATTGTATGCATTTGAGATTTTTCTGTATATGGCATCGCCTCAGATACGAAACATTAATATTGACGATAAACGATGTTTTCCTTATTATCGTGAAAGTCCGATGAAGGGGTAGTTCGTAAGAGAATTATCTCTATTTAATATATTCGGACAGGGAAGTCCTCCTGTCAGAGTGAGTAATTGTCGGGTTTACTATAATCCGGGTCAAATTAAGTTTGGGAATTCCCAAATGTATTAATATCACTTCGTTGTTAAGCTAATCTCGGCGGCTATTCCGCCTTCTAGCAGACCACGAGCCTTGAAATGTTTCTATATATACGGACAACAAGCCTGTGACCCCTTTGCGATAAACCGCACAATTTTTAGCGGAAGTTCGATAGTTATAACAGTAACTAATTTTCATAAAATTTGAATTGGAAGTGGCCGCCATAATAATATAATTCTGTATATTATTCTTACTAAAATGCAAAATCCGAAAAATGCAGTTTAATTTTTTGATATCGGACAACAATTTCCTAAAATATGGGGACCGCAGGCAATCAGCTAGACAGATACACAGGTATGCAATATTTTCGTGTCTATATGTTTACTCTATATATCATAGAAAGTTTCTTTCGGTGAAATCATTTTTTTAATTCTTTGTGCTTTCAGTATTTTAGTCGACAGGCCCTAAAAAAGGCTAATATCGTCTTACGCCGCGGCGTCGCAGGGCTCCTCACCCTGCAACAGGTATCTTTGTGAAGCGCCTGACAGTTAAGGTGCCTTAAGTTTCAACCATAGAGCACACTCATTTTGTTCAAAGACAACGAAAACTCTATAGACTGTGTAATAGGAATGTATTAGTTTCGAATTAGAAATGAATCCAATTGCTTGAGGGTCCCTTAAATGCACACTCACTGAAGGGAGCCCTTGAGTGACGACTATGAATAGTAATTTTGAAGGCGGTACTTGAGTGTCACTCGAGTGAGTGTTCCCTTGAGGTGTACTTAAGTATCCACTGTGAATACGGCTGTTATAGTAAAAGGATAAGACAGGAATAGGTATATGGCATCTTCTGTTGTGATGACTGCGCAGGTACGGCTTCTGGACTTCTGGCGGCCTGGTGTGCAGCGGGGCGAACTGACCGATTTGCTTATGCTGCGAGGTACAATGACGAACCTAACTTTTAAAAAGAAGCGATAAGAAATTGGCTAAGAAATGTAATATTAACGATGGACGTAACAAAAAACAAATATCTAACCTTTGGCATTAATATTAGAAGCCAACACCCAATGAGTTATGCCTTGACTATACATGGGTGTGATGCTAGAGGCTATGTTAATATATACTACTGACAAAATAAAAAAAATGAAATATAGGTACTTAGGAATCATACTAGATCATGGTCTTCATTGGGAGGTACAAATGCATAACTTGGCTACGAAGGTTCGGTATCTCGGAGGAAACATTTAAATTAAATTTATTTTCTTCAGGAAAACACTTCTTTCCCTTCCACCAGAAAAAGTGGCTTTCTCGGTTTTGCTAGCAGATAGACGCGTTGGTCTGTTCCTCGTCAGGTCTCGTCTACGGGACGGTGGCGTCTGCTCCAAGTGTAGCTGGACCAGTAAGGAGGGAAATAATAACTCATCAGAGTTACCCTGATTTGCCATGGTCTCATCCTCCTCCAGGCTTCAGCCCGTAGCCTCACTGGAATCTGGAGAAAAACCCAATTTCATAGTTGAAAAAATAGTATTCCAAGTTTTCCCTCACAAATTTCGCAAGTTCAGCGGGCAGCCTCGCCCCCTGAATACCAGTTTGGAAGGATATCTCCGTCTAGAATTAACCTTCAGGATACCTCCTGACACTGGTTCCAAGATCGAGGTTGCTTACGCGGTCCTCTCCCTTTATGAAGCGGTGATATGGTGTCTACCGAATCTATCGCGGACCACGGCACCCTTTGCGCGTCTTATTCACCCGGGATCAAGTGGCCGAATGGTCGTTTCAGGAGCGGCTGCCACAAGGTATTACAACCACCTCAGCTTTGCTTGGAGGCTACCGGGTGGTTGTTGACCTGTGTGTTGGGCGACCCTAACACCCATTAGCTCCCGCTGCATACGGACTGATCATCCTATCGCTTTCTTCCTTAAATCAGTGAAACTTAAAAATGAAAACAATTAATAGGGAGCAATTACAGGTAGGGCGGCATCCGTTCGGGAATTCCCCGTCGACGTTGTCCCGTTAATTTACGAGCTCCGAGAAATGCC
This sequence comes from Micropterix aruncella, assembly GCA_944548615.1. NCBI lineage: Eukaryota > Metazoa > Arthropoda > Insecta > Lepidoptera > Micropterigidae > Micropterix > Micropterix aruncella. Next base: position 3,839,447 of record OX155955.1, read on the forward strand.
AAATCCAACGCGGGCGATGAGTGGGGGAGGGGTTTGGGGGGACGTGCTGAAATATGCTGACAGATGAGGAGACAAGTTGCGGCCGACTCCTGAGTTACGGCATATTGCTGAGGCTATTATTTATGTCCACGACACAGCCTACAGTGTGATTAATTATGCTTCATACTAAATGCTTGTTCCGTACCAGTATTTGCATTGGTAGTAAAATTACTTTGAGTTACTCGAATAGTAGTAACTCAGCAGTATGTAACAACAATTAAATGAGGAGTTACTATTGAACAAAATAGACAATTTTAATTAATATTACCAGTATTTAGTTATTATAGTATAAACTAATTCTTAAATAACAGTCTGTCAAAGATTATGTTTGTTTGTTTATACTCTTGATTGTGAAATTTCACAATGGGAGGGTTTATTGTCATATAACAATCTCTTGCAACCAACCCTACTATGAAGTGTTTATATGTATGTGTGCGTGTAACATGTTTGTAAGTGTGTGTCTTGTTATTGCATTCGATCGACAGAATTGAAATGCAATTCCGTTAATTTTATCCCAACGTAAAATGGTAACCCAGCCGGGAATCGAACCCGGGACCTTACAAAGTAAGATCAGGCGACCTAACCACTATGCCAACGGGCCGTCATTGTTTTTTTTTATTATCTTAGTTTTTTTTTTGTTTTTGGCTATATCATATCTATGTTTAATTTTATTTATTATATTTTTGATTAGTTTTGGTATTAATTTCATTATTTAAAGTTTCAGAATTTTCTTTATCCCGATCATTTAAAATAAAACGTTATTATTTTATATTTCTTTTTTTTTGTATTTAGATTTCTTTTATACGTTAGGAAATTTATTTTAGTTACCTGTCTCAATTTGTTTAAAATGTTTTAGAAACGCTAGCCCTGGAACGGGTTTATCCCAGTTGGGCGGAGTTGAACAGATATAGCTACGAAGAGTTCACTCAGTTAATGTTTAGCCATTTGTTGTCGTCTATCAATGATACTAGTATTTAATAGTGACTTTAAAATAAATAAATTTAACGCGAAAAACCGTTTGTGATGTGCTTAGTACATTGTGATGTGCTTAGTGTTAGTTATTAGATTTAAAGTTGCGCAACGAGCCATGGAGAGAGCAATTCTTGGAGTTTCACTGCGTGATAGGATTCAAAATGAGGAAATCCGCAGAAGAACCAAGGTCACTGATATAGCTCGTAAAATTGCCAACTTAAGATGGCAATGAGCAGGCCATATAGCTCGCAGAACCGACAACACTGCTGGAGAAAAAAGGTTCTCGAATAGCGACCACGAACCGGAAGACGCCGTGTTGGACGGCTTCCCACAAGATAAACCGACGACATAGCCAAGGTCGCAGGAAGTAGGTGGATGGTGACGGCTCAAAACTGCTCGTCATGGCATTCTATGGGAGAGGCCTATGTCCATCAGTGGACGTCTACCAGCTGATGATGATGAATGGTATTTTTTTAATAAAAAATATTTATTCAGCAACGTATTCGTAATTTTCATTCACGTCGTGTTTTATTACATACCATTAAATATTTCAAGAAATTAAATGAAATACAGGGTAATCATGACCCTCCACATTCTTAACGTACCCTTTTGTTACCACATCCTCACCGGGTTAAAAGTCAGGAGGTCTGGTTCCGCGTGGTAGGAGTCCGTTTGCTTTCAACTAAAAAAAAAGATGTGAATGTATTTTGTTTTAGTATACCATTATAATAATACATTTATAACTCTGTTCATGTATCCTAATATTTATAAATTTTCATTTATACATCGTCTATATGTTATGGACGTTACAATATTACTACTGATTTAATTTATAATAATAGTTTTAAGTATCCAAATACAACCTAAATAATTATATATTCTTCTTCTTAGGGTGCCTTTCCAACTATACTATCCGCAGTACAAAGTGGCGAGTCGGGCAATTAGAGACAGTTAACGTAGGGATGGTACCATGTCAATAAAATATTTATTATTTATATAATAATTTACCTGCTAAAATTAGATAGATACATAAAATTCCTAGATTTAGCCAAAATCAAAAGTAAATACCGTAATAGGTGGTAAGTAGCTAACCGATTAGGACTATTAATTGTGGTAACCATATCACTATCAGTAGGTATAATCCGATAGAGTTAATATGGGCTCAAGTCAAAAGAGAAGTTGCGACGAAATGTAGCACCTTTAAAATGGCAGATGTTGAGAAGTTATTAAATGAAGCTATTTACAATGTAACAACCGAAGACTGGATTAAATGTGATCGCCACGCTGAAAATCTCCAGAAAGAAGACCTGGCCAAAGCACATATAATTGACACCCACAGTCTTGTTATCACTATAATTGACACTCACCGTCACTATCAATCTACAAGACGATAGTGACAGTGAAGAAGAATATGAATAGCTTGCTGACTTTCATTGTTTAGTTTTATTTTTTTTGTATAACAATTATTTTATTGTCACCTATTATAAATTTGATACTTTTGTATTTTTATGTTAATAATTCAATATCAATATTTATATTTTTAACTTATTTATATTTATCGTAATAAAACAATACTGAAATAATATTTATTTCCCTCGTTTTATCACTTTATCGACATTCCTTTTGTATACGTTAAACTACCTGCACTACGGTTGCGAAAGCCGTTCCATAAAGCCGTACAAGTGCGAAAGAAATAGCACGATTTTGATGATAAATGACCTGACTCGCCACTTTGTAATGCGGATAGTATAGTGGATGTTGGCAGTCAGCTCTGCATACTTTTTTGTACTTCGCCAGGCGAAACAATTCGGCGACACTCGTAATCCCGGTCCATTCTCGAATGTTCCGCAAACAAGGTTTTATGTCTACGGCCAGGTCTTCTCTTTCCTGCAACTTTTCCCATCATAATGAAATGCAGGATATCGTACCTGTCGTGCCTGAGCACATGACCCAGATATGCAGCTTTGCTATGTTTAATGGTCTGCCAAAGCTTGCGTTTTTGGCCGACCCGCCATAAAACTTCCTCATTGGTGACTTTCTGAATCCAAGATATTGACATCATGCATCTGTACGCCCACATCTCGAATCCTCCTATACGTTTTCTGAGATCTTTCTTAATAGTACAAGCCTCACATCTGTAGGGACCAGATGTAGCACTGGAGAAAACGTATTTGAAGTGGAATATTCAGGCTTCAATTGCCAAAGGACCTTTTTAATTTTTCCAAAGGGCTGCGTGCAATTTCGAGTCTAGATCTCCACTTCACTGTCCCAAGTTTATGTAAGCCAGGTGCCAAGGTATTTATATTTATCAACTTGTTCTAGTTTTTGGCCCACTACAAATATGCTAGGTTGGACATTGGGATTATTAAAAATATTAGAAATGACTATAGACATAGTCTCGGTGACATTCATCCTAAGACCAGCTTTCATTTACTCGGCCAACAATATACTGTAGCTCGGATTTCGTAGATGCTATGAGAACAGTGTCATCGGCATACCTCAAGTTGTTGATGAGGCGGCCATTTATTTTAACACCACAGTCCAAGTCCTCCAGAGCTTCTGTCATGATCGTTTTAGAGTAAATGTTAAAAAGAGTCGGCGACAAAATGCAGCCTTGCTGCACTTCCCTGTATAATAATTATTAGCTCAAACCTATACATATAACCTAACGAATTATGTGTCAAATTATTTCCCATTGGCTAAGTTATAATCGGCATAAGAACATATTTTTCGAAGAGTTCTCTAGCTAATTATAAGTCTATGCATTACTTACCTAAATACATTTTCAATAACTAAATTACTTACACTTTACCTAAATTGGAGTGGATGCAAGACAGCTATACGTACGGCAGGTCTTGATATGCTACAGGAAAGAACTCCAACGGGACAACGGCAAGCCGACCAGTAACGCCCATAGACACGATACAAGACATAAATACAAACATGTACAACCAAAAATGAGAACGACCTTTGAAAAAAAACACTATATTTACCTAGCGAAAAAACTCCATAACATATTTACCACACAATTAGGCCAAGCTACAATCATTCAAAATGACGCTCACTAAAAAAGACTGGTAACTATGGTTATTACACTCGTTGAGGAAGCACTGTGAGTCGTTAGTAACTAACGTTATTAAATAGGTGCAAAGATGATTTATATTACTTATTATTGTTATTATTATCTCATTAGCCTCATAACTGGATTTATATATCTCCCATATATTATATCTCATTTAATTTAATAAATATTTTTTTTGTGTAATATATATATACTAATAGTTATACAATATACACTTGTAGGATTTTCCATGACTACAGATATTACCTATACACCCGACAGACGAACGCAGTACTAAATATCACCTCAATACAGGTTCTGTCTATTGAGGTGATAAAATTCCACCGAAGCCGCACCTTTAGTAAATTTCCAAGGTTCTGCATTTTGTATGTACGACTAAATCATGTAAAATATACTATAGGAAATTTAATCATATAATACTAGGGATAAATAAAATAAATCATTAATAAATAAATATTTAAAAAAATGAATTCCATGAAAAACAATTTAGAAACTCTCTCTTCTTGAAATATTTCCTCCCGAATGCTTCAGCGGAACGTCCGGCTGAATCGATTATTCAAATTTCATCTGCGGAATGGTGTTTAGTTAGTTATACGTTGGCAAACATTACTCGCCCGTACACTTCAGAAATGTAATGCAAATATCTAGCAAATCCCAAGAGCTCCTTACGTAACGAGACAGACTTGCTTCCCGACTTATTTGCATTGAGCCCCGTGCCGACGCGTCGCGCCGCGCGCGGACGGACGCGCGCCGCTGCTGCCGCCTCGGCCACGGCATCCGTCTATGCATAAGTATGTGGTCATCTTAATCATTTAGTAGACCGCCAACTATCAATAGTCAAGCCTTTTATTCGTCCAAACTTGCAAATACAGTTATTTATATCATAGTAATAAATGATTAACACACAAATAATCAAAATATATATCCTACTACTATTATAAACGCGAAAGTTTGTAATAATGTATGTATGGATGTTTGTAACTCTTTCACGCAAAAATTACTGAATCGATATTGATGAAACTTTACAATAATATAGCTTATACATCAGAATAACACATAGGCTATAATTTATAAAGATATATAATTTTCTATCATCATTATCACAATTTTCCATCACCATGAGGGTGAAACCGCGTGGCGCAGCTATTGTAACAATATTTCTCTTTTATTTTTAGACAAAAAAATCAATAGAATTAAACTAATGCAACAAATAATCACAAAAAATAATTCTTGAATTAACCAAATCAGACAAAACGAAAGGTAAATACTCAATTTTCACATACGTAGGAAGATAATAATTATAATGAATAAGATTAATAGTAAAAAGCATTTTTAATAACAACCTTTTATTAAAAGCTCTGAAAAGAAGAAAGAAAGCGCTACCATAATTGAATGCGTATACAACATTTTGTGTAAGTGCTGTTAACCGTTGAGGAGTCCCCTCCCCTCGTCGGGAGTTAATCCTGGATGCAGTAGCCATGTCATGATGGAACTTAGAACAGGCTATCATAATCGATTTCTATACAGAATATCGTGTCTGTGTTGTTGACCGTTGAGGAGTCCCATCGTTGGAACCCAACCCTGGTGCAGCAGCCATGTCATAGTAAAATTTAGAACGGGCTATCATAATTTAATGCGTATACAAAATTTCGCTTGTTAAAACGTTTGCAATCTAATCTTGACGTATTAATTCTGTTATATATTCAGCCTAAACATGTAATAAATGCGATAGATGGCATAAAAAAATTATGTTTTTCCTGTTAGCATTAGTTAAATAATGGGTTTTATATTCAATCAGTCCTCTAAAAAACCATTAATTATCAATATTATTATAGATAGCCAAATATATTGCTATTATTTTCGCCGGACAATGCTATCAGCGCACCTGCATGTCGCCGGAGCAGAAGGGTTTCCAAATGTACTATGGCGTTGAACAATCTAATACCATATATAAAATATGGTATTACGTACCGCTCATTTCCACTATAATATAATAATTTTAATGTAGGTATTTAAGTCTCTATTCCGTTTTGGTAGCTGATCATCAATCATTCATTTGCTGCTACAAAGTGCAAATTTATGATAATTTATACTAATTTATCGCAACGCAGATGTGGAAAATATAAATAAATCCTTCAGTTCTAATTACCCAACCGTTTCGTAGAAATACGGTACATTTAGTAAGGTAAATATTAAATCACCAAAAACTGTGGCTAATGTTGTTATTCCATTAGTTGGTTGAATTCTTAACTGAGTACATTTTAACAATTTATAGTTAATATTAAGTCGTATAATTGGAATCATGTTTAATCGTAAGAAATGAATAATTTTATTTCACCAATCAGTAGAGACGTCAGTAAATATACATACACATACAAAATAATAGTATTCAGTTGACGTCACTGAAAATTGAAATTTGACGTTAGGTAAAAGGTTAGTCTATTATAAACTTACCTATTTTTGGAGGGATCTAAACTACCGGTATTATACTGTTCGGAGGAGAGTCGACTGGCGAGTGGTTCACCGACAACTATTTATACTCTCCACCAATCGGGTGTGCCGCTTCCATCTTCCAAGTTATTCATTTTGTGACATTTTGTCAGTTTGTAACTATATTTTATTTTTGTTTTATTGAAAGCAAAAATTAAAATTATTTTCAAGTCATATTTGTGTAAAAATATTGCGGTGCTACTTTGATCGTTGAAATGACCGAAATTATTTGGAATTATCTTCCGAAAACTCATTAATAAATTCCGGTCATTTCACCTACTTCGTCAGTCTCAAAGGTTTTTAGCGCGTTCACAATACTTTACCTCCTCGTAGGTTGGTAGGCGGATGAAGTAAAAGGAATTTTAAAATGCACAAAATATTTTAAAAAAACAATTACGAAAAATCAAATACTAATACATAAATATCTCAAAACTAAACTAGCTTACATTTGGAGTTTAGTACATTTAGATTTTTTTTATAGAATCTTATGACATATTATTTTTTGGAGTAATGAAATACAACTACCTTTGGCCACAGGTTGTATGAATTGAGGAATTACATATTTCGTCCCTTCTGCCATTCTTATTGGTCTTTGTTGTTGACATCGCTTACGCTTCTTTAATGTATTGTAGAAGACTATTAGGGCTGATTTCTAGCCTTCAAAGTAGATTTCAAATCACATAATTAAAAAAAGGGTTACCAAGTTATATTAAAAATTGACTTATAATAAAGGTAGGTACAAATTAATCATTAATCTAAAAACTATCATTGACAAGTCCATATCTTCGTCCTTAGTTTAAGTCAGTCTGCTAGTAATATAAAAACTAACTCTTTTATAAGAAATAATAAAATAAATATTAAAGGAATTCCAATAACATGTAAAAAAAAGTAAATATTAATTACGGATAGAAAAATAACATTGCAGTAAATAGGGAAATAGTCAAATTGAAATAATTATCGATGGGACAATAAATAATGAAAGAATCGAACATAAATAATCAGAGGCTACAGTTATATATAAAAGAGTACGTTAAATTTAAAATATAATCGAATTAAAAATGATTAAAAACACAAGAACAGCAACTTCAAAAAAAACTTCTTAAGAGGGTCGAAAGTTTGGTCGCTATCATGCTGACCTTCATTTATAATAAGCCACCTGAAACATCGTTTCTCGAATTCGTCTTTGCTTTGTATTATCCTTATAGAAAAACCCAACAATTCATTTGGGAACCCAACAATAATAATTTCATGTGCATGTGCAGCGGTCGAAAAGGCTGATACGATAATTACACGTACAAATTCTGTTTAATATACTGAGATCGGAGAATCATATCACTACAAGATTCGTATTTCATACATTTAACCGCTGAGGAATGTGACACTAAGGAATTTAATGAGATCAATTTATTTTATTCCAAATAAAATTGATTTAAATCAATAATTTGGACCCATGGCGTAATGTACACTTCCGTATAATGATTCAATGTCTTTATCCTATAATAATAGTCACTCGTAGATCTTCACGGGTTGCGATTGCGGCCCGGAGCGGCGCGGCGCGATCAGCGCTCGCAAAGCAAAAGTCTCCAAGACATACGACCCGCATTAACTTCAGCCGCAGGACCATTTGGAACCTCGCCGTACCTGATCGCTGAATATATGGCCTTAATCTTCGCTCGCGACGATTTCCTTCACCACTTCGTCGCCATATTAATTTCCGGTTTGGCTTCATTGCTTCCCGGGGAGACGTGCTTCGCGACGGCTCTGCAGAATTGCAACGCGACCCGATCTCAACATTTCAACTCTTTCCGTCGCTTTACAAAATATATGTGGTTATTATAAAAGAATGAAACGACTTCACGATGAAATACTTTTATAAAAAATATTCCGTTAAATTTATTTATTATTTATTTAATACTTGTGCAAAAAATAGTAGTTACATTGTTACCGAAGTAAAAAATGTATACATTGTAAAGAACAGATTAGGATTGACACAGATTAAGTAACAAATTGCGCTATGCACATCGAAGGAGGCTTCTCAGGCCTGCATCTAGATGCACATGATGCAGATGGTGTAAAAACATGAATAAAAGTATTAAACTAAAATAATTCGAAACTGAAAAAACGAGAGAGAAAAGGAAGGAAAAATAAATTATACCTCCACCGTTTTATATTCACACATATAATGATCCGAGGCTGGGGGAATGCTGATTCTGTGGTTGGTTTTTGGTCCGTACACGCCTACCCCAAAACGTCCATTTGTACCTGATCCGTCGGCGAACCAGGAGTTCTCGTTGTGACTTTGGAGCCACTGCGGATTCTTTCAGTCTTCCCTTATGGGGATTAGCATTTTATAGGACTTCTCTTCCAACATTTTTTTAGTAGTTGATCCTGGTCTGTGAATGGGCTTTTGTGGAAGAGGTTTAGCTCAGGATGATTGTGCCATCCTCGCTTCCACTCGCCCAAACACTTCAGTCTGTATGCTGTAAGTCTGGCGGAGTGAATTATGAGCTTGTCCAGAGGCGGGCAGCAGAGTTCCACCTCTAATCCCTCTGTTAGGCGTTGTCTTTATGACGCCAGTTGCAGCCCTCAGGCCTCAACCTCGAAGGCTTTTAAGCGTGTCTTTTGTCACAAGCTTTTTCACCCTGGACCACCAGACTACTGCAGCATAGGTTAGTCTAGGTAGCAGTACTGCAATATAGAGCTATAAGGCGACACTAGGTTTGAACTTCCAGGTTTTACCTATGGCTCTTTTACAAGTCCACAGAGAAGCATAGAAGCTTGTTCTCTTGCGCTCGAGGTGGTGCTTCCATTTAAGCTTTGGGTCTAGATAGACTCCAAGAATAGATTACGTATTCTATCTCCTTATCCCAGAGCTTGAGACACTCAATGGGTTCTGGTTTGTATTTTCTGTTGAAAATCATGGCCTTGGTCTTGCTTGGATTAGCAGACAGGCCTCTGGCCTGGAACTAGTTTTGGGTGGTCTTAAGTGCTTTGTCCATGAGCTCCTTAAGTATTGATAGAAAGTTTTCTCTTACTACTATGGTCACGTCATCAGCGTAGCCGAAAACAGAGAAGCCTTGGTTTTGTAGATCTGTTAGAAGTTCATCTACAACGTTGCTCCACAAGATGGGGGAGATGACTCCACCTTGTGGACAGCCCTTGGCTGGGATTCCCGTGATGGAGGGGTCGCCTTGTTGGTCAGATTCATATTTGATAGAATTTTCGAATTATAGGTAGTCATATATTTTATATAAAATGTTAGACTTAGGTGTTGTTTTAATGTTTTGTCGAATAGTTAATGAATTTATATTACTTTGATATTATTTAGATATCAATTATAATTAAAAGGAGTCCAACTTTAAAAATTATTAAAAATACTAGAAATAGTTGCAAAATGGAGTAATAATAATTGTAAAATATAGTTTGGTGGTAACCCTACATTTATATTAAGGTTATATTTACAATGCAAACAAACTACGATACCTACAATCTGCAGGTCAGGCAGGGTCTTCTAAAATATTACGTCGTCTGTGGAGTGTATTTCAGAGATATAAGAGTAAATATAAAATTGATATGTCATCCATAAAATATAATATATTAGTGCACGTGAGTAATGCCCTTTTATTTATTTATTTAAAAAAAACGGCGGGAACTTACATTGCCCTATGACACTCTGGATGGCAACGATTCTAACAATAATACCACACACTTCTAAATCGGTTCAAGCGTGAAGAGGTAATGGTGGAATAAAGAAACGGAAAACATACATACTTGAATCCTGAACACATTACACTCCTTTTTGTTAGGCAGTCGTGTAAAAAGAGACGTCTCTAATCCACCTATTACGTCTTACTGTGGAGAATATTTTGCATGCATAACAATAGTTCAAAACACTCAATCTCTATGGGCTTTTTTACTGTTATATATATTCTAATTCATAAGAGTCCGTCGGCAATAAAACCCGCTATAATATTGCTAATTTCGATGTTTTTATTTAATTTCTATACTACTACCGAATAAACAACATCGAAATTTTACAACATACTACCGAATAAGCAACATTTTCGTGATTTTTACTACCGACGGAATCAGCATGAAATTGGTGACCCAAATACAGAGCACTACGATGACGTCCGCAAAAGTATGCAATAGTCAGAAGTAATAACAAGCCAAAAATAATAAAAGCAGACCAAATAGGATAATTTAGTGAAAAAGTATTAAAATGGTCCTTGCTACTAAATGCTACTAAAATAATACAATTATCTAAAATCCACAACTACAACTAACTAGAGCTGTTAATTGCAACGGGCGAACCCGTCACCTCAGGAAGTTTTAACGAAATGTATCGTTTTGTCTCCCGTGAGGTGAGCGCAGAAAACTTAGGACAAAACAGTCCACCGTTAAGCTCCGCCACCTGCACCGGGAAAGGTATCCAGCTGGCAGCCTCGCCCCTGACTACCAGTTTGGAAGGATATCTCAGTCTGGAATTAACCTTCAGGATCTTCCCGACTGGTTACGGGTCCGAGGTCACTTACGCGACCTCTACCTGTTTTATTAAAGCGGTAACTCAGAATTTATCGCGGACCTGGGCGTTGTTTGCTTGTAGTGCCACACGGGAACGAGTGGCCCACGGCCATTTCAAGAGTGGCATGACAACAGATCAACCTCCACCCCCGCTGCTTAGGAGACAGTGTATTTCCATAGTCTCCAGACCCCTTCAGCAATTAGTAAGAATGCACAACCGATTGGCTTCGCCGACCAGTGCGCAAACCGTCCAGTGGCGCCGTTATGCAATCCCGCCGGGAGAAATCGGTCCACCAGGTTGTGAGGCCTGAGACCGAGATTCTTACTCAGGGTTGCCTTCCACACGAGGATGTTCCTGAATAGGAGCTGAATCGTGAGTTGAGCAGATCCGAGAACAAAATGGATCTTGTGGCCCAAGCTACACGAAATCGTTCACCACCAACAACCACAAATGGTAATAATAATTCATAGATAATTATTATATAAAATGTATCCCTTGCACTGACATCCCCATTTCGATATATTCACAATTTTGTCCCTCCCAATTCTGAATTCCCCACGGAAATGAGAATTTAAAATTTAAATATTTTTTCTACTTTTGGTATCTAGTTATCTATAAACTAATTATCTGTCTGTCTCTTTTTTTATGTATCAACTAGCTGACCCGGCGAACTTCGTACCGTCTAACAGTCAATGAATGTCGTGGTGTTATAGATTAGCTGAACTTAATTTATGATTTTATAAAAGTAAGACAATGAATACAAAATAAATTTTAAGCTCACTACTTTATTAAGATAATAACACAAAAAGAAATATAAAAGTACAAAAATTAAGTATATCAATCGCGTGTCAGCAAGACATGATTGAATTAAACTATTTACATATTGTGCAGCATGGGGTGCACTCGGTTTAATTCTCTTTATTGAAGCAGCTTGTGATGACATTTTTTGTTTTTTATCAGGCGCAAAAACAAAATTAAATAAAGCGGATGATTTGCCGACAAGTGAACATGCCACGTACAAGTGACCATGAGAAAAACACAAATTTACATTTTGTTTTATTTTTTCGACAATTTTCGAATTTTCGTTTTTAATAGTTATTCTGCTATTCGAGACGGAGACAAATACAACAAACTAAAAACTATGAAAAACGGTCCAGCCGTTCTCGAATTATAAGTGTTTGAACAAACTTGACTTTTTTATATATAGAAGATATAAAACAAATATGTATGGGATTTTGTTTTCCGAAAAAATTCAATGTATGGCAAAATGTTTTTTCTTTTATTTTATTTTTTCGGAAAATTTTCTTTTATTTTATTTTTTTGGAAAATCTATGGGAAAATGTTTTTTCTTTTATTTTATTTTTTCAGAAAATTTTCTTTTATTTTATTTTTTTGGAAACATTATGTATGGGAAAATGTTTTTTTTTTATTTTATTTTTTCGGAAAATTTTCTTTTATTTTATTTTTTTGGAAACAATATGTATGGGGAAATGTTTTTTCTTTCATTTTATTTTTTCGTTAATTTTCCAATGTCTTTAATAGTTATTCTGTTATTCGGGACGGAGACAAATACAACAAATCCAAAACCATGAAAATCGGTCCTGCCGTTCTCAAGTTATGTGTTCGAACTTTGTTTATGTATATATATAGATAGATATAAAACAAATATGTATGGGAAAAAAAAACCGAAAAAATAAAATCTATAGGAAAATGTTTTTTCTTTTATTGATTTTTTTCGGAAAATGTTTTTTCTTTTATTTTATTTTTTCGGATTTTTTATTTTTTCGGAAACAATATGTATGGTAAAATGTTTTTAATAATTATTCTGCTATTGGGGATGGACACAAATACAACAAATTAAAAACCATGAAAAACGGTCCAGCCGTTCTCGTGTTATAGGTGTTCGAACAAACCCGACTTTGTTTTATATATATTGATAGATTTGTATGTAAGAATGGAACAAAAGGATTTCGTCTAAAAATAAAAAAAAAAAGTGCTTTAATCTAATTAATTATGAATGAACACACTAATAAATTATACATGGGAGCCTTCCTCGGAGAATACCAATCCCATGGTTTAACTTTTATCTTGATTTATGTACGTAGAAATCAAATTGCCTAAAGAAAACCCTCACAATGTTTTTTTCTATGAGGTTATTAATGAAATTTGGGCTTACAATGACGGCATTGACTATACAGTACAACACACGTGTCTACTCGCTCAGACAGCTCTGAGAAATAAAACGATAATAATTATAATTGCGCTACGCTAGAAACTTTTGCCAATCCGGAATTTCGACACAGTATATTATTTATTCAAGCGGCGTCACTGGAAACGAATTATAATCCCCCCTAGCCAACTTGCCACCGCGAGATGATTCAATTTACTCTTCGTAAAGTTTTTGCCTTGAATTTTCCCCACCGCAATCCCCGTTTCTTTTTCGGGACTTTCAAATTATTCCTTTTTGCGGGAAGAGGACTTGTTTGGGAGGCGTGTAGCCGTGGCTTATTTTTCAGTTAATCTCGACGAAATGTAAATATCGAAAAGCAGATTCCTCAGATTACTAAATATAAAATGAGCTACAAACAAGCCGAGAAATAAGACCCATTTAGCCTCATAAATACGAGTATGTATGAATGATGCACCATAATAATTATTTATTTATTTTTTATTTATTCGTTACATAAACATTCAAACGCAATAGTACAAAAGAAATATAATGTACAATCCAGAAAACTATATGCCTCTAAATTTAGGCTTACATCTGTCTGTGCCCAGGCCAAATTGTATATAATTTATATGTTAAAGTGCATAAAATTATTCCTAATGTGCCAAGTAAATTGAAACCGAGCCCGCCTTGCTAGGCACTCCTGTGATAAGGCGAGCTCACTTCATGAGTCTTATTGGAGTGCCATGGTTGTGTCAGTAAAAAAAAAATGTTATATACATATATCTATATAATAAAAATGAGTCGGGTTTTATGTATGTTACCTAATAACTCACGATCGGCTAACCCGATTTGGATGATTCTTTTTTTGTTTTGTTCATAATCACTTCGGTCTTACTATAGGCTATAAATAATCCGGAAAATCTCTCGGAAAAGTGAGAAAAATGTGAAAAACCGAAAATTATTTTAGTACTAAGCTTGATCATAGATGGCGTTGCTTGACAAGAATAAAAATTCGAAAATCAAGATGGCGGTACAGTTAACATTTGACAGTTAAGTTGAATTTTACGATTTCTTGATAGCGTTTTCGTGATTCTGAAGGTAAATCAACTGAATTAAATGAATTTGTGTAACTCGTGAAGAGAGGTTCGAGCAACTGAAAGCGATGAGCGTCGCCAAAAATTGAATAAAGCGGCACGGATCCTTAATGTTGCAGTGCGAAGACGATTGAATTTGAGACAAAACACATACAGAGAGGCAATCTATTATGACCTGACGAAACAATACAGAGATTATAAATGCATGCAAATTGGAGAAATGGACCATTTGTGCCAATATTGCAATGCATTGAAGTACCGCCACGAACCACTCGCTTTGTGTTGCGCAGGGGGTAAAATGAGATTGACACCATTGGTTCCATTAGGATCGTTCGTGTCTGGAAATGCACCAGATTCTAAGCATTTTATGTCTAACATTCTCTGTCAAACAAAATCGTACTTTTTACCAACTTTTCTCCTCCATTTAGGACACAAATGGCAATTGATGAAACTGCTCTTTTGGTGAGACAAAAAATAAACAATCAGACTGCTTCCAATGAAGAATTTAAACAAACAATGCAAATTTCAAACAACTGTCGATGAAAATTACCTATGTTAACGCCATCTACTGCTAAGCGAACAAATTCGTGGCGAGACGAAGTTCGCCGGGTTCCGCTAGTTATCTAATAATTTTAACCGCAGATCATATCAAACATAATGGATGTTTGTTACTCTTTCACGCAAAAGCTAATGAATGGATTTTGATGAAACTTTACAATAATATAGCTTACACATCAGAATAACACATAGGCTATAATTTATAAAGATATATGGTTTTCTATCATCATTATCACCACGCGAGTGAAACCGCTGGGCGCAGCTAGTATAATATTAATTCCATAATACGTTGTTATATCCAAATAATAATATTTCAACTTGAATCATAACGTATAATTTGTTTAATCAAAGTAAGGAATATTTGTCTCATCTACGTATTCATCTACAATTACTAAGCGCAGCTATTGTAGTGTATTATTATGTACATACACAGCGATAGAGCTAGACTTTTCCTCCAAATGAGCATATCCTACACATAAAAAAGGCCTGAATACTTAACCCTCGAACGTATCCGCCGCTTTTGCATTATCGACCCTAATTTGCCCTCGGGGCGTTATGGGCACGTTAACCCTACCCCCGGCATATAACGACTTAATCCAATATCCTTAACTGCTGTTCATCCTAGACTCAATTTGCTCTCGGGCGACATGTTTTAAACAAAGCTTCTACTAGTAGAAGACGGTGTCTCGAGAATGTGACGTCATCAAAGTGACGTACTGTTATCACGTCTACAGGGTGATTTTGTTAGAAGTTGAGAAAATTTCACAAAGTGTAGGTTTAGGATATTAGGATATTATACCAAAGCGGATGGTTAGGATATGCCAAAGCGCACCAACGGTATTGCTGAGACTAAACTTTTTACACGACTGCCCAAAAAAAAGGAGTGTTAGGATTCATGTATGTATGCTTTCCGTTTATTTATCTATACTAATATTATACAGAGGTAATGTTTGTGAGTTTGTGAGGTTGTATGTAGTAATCTCTGAATCTACTGAACCGATTTTGAAAAGTCTATTACCAATAGAAAGCCAAGTTATTTGTGAGTGTCATAGGCTATATATTAATCCGAAAAATGAAAAGACTTTTTCGTGGTAGTCGGATTTACAAAGTAAGTCGGAGATAAAATGGTCGAACGAAAACGTTTCTTATGAACGCTGCCTTAACGATGAGAGATAAATGATTAAGTTCTAGAGGAAAGTTGGGGAACTTGATAATCTTGATTAATAGAACCCATTTTTATTAAAAATCTGTTATGATGATGGGATCCATAAGGAATTGTGGGAGCTCCTCAAATATTATCATATTAAGTTGAAAATGTACACGTTGATTCAATTCCGATGACAATATATTTTTTTATGGTAAGCATGACCTGATTCTACACCCTGGTTTGGCCCCCGAAGAGGGCACTCCTCAACGGTCAACAGCACAGACACAAAACGCATTTTATTATGATAGCCCGTAAGTAATCTAAGTATCACCATGTCATGGCTGCTGCACTTATGAAAAATTTCGGAATCGGGTATTTTTTTGTAAAAAAAAGTGTTTTCGTGAAAAAGTGACATTATGTGTTACAAAATGGAAAATGGAAAATGTTGTTTCCTCTACATATATAACCTAGAAAATCTTCGCTTGGATGTTAAACGTTCATACCTTGCAATACCGACGTTCATATCTTATACCTTAATAGGTATTTATTTAAATATTATACTTGTTATTTTTATTACTTTTGACATAACCAAGTGTAGAAACTCCTATCAACTGGTTTAAAAATAAAATAAAATAAAAATTAAATTAAACGTGCTTTTCAGAGCAATCAATTTTTTTCTAAACATTCTAAATACAGCAGTACACTTTTTGTAAAACTAGTATTGTTTTTAAACTTCTAAAATTATTGTTCTTGTTGTCTATTTGTCAGTCCATCCGTCCATCTGTCTTTACATCCAGTTTTAAAGTTAATTAACTAATATGAATATATATTTGATTATTTTATTAAAGATTTTCTCAATTGGCTAAGTGACTTGTTGGATGTTTTGGGCATGGAAACCATGAGATTCCTGCAAGATTTATATGTCTGGATATTTATACTGATATTTTCAATACTTTAGTAACATATGCAATCCATGATTTAACTTACTAATGTTTGAGAATATCGGCTATGTAATTCTGTCTCTCCGTCGGTATATCTATCTGTCTGAATCATCGATATCTCAAGAACACACTCTCCGATTTCCGCGAATCTGTTTTATTCATCAATGGGAAGAGCTGTTTCGATTTAACGTTTCATACTCCACATTTTAGCCGTACGGTCTCCAACTTTTTATTAGTTCCCCGAATTGAAAAGAAAAACCGTTTACCGAGGAAGTTTTTGATATCGAACTATACGTTCTTTAACTGCGGTGATAAGCTTAAGATGCCCTAGCTCAAGAACGCATTGTACGGTTTAAAAAAAAACAGTAATCTGTTCATTCATCGATGGAAAGGGCCGATAAACTTTAGGGTTGCATGCCTGAAATGGATCGGGCAGTTGACATACAAACGGACGGCTGTGAAATTACATTTTTAATCGTACGTTCGCCAATTTTTTAACAGCTATCCAAACTGATAGGAATATCGTGAGACATATTTTTTCCAATCGCACTGTGCATTTTTACTTATAAAACGAATAATCTGATTTTTTAAATTATTCCCCAATCTGTTCATCGTTTGGATGAGCTGCTTAGAGTTGTCATGTCGCTAGTGTATTAAAAAATACTTGTACGTTTGATCTTACTACTAGTATCCTATTTTATTTCATGTCAAATTTGCTTCTGTCAGTGGTGAAACTTATATAAATATGGTTATATAAATAAGGTTATACTGTCAGATAAAATTCGAATAATTTTCTGAGATTAAATGTTTCCTTTCGTATGTGCTGGTTCCACGTGACGTGCCCAGTTAGCCCTGCTTTATGAAACTTCTGGAGCATTATTGCATGTAATGCTATGAAAAATATATTCGCTATGCGATTATTGTAATTATATATGCATGTGCCCATTGAATAATCATAACCACTAATTTCAATTAGCAATGGAATTAAAGCCGATGGAATTAATTCTTATAATAAGCGCGTTATATTTAATTCGCAAAGAAGCATGCCACTCTTTGGGCCCACCCTCCAATGACAGTAAATCATATGTCAAATGAAAGATTTATTTATACCTATATTATAAATACTTATATGACAGATTTTCTTACTTCGTTGTGGGTAAAAAATATATACGGAAATATATGGTAATAGTGGTTGGTTTTACTAGGTGAGTCGCGTCAGAAATGCGTTAAGAAGCAGGCGGAAGGGGTGCAATCGACTCATGCGGCGGGTGTCAATTAGGCCATCAGTTGTTGTTTGGCTTTCGTTTCTTTTTCTATCGCTATTTTTGCTGAACTACTTCTATTTTGCGCAATAAAGGATACATAGTAATGATAATAATATAGATATAATAATAAGAATAGTTGTTAACATACATTTCTCATCAGAGACCTAATAATTGAAATATATAAAACTCAAATACCACTATTAGAGGTGAGATTCCGATTTTAAATATAGCTAAAATATGCCTTAATATATACGCCACTTAGCTGGCGTATATATTTAGGACCAACAGCCAATAAGCTCAAGCTTATTGGCTGGTGGGCTTAGGGCTTATAAAACAGAAATATATTTTGTTATAAATGTATTGCTGGCCGCGTTCTCATATTTATATATTTTTATTATTTATTTTATTTAAAGAAAAGTACATATATTAACTGCAGTACGTTGTGACAGTAACACTAGAGGCAAACATGTAAATAGTAGCAAAATAAGAGCACCGCAAACTACACTTTTTTTCAATCAATAACGCCTAACTAGGCCTAGGCCCGTACTAAGGCAAGCGTACCAAGTAAACAGTGGTATGTGCATACTTTAGATTACTTAATTTTAAAAACTGGCTAGGCATCAAATAATATTAAAAATTAACAAATAATAATAAACACTGCAGGCACAAGTTAACTATTATTCTAAAAACTAAGTCATCTACATGTAAATGCGTCTTTTAGTCTGTCAGTCTACGAATAATATCTAAAACATACCCATCTTACACTGCATTATAAGATAGGTGGTAAAGAAATTTTAATAACACATGAAAAAGGTAAATAATCATTGCAGATGGAAACATAACATTCAATAAATGTGGAAAAAATCAAATTGAATAATAATAACATAATATCGCAATAAATTGAATAACAATAAATAATAATAATAATGAATCGCAATTAATGGAAAAATAATATAGCAATAAATAGTTAAAGAATCAAATTTAAATAGTCAGAGGATACAAGTCCGGGGATAAATGTCCAAGTTACAAGTTAAAAATTACATCTATCTATATATATATATATATATATATATATATATATATATATATATATATATATATATATATATATATATATATATATATATATATATATATATATATATATATATATATATATATATATATATATATATATATATATATATATATATATATATATATATATATATATATATATATATATATATATATATATATATATATATATATATATATATATATATATATATATATATATATATATATATATATAATATTTGATTGGTTTTTTGTAAAATCTTTTTTTAAAGAATTCGTTTAAAGGATGACACTTTGATGAAAAAATAAAAATAATAAAAGCCACTTACATAGCTGGAAGTTTTCCCGGACTGGACTGGGAAATGCTTATTGTTTAAACGAGATGTATTCTTGGATGAGTACCACTTTCGACGGTACACTGTAGGTTTAATGGGATCCCTTTATCGCTAGCGAACGATGACCCTTCATCCACATCTCAAAAACAAAGCGTATCCTTTTGCAAACCAAAATAAAATGTCTTTATTAAAGACAAATTTAAGCAAAAACAATGAAAAAAATCACAATCAATCGTCTCTTAAATGCGGAATGACATTTCGAAAATTCGATTTGAAATTCGAATATATCCACTCTTTAAAGGGACGATATACGATTGCTGGGCTCGCTATCAGCCAGCTATTAAATGAAAATAAAAATAAAATACTTCATTTGCTCGTTCCCATGAAATAAGATATAAATCGTAATTTCTGGTCGAGAAGTTTATACTTAAGGCTATATGATATTTACAAGAGTTCAAAACATAAGATAAAATTGTATAATATTGTTAATATTTGATTGGTTTTTTGTGAAATCTTTTTTTAAAGAATTCGTTTAAAGGATGACACTTTGATGAAAAAATAAAAATAATAAAAGCCACTTACATAGCTGGAAGGTTTTCCCGGACTGGACTGGGTAATGCTTATTGTTTAAACGAGATGTATTCTTGGATGAGTACCACTTTCGACGGTACACTGTAGGTTTAATGGGATCCCTTAATCGCTAGCGAACGATCACCCTTCATCCACATCTCAAAAACAAAGCGTATCCTTTTGCAAACCAAAATAAAATGTCTTTATTAAAGACTTATTTATTAAAGTCTAGCAGATTTATTCCCTATTATAGCTAACGACCCATCAACCAAAGGTTTATTAGATATACCACCAATTTTATCATTTCGAAAACCTCCTAATTTAAAATCAATACTTAATAAAAATAATCGAAATTATCTTAGTAATAACAAAAATTTGGGCCTACAGCCTTGCGGTCGATCACGTTGTAAAACATGTCCTTTATTAGATCGAAGCATCTATTTTACTAGTCCTAACACTCCCAACAGTTACAGAGTTCCTTTTAAGAGCCCTATCACATATTTTTTCCAGAAAGGCAAGAAAAGTGGATTTTTGGCGTTCTAATTCCAAGAAATGAAGAGATTTCTACAAACTTTAATTACTGAATTACCTGGACCATTTCTTGATGTTGACCATAGCGGCCTTTAATTTTAGATATAACGAATATTATTTACTTATTCAGCCCATTTTCCGAAAGTCGTTATTCGTAAAACGCTCGGAAGGCAAACTTTGAGCTCCTTAATACAGTAATATCACTACAACGAAAACCGTATACTATTTTTTTTTATGTCCGTCATGTATTCTTGTTGACCATAGCGGCCTTATTTTTTCGTTTTTTGACCACATATCCAAGGTATACATTACTTACAATTACACAAAATTTAAAAAAAAACTTCCTGTATCATTCTAATTTTCTCAGAAATAAAATAAGATTCTTATATAATACTTATACTATATTAAAGTTCACTCTTTTAGCAATACGACATAATATAAATTATTGTCATTAGAAAGGAGAAAACACTGCAAAAAACAATTAGAAATTGTGTATATATTTGCTTGCGCAAGAGAAGAGCGCTCAGTGCCGCGGTTTTCTCCCAGGGTTGAATAGTTATTTATTTATTTTTTTATTTATTTATCCTATCTTTTATAGTTACATCCAAAAAAAAAATGCGTTCATTTTTTAAAGTCATTTTAAAAGAATACCTACGCTATTTTGTAATAGGCCTCTTAATAGTAGCTGCATTTCAAAAAATATTGTATATCAATTACTTTGCCAGACCTGCAATGCATTTTATATTGGGGAAACAACTACACCTCTTAGCATTAGGTTAAATAATCACAGGGCCAGCGTAGGCAATGAAAGTCAACTTCCAATAGCATTGCATGCTAAGGCACACAATTTAACTTTTGATAATTGTTTTAAAGTAAAAATTATTAAGTGCCTTGGCGATAACGCTAAAGAAAGAGACGTTAAATCTTGGGAGTTGGCTTTTATAAATATTTTAGGCGCTTGCAAGGGTCCCGGTCTGAATAGGCAAAATTAATACAGTAATTATATTTGTTCAGACATATTCATTAAAAGCTTATTAATATTTTTCATTTAAAAATCATTATTAATAATGTTTTTCAAGGTCGGTTATAGTGCATTTATAACGATATTGCAAAATATTATTAACCCATTTCTCTATGTTCAGTTTTTTTTAAATTTAAATTTTGAAAAAATTGTTCTATCAGAAATGTCATAGAGATGAATACGACTAGTGTCGAAATATTCTCAGTCATATAATTTCTTCTAAAATAAGTTACTAACATCAATTTCTGTTACAGAAACCATCCTCCTATACTTATTACATCCAAGGGCAATAACTAAGAACATCATAAGTTATCAATTGCGGAAACTGGTGCTGCTGCCCTAAGTATTTAAAGAGGACATTAACTATCATTTAAATGTTTCTGGTCCACCAGGACCCCAGATAAGTAACTTTTCATGAATCTAATTTTATATATTATTGAAAATAATTTAAAAAAAATTACACCCTTAAAATATCAAAATATAAACAATTTTACACTTTTTACTTACTTATTTTGCTATCACATGTATCACTATGAACGAATATAATTATTGGTTAAATCAGGTTAATTATCATTCTCGTAAAGCATCACAATTTACAGGACATGTAGAATATCTGTCAAAATGTCTAAATAATCATATATGTCCCAAAGGGTTAATACCTAAATTTCCTTTCTCAGCTATAAGTCCAGAAATCCAATATAATTTCCACACTTTAAGGTTTAATTATGCAATGGAGATTACATTTGTTTTACACAATGAATACAAAGTTTTGGTAGATAAACATTTAAGGTCTCTTATATATTATATTGATTTGATAGAAATGTATTCTCCAATGCATTATATATATGCTAGTGAAATAGTTAGCAGTTCTGTAATTGATTTAAACAATATTATGCTAAAACACGAAAATAAGTTTCATAATTTACAAATTTTTCACAAAATCAACAACTCTACACAACAAAATTATACAAGATATAATTCAAATCCTGTTTCAAATTATAACAATAACGAAAACATTCCCTTATATTCATCACAAAACAAATTCTCAGCTAATCGTCATTTTATAAACAATTATTCTCATGCAGATATGCATCCCGAACCTACACAAGTTCCTTTAGAAATCCCAATTATTGAAAATTTGATATCATCAGTTACAAATTCTAATGCTGCACAGGTTCCTATAAATAGCGATAGACTTGTAGTAAAAAACTTGTCCTCAAAAATTATAAACCATAATGAATATTCAGTTTTATCTAAAGGGCTAAATTTCACACCAACTCCCAAAGTTGACCATTTCAGTTTCGGAAATGATATAGCAAAATTTTGTCGTAATTTGAGATGGCGTGAGTTTTGGCATTCAAGGGACAAAAATGGTAATAATAGTAAATTACATGACGCACTGGCAAAATTTCGACAATATTCTAATAAAGAGCCACCCTCTCTTCCAAAAAATCATCCTGTAGAAATATTTATTACAGTTTTAATGAACAAAGTTCACAACCAACATTTTTAAACAGCCTCAAACCTACACTTAACTTAACACCTGATGAACTTTCAGCTCTTAACAATCTAAGCAAAGATACCAATATCATCATTTTGCCAGCTGATAAAGGTTCAACTACAGTCATCCTTAATAAAACAGACTATGTAGCTGAAGGTTTGAGGCAACTCAGAGACGAAACTTCCTATAAAAAATTATATAGTGATCCGAATCAAAATTTTGCTAATACAATAAAAAAATATATTGAACAACAAAAAACCATTGAAAAATTATCAAATGAAGATGTTAACACTTTAATTCCTAACCCTATCAGAACACCAAATTTTTACTTATTGCCAAAAATTCATAAACCTAATAATCCAGGAAGACCTATAGTAGCTAGTTATAACTCACCCACAGAAAGAATTTCAGCTTTTGTCGATTACTTTCTACAGCCATTTGTAAAAAATCTCAAGTCACACATTAAAGATAGTTACCATTTCATCGAGATTCTAAAAAATACCACAATTCCTAAGACTGACATCTTATTACTTGTTACAATTGACGCTGTCTCTCTTTATACTAATATTCCCCATGATTTAGGCTTAGAAGCGATTTCCCATTACCTTAATCAAAGGCCCAGCCCCCAAATTCCTTCTACAAATTTTCTTTGTAAGTTAGCTGAATTCGTCCTCACTAAGAATGCTTTTTCTTTTGAGGATGAATTTTATCTCCAAATTAAAGGTACAGCAATGGGAACTAGAATGGCACCTTCTTATGCGAATCTTTTCATGGGGTTATTAGAAAATAAATTTCTTCTTACTCAAAATTTACAACCACTAATGTGGTATAGGTTTATTGATGATATTATACTGTTTTGGCCACATGGACATGACAGACTCACTGACTTCCTTACAGATTTAAATAATTTCGGACCCTTAGATTTTACATACACTATATCAGAAAATCAAATTACATTCTTAGACGTTGATCTAACTCTATCCGAAGGCACCATTAAAACTGCAATTCATATAAAACCTACAAACAAAGAGCAATACCTACATTTCGATAGCTGTCATCCGTTTCATACCAAAAAGTCAATTCCATATTCAATGTCCATTCGCGGACACCGTTTAATTAATAATAAAGAAAATTTAGATAAGTACCTTTCTAATCTTAAAAAATCACTAATAGAAAGAAATTATCCTGCCTCTTTGTTAGATAAAAATATAATAAATTCCGAAACAAAATTTTCACCTAAACCTAAATTGGTGTCAAATTTAAATCAAAATAAAATCTTTCTAAGTACTACTTATTTTCCTGGCACTGAGAAACTGCGACCTATTTTAGCAGATTTATTCCCTATTATAGCTAACGACCCATCAACCAAAGGTTTATTAGATATACCACCAATTTTATCATTTCGAAAACCTCCTAATTTAAAATCAATACTTAATAAAAATAATCGAAATTATCTTAGTAATAACAAAAATTTGGGCCTACAGCCTTGCGGTCGATCACGTTGTAAAACATGTCCTTTATTAGATCGAAGCATTTATTTTACTAGTCCTAACACTCCCAACAGTTACAGAGTTCCTTTTAATAGTAGCTGCATTTCAAAAAATATTGTATATCAATTACTTTGCCAGACCTGCAATGCATTTTATATTGGGGAAACAACTACACCTCTTAGCATTAGGTTAAATAATCACAGGGCCAGCGTAGGCAATGAAAGTCAACTTCCAATAGCATTGCATGCTAAGGCACACAATTTAACTTTTGATAATTGTTTTAAAGTAAAAATTATTAAGTGCCTTGGCGATAACGCTAAAGAAAGAGACGTTAAATCTTGGGAGTTGGCTTTTATAAATATTTTAGGCGCTTGCAAGGGTCCCGGTCTGAATAGGCAAAATTAATACAGTAATTATATTTGTTCAGACATATTCATTAAAAGCTTATTAATATTTTTCATTTAAAAATCATTATTAATAATGTTTTTCAAGGTCGGTTATAGTGCATTTATAACGATATTGCAAAATATTATTAACCCATTTCTCTATGTTCAGTTTTTTTTTAATTTAAATTTTGAAAAAATTGTTCTATCAGAAATGTCATAGAGATGAATACGACTAGTGTCGAAATATTCTCAGTCATATAATTTCTTCTAAAATAAGTTACTAACATCAATATCTGTTACAGAAACCATCCTCCTATACTTATTACATCCAAGGGCAATAACTAAGAACATCATAAGTTATCAATTGCGGAAACTGGTGCTGCTGCCCTAAGTATTTAAAGAGGACATTAACTATCATTTAAATGTTTCTGGTCCACCAGGACCCCAGATAAGTAACTTTTCATGAATCTAATTTTTTATATTATTGAAAATAATTTTAAAAAATTTACACCCTTAAAATATCAATATATATATATATATATATATATATATATATATATATATATATATATATATATATATATATATATATATATATATATATATATATATATATATATATATATATATATATATATATATATATATATATATATATATATATATATATATATATATATATATATATATATATATATATATATATATATATATATATATATATATATATATATATATATATATATATATATATATATATATATATATATATATATATATATATATATATATATATATATATATATATATATATATATATATATATATATATATATATATATATATATATATATATATATATATATATATATATATATATATATATATATATATATATATATATATATATATATATATATATATATATATATATATATATATATATATATATATATATATATATATATATATATATATATATATATATATATATATATATATATAAAAATTGGAAAATTGACGAAAAATTTAAATAAAAGAAAAGACATTTTCCCATACAAAATGTAAATCCGTATTTTTCTCATGGTCGGTTGTACGTGGCATTTTAACGTGTCGGCAAATCATCCGCTTATTTGTTCTTACGCCTGATAAAAACATAAAAAATGTCGTATATCACAAGGTGCTTCAATGAGGAGAATTAAACCGAGTGCATCCGGTTGTAAATAGTTTAATTCAATCATGCCTTGCTGACACGCGATTGATATACTTAATTTTTGTACTTTTATATTTATTTATGTGTTATTATCTTAATAAAGTAGTGAACTTAATATTTATTGTGTATTCATTGTATTACTTTTATAAAATCGTAAATTAGGTTCAACTAATCTGTAACACGGCATTCATTGACTGTTAGGTGGTTCGAAGTTCGCTGGGTCAGCTAGTATTTTAATATAATTTAATTTAAAAAAAAATGAACAAGAAGAGCGACTTAATAAAATCATAATTTCACCTTATCATCTGGATCCATTCAAGCTTAGCCACAAGAAGCCACTAGGCACAGAAATTTGGAAGACCATCTGAGTTAGCTGATAAGAGTAGCAGATGAGCAACCTGTCGTTATAACCAATGTGTGCCTTTTTCATATTATCTGCGTCTAGAGTTATACTACGTTATAAACATCCCTTGGATGATGCGTGGCCGTAGTCGGTCAGTGTTTCATCGATAGTATCATATTTATTAGCATATTTATTAGCGTCTCTCCCTAGTTATCTTCTCGGTCGTAAGTCAGTCTTAATGCCTAGGAAGGCGGTCCTGTAATACCGGCGTGGGCCTGAAAACGACCATCATAACACTTTACGTTCGCCTCTCATGCCGATATGAATATAAAACCCAACGGAGCTGTTACTTTATTAGGATGGCGAAGGGTCAATTCCCTATATATTAAGGGAGCCTCCACAACTTTATGCCAAACTGTGCGTGGAAAATCGACGGAATAAATAATTTTCAAGGATACTTATTTTCAAGCTTGAAATTAATATTTCGCGGTGGTGGTGTTGGAATTGTGATGCCTATCGGCTGAAATTTCAGTATTTCAATTTGTTGATATTTTTACATATCCTTTTACATTAATAAGTAGAAATTATGAAAGCCAAGTCTAATGTTAGAAAAGAAAAGTTATTTTTAGGTTAATTGTTGTAAAGGTTGCCATTTGAGAAATCACGAGGTAAGCAATCGACAACATCATATATATATATGAAATAACTGATATTTATATATTTATTTACACAAATATGTATAAAATACATGGCAGTTTGCCTCAAACTATAAATTATAATTGAAAAGAAAAAAATATAAATGGACCTAAAAATTTAGAGGCTTTAACCTTTTTTTAATATTTTCTCTTATTTAGGATATTTATATTGATAAACATGGAAATACTAATATTAGTCATTATAAATCAAAAATGATTTTCACCTTCTATCATCCCTGTATTTTTTACTTTTATGGAACTAATAAAGGGGAAAAAAGATAAGAGGAAGAAAAAAGAATGCAACAGTGAACTACTCTAATAGGCTGGTTAATGTTAATAAATTGAAATTCTAAAAGTTTAATTATTTGAAACATAACTATCATGATAATTGTCATGGTTATAATTTTAAATACGATATTACCTAGATACAGTAGCCGTATAATATATAGTAATAATTACCATTTATTGTAAAAATTTATTGTACCAATAATATATTGCAATAATTTGATAGTCAGAAAAATATAAAATAGAAATACATAGGTTATGAAGAATTATAAAGATAAAAATATATTATCTTGAAGAATCTTCGGACACGATCAGGCTGCTAAATCAAACTGACACTGGAAACGTATATATTAGAACTCTGAGAGATGAAGCAAGACTAGAGGAGATACAGAAGGTGATCGATGTAGGTCATAAAGTCACCCAGCTGAAATGGGGTCGGGCCGGCCACATGGGCCGACGACAAGACGAACGGTGGACAAGCGCGTTTTGGAGCGGAAACTCCGGCTAGGCAGAAGAAGAATCTCTGGACACAATCAGGCTGCCATACCAAACTCACACGTGCAACGTATAATATAAGAACTCTGAGAGATGAAGCAAGACTAGAGGAGATGCAGAAGGTGGTCAATGTAGGTCATAGAGTCACCAAGCTGAAATGGGGTCGGGCCGGCCACGTGGGCCGACGACACGACGAACGGTGGAAAAAGAGTGTTTTGGAGTGGAGACCCCGGCTATGCAGAAGAAAAATCTTTGGACACGATCAGGCTGCCAAACCAAACTGACGCTAGCAAAGTATAGTATAAGAACTCTGAGAGATGAAGCTAGACTAGAGAAGATACAGAAGGTGATCGATGTAGGTTATAGAGTCACCCAGCTGAAATGGTCTCTGATCGTGTCCAATATATGTCAAATCCAGCGATAATGTGTTACATAATGTTTTCTCTATGCGATTATTGTAATTATATAAGCACGAGCCCAATTAGTAATCATAACTCGTAACTTCAAATAGCGATGGAATTATATATGAAGACCGAAATTATAAAATTTTAATTATTTGTAACCTAACTAACATATTGCCATATCTGTAATATTATATTCAATATTACTTACATACAATAACCGAAATATACTGTAATAATTTAATAGTCTGAAAGAATTGAAATAGAAAACATAGGTTATGAAAAATTATAAAAATGAAGTAAAATGAGTAAGTGTAAATTAAATTGTATGAATATACAAAAAACCAGTTATCAACAAACTCTATTTTACAAATCATCAGTATAGAAAATAAATTAAAGAAATCAAACTCCTTTACAAAAACAAATTGTTATTTCACCCAAGTTATTAACAATATTTGTTTTAACTCGGTCCTCTCGTTGTACTAGATTTATTTAAGAGAGCACAAGTTTTGGCGAATAGATTTATTTCGAAAGCCGCTGTCGGTTTATGTGAAGATTGGATTTATTCCTTGTGTCTTGTCGATAAAATTCACTGTTCAGCGGGGCGTTTGCTAGATGTCTACGATCATACATAATATTTTGATAGTTGGAACATGAAAATAGAATCATGATTTCTGATACAACGAACAGCGGCTTATCCGAATTTCTCGAAGAGACTCCGTATAAATAGCGCACCGCTCTTTTTTGGAGGAGGAGGATAGCAGAGGAATGCATGATCAAAAAGCGCAATTTACTTATAATGACATACTAGTGTATGCTCAGCTGTTATACTTCACGTCTAACTGACCTGGACTTCCAGATTTCAGCAAATCCTCACTGTTTTTATTAAGGTTGCATCCAGGAGTCCAGAATGAGGGTCGAGCGGAAACGGCGTATATCATAAGGTATATACCAAATTTGCAATTTTAAAGAAAGCCTAATATTAATATTCTGGTTTTAATTCCATCATTAGTTTTGTTTACAGATTATGGCTATAGAATGAGTGCACATATAATTATAATACTATCTATTTTTCTATAACCACACTTTGTTTAATTACAAGCTTTTCTTTTTTTATACGACTGCCCAACAAAAAAGGAGTGTAATATGTTCAAGGTTCATCTATGTATGTTTTCAGTTTTTATTCCACTATTACATCTAAACGCTTGAACCGTTTTAGAAGTATGTGTTTTTTTAAACTGTTAGGTCATCTTTAGTGTCATAGAATACTTTGTCAAATATTAAGTAAATAGTTGTCTAAATGTCCAAATCTCCAAATGTCAATAGATTAACATTAAATATATCGTGGTTAGTGTCAAATGAAAAGTCTGATTGAGTAGACTCCTAAAATATATAGGTATCTATATGGATAAATACATAAACCACAAATATTTCTTAAAGTAATATTTCCTAATGTAAAATGTATTTCCTAATGTAAAATGTATTCGCGACCTCGGAGTACAAATTGATCACAAGTTGCTTTTCGATCAGCATATAGAAAGTATCGTTAGCCGAGCTTTGAGAACACTAGGATTTGTGACCCGTATCTCAAGACCTTTCTCCAATATAAATGTCCTGAAGATGTTATATTTCGCTTACGTTCGCAGTACCGTGGAATTTGCGTCCTCAATTCGGAATCCGCAATATTCGATCTACAGAAGCAGGATAGAATGTATCCAAAGGCGTTTTTTAAAACACATCAATCATCGCGGACGCTTCGGTCTTCCTACGTACGAGAGCAGACTAGACCACTTCGGTATTCAAGCTCTAGAAGACCGACGTACTGTGGCTGATATGGTACTGTTACACAAAGTTATCCACAATAACATAGATAGTCCATACCTTGTTGAAAACTTACGTTTTTTCGTTCCTCCGCGATTAATTCGCAATTCACGCACGTTTGAGGTCTCTCGTGCCAATACCAACTACGGAAAAAACTCCATCGCTTATACGCTGATGTGCACGTACGACTCTCGTTTCTCCACCATCGACATTTTCAACCTCAACCAACCGACGTTCGTTAAAGAATTATTGAAATCAATTGCACCTAACGAGCTTGTTTATACCTATTGTACTTAGTTATATACTTCTCATGCAACATATCAGTAGCTACTACAAATATCTATAAATATTTATTATATATCTATAAATATCTACAAACATCATTAAATATCTGTATCTATATATCCACTATACGACCTATCTACATCTTTATTTATATCTGTATACATATACACATACCATTGTCTAACTCCTTCTTCCTAATCACTTCCAATTCCCCACCTCTCCTATTGGTTTTCTATATTTATTTTCTATATTAATTTTGTATTTTAATTTTTATATTTAATATGAACTTAGTTTATTTTACAATTAATTTTACACTTAATTTTTAAGTGTAATATGCTGAAATCCAAAAGTGTAATATGTAAATCTGATACTTTCGTAGGAAACGATTATCGGCGTAATGTTTTTCTATTTTTTTTACATTATGTTTATGCACACGTATGCCAATTGTATGCGCTGTATGTTTCCAGAAATAAACTAAAAATTAAAAATTAAAAAAGAAAATAAAGATCCTTAAAAAAATAATAATAAATACACTAGTTCACTTTTTTAACAACAGTCGTGTTTTTTATTCCTTGTAATAAATTAACTTGTTAAGCATTACACCTAATAAGGCGATAGAAGTTACGTAAATAAATGAAACTTTTCGTCACGTGGATCCAGAATATTATATAAAAAACAACTATGTAACAAAACATAGACACGCATTTTTCTGACGTCTTCACTCATTAATATTATTTAGATTTATTGCCCTACGAAAAGATAGAGAATTATTATGGGAAAACACTATAAAATAGGTTATTTAAAGTGGCTTTCGCGAAATATAAATTATAATAATAGAGAGATTCAGAGAGGGGCAAATGACGATTGTGTGTTTTATACGGCTTTATTGCAGTTGCTGATCGTCCGAATATAGCCCGAAAATGAAGTGATTATGTACGCGTGTTTGTCAGTTACGGAAGATCCTTACTCGGCCGATACTGAAACCGCAATTCTGGAATCTGAAAGTATCCGCCGTTTGATCAGAATAGAAATAGTCCGTTTAAATACTTATGAAATAATTTTCATAGATGTAAAAGTAATGAGTAGGCACTATTGATTAAACCAGTAAATTCTATCATCACCCTTGCTACATCTCATCGTTATCTAGTTTATGTATGCGCATTTTCAACGACCTCTGTCAGTCATTACACTAACTATTGGTGGTTTGAGCCAAAACGCCAATTATAAATTTCAATTATTTTTAATTATTTCGTATTTTAGAAGTGGGCAAACGTAGTCCACTACATGCCGTACTGCCGGCTTTAATCTAAAATACTTCGCATAATTAATGAAATCGGTTTAATGAAACTTGGGTGCATAAATTAATAACATGTACATACTTATAAACATATATGTTTAGTATATTTTAACATTGAACTAACTTTAATTTTTCACTTCTAACTTTTATTTAATTATTTCATTCAAATATTTAGTCATTTTAAAAATTGTTTTGCAATTCCATTATTTTGTGCATACATGGAATATATGCCAATTTTATAACTACGGTATTTGTGCAAGCACATTCAAAAATAAATGTTTACCTTAGAACAGGTCCCGGCCTAGTTAGGTGACGTTGCCACTAGACTATGCAATGTATTCTTTTTTCTGCTTTTGACTCAATTTTGAAAGTATTTCTATGCATAATTCCTACGCTGAAATTGTTTACTGTTATTTTTAATATTTGCATTAATAAATAAACTACCAAAAATTATTTGGCTTTGTTGTTATATATTATTTTGACAATGAATTTTTACTAGGTATTTTTATATAAAATCCTATATTACTTAACATATATTAAATATTAATGGCTGTTTCTTTCTTTTCTCACATATAACTTTATTTATATTATTTAATCGAATTTTATATTATATTTAATGCCGAATATATAATAGAATTGCATTTTATTTATCATATTATCTTTTAATATTTTTTATTACTATTATTATTATTATTATTTTAAAGACCATATTTTAGGGCAATTTAGTGTATTAGCATTTTACTAAAACTTGTACATTTGTAAGCAATCAAGCTTGATTGTAATATTAGAGTCCTATCCACCTTAGAACAGGTTAGTCCCAGTTGGGTGACAGAATCAAATAAGCAAAAGGTTAAGGTTTTGTCAATCGGTTCCTGTTATTTTTGTAAGCAAAGCAATAATAATTTTGTATTTTAGATATACAAAAATGTATCCTACTACATGCTTTATTAATATTGAAACTTTTTTAACACGGGAAATTTTCATTGTTTTAATAACACGAAACGTTGGTTGATTAGTTTATTGTTTTTATTGTATTGTTCATATATTTATTTAAACATGATAATAAACTCGCCCATTGTGAAACTTCACAATAACAGTAGAAACAAACAAACAAACAATTATGAAAAAACGATATTGTTAGTACTTATTTACAAAATCGACCAAAAGTTGCAGCACAGTTTTTGCGCGCGAAGGCTGGCTTTCGACCGGTTAAATGTCCAAGTTCGTGAATATCCCTTAATTCAAGGAAAATATATATTTGTTTTGAAAAGCATTAACGTCGATTAAAAATATTCTGTTTCTAAATCCTCTAACATCGCTCATAAAATCATCTACGCAGAACTTAAATAATATGAATCAGTAATGCTTTGCGCGGGTAAAATAACGTGAACAGCCTCCCACGGGACAATTCGGTACAGGAGAAGCGTTATGAAACTTTTATTTAATCAGAGCCGTCGCGGCCGAGTTATTGCGATCATCCCTAAGGACACCACATGTGTGCTATGAACTACGAGGGAGTACAGAGTGCTTCAGAAATGGTGTCAGTATTTTCCGTAATTGATTCATGAAATTAAGTGCAAAGTTTTATCCTTCTGAATTTTCGAATAACAGTGAAAGTTTAAGGTCAAAAAATTTCGAGGCAGTGTAAAATGATTTCATCTAGATAATGCAAACATGATCTTCCAGGCAATACAGATATGGTAGTCTTTAATAAAATTATTGATATTCACAGCATTCACGTACATGGCAATATGACAAACAAACAAAAGGTTAACTCTGTTGTTACAAAAGAAAAATAAATTTAATTACGTTATATCATATTACTGTAAGCATTGTAAAATGCAATATTTTAGAATATAAATACATACAATTATTGTAAAATACCATATAACACGAGATATTGTCATTATTCTAATTGAAAGAATATTTAGTGGCCACTATTATCCGGACACTACGTCAACTCCTATCTGGTATGTCATACCACTATATTTATATTTGTGACCGCTATATAGATTGATATGGAAAAAATCTCTTGCTTATTCATATTATACCTTATCTTTATCTGTTCCCTAAATTATACGCGACATGTTTGATTTTAACCTGATTCAACCTGTGATTTTTGTCAGAGCAAATAAATCTTTCAGGAGGGAAAATGGAATAAGTAGAAAGTAAATATATAAAAAAATAAAAAATACGACTGCCGTTTTAGAAAGTGAACTATTGTATTATTAATGATGTTTATTTTACAGTGTTTTAATAAAATATTTAAGGTTTATGTATTTATTCATATAGATACATGTATATTTCAGATATGTGCTCAATCCGACCTTTCATTTAACACCAATCACGATATACTGTCACGCCCAGGAAATCTAGGAGTCGCATTTCCTCGCGTGGAAACCTGTAAGTCGCATTTTCTCGCGTGGAAACATTTCGATTTACTCGAGATCAATTGACTTCCGATAGGTTAGATGTCAAACGTCAAACGTCTTGACAGCTGACAGCTCATTTGTTCTTTTTTAGTAAAGCCATGAGAACAAGCCTTTTGCACCTAATTGCTGATCGCGTAAATGCCACATCCAAAATTATCTTTGATAAGTACGTTTCACATTTAAGGAAATAAAACCAATAAAATTATAATTAACATAGAAAATTAACATTAAATACGCTGGTCAAACAGTAATAAATCTAGGAATTATTCCACATAACTCAATAAATTGACATTTTTATGAGATTCAAATCGTTTATGGTTTGACACTTTCGGCCTAGATAAAAGTGGGGTTACGCACCCGCCATTTTCACTTTTCTGGACATTTACGCGATCAACAGGTCGATTCTTTGGCAAGCGTTGGACCCCATTCCCTTCGGTAAGTCGTTTTATTCCAATATTCAGGAATGCCGTGACGGGTTTCCGATAAGTGCATGTAGTTTCATGTGAGTTCACATCGCGTTTCGCCGGTTGGAAATGAGGGAACGTGTCACAAACACGTGCTCGCTGGGGGTTGGGAAAGGAGCCAATCCGCGCTATCCTTGTCCCAACTACCGGCAAAAAGGGAGATTTCCGTTAGGGCAAGGCTAATGCGTGGCGTTTCTTGTGGTTTTACAGGGGTCCTTCGGGGGCACGATTTCCCCGCCAGGAATGGAGCCGTAGTCCGGCGCCTGGCCGGCGTATAAAGGCCGACGCGCGCGGCGTCAGTGCGCGCGCGCGTCTCCTCGCCGGAAACCAGCGATGGCCTGATATTCTTCCTCGCCTTCGGCCACGCGGAACAGCGGCCGTTCTCCTTCGCCGGGGGCGCGCTCAGGAGTTGAGCGCCCCGTCGCCCGCTTCAGCTGCTGTGCCCGCCCCGGGCGATAGTTGACGACCGCCGCACCGTGTGCGCCCATCGTTCCTTCAAGCGTTTCCTGCTCCGCTCTCCAGAAGCAGCTTTACATCTTCGCTCTTCAAGCACCTCTTCAGGGGCCGTCTTCAAGGCAGTCAGTGCCCGACCCCGCAAGACGTCCGTGTTGGCTAAGCCGCGGGATCTCTCCGATAATTTTGCAGACCCGTCCTCGGAACCTTTTCCCGAATCAAACCGAACTCGAGAAACATGCCCTCGACCTGAGGCTCATGCTCGGTCTTTATTTTCTCGTAATTTTAAATAATTATATTTTAATTGTTAATTCCATTTAATCGAATCAAGTGTATATTGTTAATTCCTATTAATCAAATCAACGAATATTTTAAATTATCTAGGCGTTTTATCGCCCGATATATCCGTCGGTCGGTCGACGAGTTTCAATAAAGATACATTTTACTAATTCATTCTTTTATTTTATTATTATATTCATGTCACAAATCCATTCTTTTATTTTATTATTATATTCATGTCACAACCGCAACGTGACAATACTTATGTTAATTTATTGACATTTGGACATTTACACAATTACTTACCAGATATTTTGACAGTTAAGGTACCCTATGATACCCGGGATGACATGATTCTAACGATACCACACACTTCTAAATTGGTTTATGTGTTTAGAAGTTATGGTGGGATAAAAAACGAAAAATATACATAGAGGAATCCTGAATACATGACACATCTTTTTTCCTGGGTAGTCATGTAAAAAGAAGAAATACACAGGTTCAAAGGCAGACTATAAACACTTTTGGGATGAAACAGAGAATAAAGCATAGGTTTTAGAGTTCTGAAATATTTATGTAAGTACAGCTCATATAAATTGCGTTCAATACTCCTTTTAGCTATTTAAATAGCATTTTGTCGTATGGTTTACTGTTATGAAGAAGAGCTGCTGACGAAGAATTTATCTTTGTGCTGCAAAAGAGTTAATATGTGGAGTAGGTTCTAGGGACACACTGCGAAAATTTTTCAAATAAATTAATATCCTCACATTTGTTTCATAATTTATATTTGTAAATACAATGTATTTGTTCCTTAATTAACAGATTCGTAATGATACCATAGACGCTTTAGATATTTTATTTTTTATTGCCGGCCGACCACCCGACAAAGAGGGAAAGTATTGTGAACGCGATAAAAAAATAGAGATTAAGACGATAATATCCATATTGAGCCCCCCTGAGTCCTTTAAGGTCATTTCCAGATTAAAGTCCCTTTCTATGTGTGTGTGTGTGTGTATTTCTCCACAATAGCCTTAAACGCCTAATCCGATTGACCTGAAATTTGGTATGCAAACATCATTTGGTATTGTCAAGAGTTGAAAAGGTTGTGGTTGAAATCGATCCACCAGGGGGGCGCACTAGTCATATATCATCCTCGAAATATTGGACATTGGTACGATATGCACTTGGGCCGATTTTTTAAGTTACGCCACTGATGCAGGCATCATTTGATCATGGCAAGAGTTGAAAAGATTGTGATTGAAATCGTCCAAGGTCGGAGGAGTCTGGAAGCAGTACTGTTTCCTTTAAAGCGGGGGTGGTTGCGGACCTTACGGCGACTGCTCTTGAAATTACCATCGGCCATCCGATCCTGGGTGAACAGCCGTGCAAAGGACGCTGTGGTCCGCGATAGATTCGATAAACACCGTTTCACCGCTTCGTAAGGGAGAGGACCCCGCAAGCGACCTCGAACTCGTAACTAATCTAGAGACCGGAGTAATCTGGTCACAATTAGAAGTAAGGGCGTGAGTGTCGGCCCTCCGGGTAACATTCCTGGCTACCTCGCGGTTAAAGCGTTGGCCTCTTACGGGCTTGTGGCGTAGCTAGACGGTGGACTGTTTTGTCCTCAAGTCTTCTGCGCTCACTCCAGGGAGATAGAACGATTAATCTTTAAAATTTCCTGAGTTGACGGGCTCGCCCGCTGTAGTCGACAACCCAAGTTGTGAAAATTTGTTTTGGAATATCTGATATATAAGCGGCACTAATAACATTTAAATTCCGCCATATATGTTGATCAAACGTTAACGGTTGGCTGCCCGAGCCTAGCCGAGAAACAAACAGCTCGGCCTGGGGTGACGCAATGGCACTCAATTGCGTTTGACCGCCGGCCGAGAGAGGGCGCTCGTCGATTTTATATATGAAATTAATTTTCAACTCAACTCAGTCTTTGCCTACTTACCGAGAAATTCTTGGGGCGACAGAACAGTTTTTTTTAAATAACAACCGAAGCGTGTTAAGTCGACCAAATTACCGTTTACAAATCATAATTGGCTTATTTACATTACTCACCCAAACCAACAGTAAAATTAAAAACGATGCCTAATTTGTCTTTTATAATCCAAACAAACAGTCACCGCTATTTGCCTTTTAAATTTGCGAGCGTCAGTAGCTGGAAAGCAGCAACAGTCATTCGAATAATTCGCCGTGATTTCCATTGAACAATTTGTGAAGAATTTTCTTCCGGCCGGCCGAACAATCGATATGCCAATAATTTGCGGATTACCCGGCGGGTGTTTCCGTTCTTATACAAGGTGACACAGAATAAGTTAATAGTAAAATACATTTTTGAAAACCAGCTTTTATTCAAATCTCTGTTCCGAGCCAACCTTGGGTGTAGCAGCCATATTATAGTGGAACTTAGAATGGGCTATTATAATTGAATGCATTACAGAATTTCGTGTTTGTGCTGTTGACCGTTTAGGAGTGGAAGCCAACCCTGGGTGCAGCAACCCTGTCGCGGTGAAACATAATTGAATTCGTATAGAAAATTTCGTTTCTGTGCTGTTGACCGTTGAGGAGTCCTCTAGTCGGGAGCCAATCCTGGGCGCAGCAGCAATATCATGGTAAAATTGAGAACGGGCTATCAATATTGATAGCGTAGGTATACAAAATTGTGTGTCTATGCTGTTGACCGTGGAAGAGTATCCTCGTCGGGAGCCGATCCTGGGTATAGAATCAGGTCATGCTTACCATAAAAATGAATAGTCATTGGAACTGAAATTCAAATAAAATTTGATTATTAGATTATTTTATATTTATCAATGGTTTTCAAACCGATCATAAATTACTAAAATTAATTTATATTGTCACAAATATATCACGATAGTTAATATTCTTGAATTAATCACATTACTAAATTTTTTAAAGGCAAAGACGCATCCAAGTGTAGGAAAGCGCCTACCTACTAGAGCAGAACTAAAATTATAAATAGGATAGAAAACGAATTTACCGCGTGAAATTTGTAGCACCCGACGTTTCGGTGACGTTGCAGCCGCAGTAGTCCAGGGTAGACTGACGTCGGATGCTACAAATTTCAGGCGGTAAATTCGTTTTCTATCCTATTAATAATGTCAAACAACCGCGATAGTCTTCGATTTTATAGAACTAAAATTGTACTAAATTGTACTAATTGTACTTGCCACCTACATACACGTACAAGGCTGTGGCATTCTTGCCGTTATATGTATTTTTGAATTTCGCAGGATTTTTTGAATTTTGTGGTTTCTTATATGATGGTACATTCGGATTACCTTAGCGTATATCTGATGAATGCCTAGCACGATTCCTTGTTACAGCTCTTAGAAGTATACATAAAGAGTTTTTTGTGAATTACTCCCAATAGCGACTTTTGGGCTCTAATAAAATGATCAAGTGCCTGCATAAAAGCTCCTCCCCGAGCTATGAATCTGTAAAGACTACGTGACGATGTAATATTTCATTTTCCCCGCCAAATAACAATTCCAACTTTTCCGCTGCAGTTGTGTTGCCAGTGCATAGAAATACGGAGTCCGATTTCGGAAATACATCGCTGTAAACACTAGACGAGGAGCGCATCGTTCACTCGCCAGTCGTGAATACATATTCCACCAGATAACACATCGTGTTTCACCTACGCTAACTCCGCGTGTTTTACCGCGAGTGCAGTAAATTCAACAAAATATTTAATCGGGTCACCAGTAAAGACCCACACATCTAAAAATCTATATGCTAGAAAAATATTGGCCAATGCGAAACTAATAACTAACTAAATGTGGATTATGCTCTGGAACCGCAGTCAGTCGTTATCCGGTTGCTATTCGAGCGGCTGATCTTTCGCATCGGGATTATTGCGAAGCATCAGATGCGAGGCGGATGCATCGACAAAGAGGCAACACGTTACAAAGTTGCATCAGGCCGTGCACCGGCAGCGGATGAGACTCCGAAACGGGGCGATCCAAAAGGAAAACTTCCCCATCATCCGGTATCCATATTTAGGGCAATTTCGCCTAGCCTCGCGGAAATCTGACGCCGAGAGCTCCGCACATTGCTTTACCACAGGTTACCCATAGATGCGTTTGTATCGTCATAGATAAAGAACGAAAATGATGATGATAATGAAATTACTTGACTTTTCCTTGCGAGATGAACGCAATGTCTCCAATTAGCTGATTGTAAATAAGACACAATTGGGCTTATTGCGGGTATTTTTCAAGAGAAGCGTTATCTCTTTTGTTTTTTGCTATCTTTATCAATCTATATGCAAAGAGGATCTTGGAATTCTACCTTTTTTTAATGATGACCTGAAAATCTATCCCCACGCTAGTCATAGCGATCTTGCATATGTAATATTTCTTGTGTTATAATATTTATTGACACAAATTTAGGTTATACGATATGCAGAGTTGCGCAGGGAAAAGGAAAATTCTGCAGTAACCTAATTTGCACGAATAAACACAGGAGGAACATATTTTATTGACGAAGTTGAATGTATAGAATATGCAATTTATGTCTTCATTAATTTGTGCATTATGTTACTAATAACTTTTATTGTACGATTCGTCGCCCAAACTCTAGCGCAGATGCATGTTGTCGAACGGAGCGGCGAGGTCTCCTCTCGATGGAAAATCAAACAGCTGCAATGTTCTCTGGGGTTCGCAGTGTTCGAACGCCACCCGGAGGTTTCTTTTCCAAGGCTAAACTAGTTTTTTTCAAAATTACACACCCACGTTTTAATCTCATTAGCAGATGGGACAAGTCCATGACGTCCTAGAAGACAATGCTGTAGAAATACCTGCGGTGTCGGGAGGTAAGGGTTGCTGTGTCGCGGGCTAGTTGGCGGAGCTAGATAGTAAATTGTCTATTTTCTACGTCTTCTAAGGTCATCCCTTTGCTGAAAGAACGATCACATACCGTTATACCAGTCTGAGTATGGTGGGATCGCCCGTTGTAGTCGACACCGCCCGACTGTAGAAATACCCTTTGCACAGAAGTCACTCTATCACCCTGCTTGTAAATCCCTCTCACAGCGATAGGAGTTCCGCACTTCTCCAATGCTCCATGATTACTAATTGGCAACGCGTTTACAACAACAACGCATCGGTTACCTTCCAGCACTACAGTCTTGCCAACTCAAACGTTCAAGTTATCCTGTTTCCCTGCGCAACCCTATATTTACAAATGCGCCTAATCACATGGTACAAATCGATGGTAAAGTTATCGAGTATACTAGAATTGTTAAATATTTAGGTATACTAATCGATGAACGTCCTTCTTGGCAAGCACAAAGGACTGAAATCAGTAGACGTCTCTTTCGCGGCTTTGATAACCTTCGACAATTACAGAAATACTTACTAGTTAAAGTGAAACATTCTCTCTTAAAAACTTTGCTGGTGTCCATATTGGACTATAACGACGTTTACTGCGTAGACTCAAATGACTTCATTCTGGATAAACTTGCCCGCCAACAAATACGTTGCCTCAGATACATATTCGACTTACACAAGTTTTATCATGTTACGCAGTACAGTAATAAGTTTCAATGGCTGAGGACTCGTCAACGTAGACATTTACATACGTTATCTCTTTTCTATTCCAAATGTCAGTTGTTTTTATATTCACAGTCCTTTACTGTCCATG
Organism: Micropterix aruncella; assembly: GCA_944548615.1. NCBI lineage: Eukaryota > Metazoa > Arthropoda > Insecta > Lepidoptera > Micropterigidae > Micropterix > Micropterix aruncella. The sequence continues at coordinate 3,880,759 of OX155955.1, forward strand.
CAGCTCGATTATGGAATCAGCTACCTCTTTACGTCAGAAGCGCTCCTCCTATATTCGCCTCCGCCTTCTGACATTTTAAAGGGGTCATTAAAGAAGAAATATTTCTCCCAACAAACCTTATTCTTTATATTCTTGTCCTGTCCTGCATTTCTTTTATATCCTAGCGTCATTACTTTTGACGTTCATTTCTGTTTAGTTATTATATTGCCTTTATTTATATTCTGAATTTATTTATTGGTCTTATAGAATCTTAGCAATCAGAATGCCAGTTGTATGTTTATATAAAGTAAGTATGCAAAAAATATTTGGAAAAATAGAATTCAAAAATAAAATAAATATATTGTAGCGTTGTAACAATCATAATCATTATACATTTTATTAAAAAATATGCTTTTATTTATTTTTAAACGTTTTCAAAATACAAACATATTCTTAAAACGTTAGATATTATTACAGGTTTAATAAATACATCGAAATTATTTAACGTCCCTCTTTAAATTATACTAAATAATATGTATACCCATAATAATTTATATATACTTATAAAGAGCTCGTCCGCAGTTTATTTAATATAGACTGAAAATGAAATTTCATATTGAATTGCAATGTAATTCATAGAAACTTAGCTGTAAGTAGGTATATTATAACACTTATAAAGCATGACAAATAGAAATATAAAACGTTCCTATCTTTCTGCAATTAGAAATGTAATATTAAATATATATTTTGAATTGCGACTCTAATTCAGGCTCTGTTACGAACCGGTCGATAACGAAGCTCCGAACTCTATATTCTACATTTTCGCTCGATTGATAACATAAGCTTTTAGCCGATTGCTTTATTTCCATAATAGTTAAGATGAAATCATCTCAATTTTTTAAACACATCCAACTAAAGCAAAATTCCAAATTCCAACATCTAAATTATGAAAAAAAAATATTCCTCCTTAACATTCCAATAGATTGAATACACAATTCTTTAGATACCGAGAATAACAGATGAACCTGAAACTAAAACACATTTTTTTTCAATCTATTTATAAACATGCCGCATCTGTGGTATGTTTTTTGATATCTCGCCTAATCTATGTCTTTGCCCGGTTGGCTGCTGCGCTACTGTGGACTCCGCTACAAAGCAAAGTGAAAGCTTTGACTCTTACTAACGTCTCAGATTGCAACGTGTGGACGAAACTTTTAATACGGGATACGAAATCCGGAAAATTCATATCCCAACTATTTATGTACATACATGTTTTGTAATGTATTTTTTGTTGGTAAGATTTTTTAATGCAGTTTTTAATGAAGGGATAGCCTTGTTGATAAAACATATTTTTAGCAGTCTCCTGACAGCTTTTAGTTTTTTTTTGTATTTTTTGTAACGACAGTCGTGTTTTTATGTTACTTTCCTGGTAAGGAAAGTATTGTGGACGCACTTCTGTGTGTCTGTCTGTATTCCTCCACTATAGCGCCCAAACGCTTCCTCCGATTGAGCTGAAATTTGGCATGCAAGCATCATTTGGTCATGGCAAGAGTACAAAATAGTGTGTTTGAAATTGGTCATAGACATACTTTAATGCGCTAGTCATACTTTAATCTCCAAATATTCCAGTTAGAGGCTTGAAATTCAATACAAATATTGATGCCTCGTTGGACCGAAATTATGTTCGTTTAATTATGTGACATTTCGATCTGATTATCTAGTATATAAAGCTACGCAAATAATATTTATTGTCCGTCTATATTATTATGGAATATTACCATTTGAATACCACGGAAAAGACTACAAATATAACACGAATTGGCGCGCTGGGGGAGCTTGGGTTAGCGGGGGGGGGGGGGGGGGGGTTAGCGAGGGTGCTTGTCTACTTGTCGGGAAATGTTGAGGTGACACAACCGGCGACAATGACGGCTATTTATATTCTTCACAATTTCACTTTCCTCGAAATATCGCCTAATTAAGAGGTGAAAACTAAATTGGAATACTCCAGCGGTTGTTGTATTATGACCTAGCATTTGGAAAGAATGTCTAAAAAACTGTTTTTCATCTAATTAACTCACAACTTTCCACTTTACACAGAATGATAATTTATGCATGTAATACTAGTCCATCTCTATTGGGCCCTAAACCCTGTATTACCCCTACTAATAGGAATTTACATTACATTAATTCCTTCATAGCGATTTACATAATATATGTTAATATATACCTAAATTTCACATTGTTGTTAATTTTTGTAATAGGCAGAGTTGTGATTTTAAGCTATTCTGATATTCTATTAAGTATGATATTATAAAATGTATTATACATGACTATTCGGCTAGACAAAATATAAAATGAGATAAAGGAAAGCATCTATCGCTTCGTTGCTCACACCGATGGTTAGCTCGCGTGGGTATTCAAGTAGAGGGAGGAAAAAAAACATAAAGTATTCCAAGGAAAGTCCATTTTGTGGGGTAGAAACTAAGCAAAAGTAACAAAAATATTATCTTTAAAATGGCTTTCTATAATAATAATAATAATAATAAATTCTCTATTAAAAAAAGGGGAGCCTATTTCCTACAGGAAACATTCTAAATTTAACCTGTACTAATTTGCGTATACACTGAAAAAAATCGTTTTACTAAACAGTTTAGCTATTTCGCTTTTAACTGAAGTTTAGAAAATAGCACCTAAACTACGGCTAGATTATCAAACTCTGTTTAGTTGTGGTTACATTTTATTTTTAGCTAAAATTTGGTTTTGTTACCAATTACTAAACGAATAGCAACTACTTACTAAACTGCGAATTTTAGCTAAAGTTCTGTACCCTTAGCTAAATAACTTAGTTAAATGGGTGTAAACAAACATTCCAAAATGACCGTTACATTATTTAGCTGTATTAGCCAAACTTCAGTTAAACTAGCTGAAGTTTGTCTATTAATAACTAAACTACAGATTTTACCTAAAGTTTGATAGGTAATAGCTAAACTACTTAGGTATTCCAACTGACCCAATTCAGCTTTAGCTGGATTAGCTAAAGTTCTGTACCCTTAGCTAAATAACTTAGTTAAATGGGTGTAAACAAACATTCCAAAGTGACCGTTACATTATTTAGCTGTATTAGCCAAACTTCAGTTAAACTAGCTGAAGTTTGTCTATTAATAACTAAACTACAGATTTTACCTAAAGCTTGATAGGTAATACCTAAACTACTTAGGTATTCCAACTAAACACTTCAGCTCTCTTTTCCGAAGTTTATTTATCATTTGCTAAACAGTTCAGCTAGTAGTTGAGTATATAAGCATGATTTTCTTTTGGCGGCTCATTATTCCTAGGCATTACAAGTGAATAAACGTGAGAGACGTCGTATTTACTACGTATTTCAACCGTTTGGTTGTCGCACGTCGCGTCGCCAAAAAGTGGGAGACGAAGAAGAACGGGTCGTCGGTCGTTCGATCCGGTTATTTGCTTGACACAGCCAGTCAGTGAGAACCACAGACACGCGGAAATTGGCGACAGCATCGCGGCGACGTTCATTCGACTACATTTCAAGAAATCGCGAATCGCGAGGCGTTTCGGCGGAAACGCGTGAAATATTTCGCCGGCACGTTTGTGACTGTAAAACCGTGCAGCATGCTCGAAGAACAAGCCTCGAAGCAAATCGAACGATCGGAAAAATCTTGTGTTGTTGTGATTCAAAATGGCGGATCAATCGGTGGAGGACCTACTGGATTCTTGGGGAATGTCAAAATATAAGGACAATTTTAAAAGTAAGTACCTACTTCCTAAGTCTTTTATAAATATTCCTTTTAGCACACTATTCTGTGTTTTCGCGTTCCATTCTTTAACGTCACCCGACTATATTCACCACGCTTATTCCGAATCTGCAAAATCTTTATTCGGTGTCAATAAATAAGCGAGAAATAGGCAGTAAAGCGTCAAACCCATACATTTCAGTAGGTTTGGTTAGTTTTTTACTTTCCCGGGTACCACTGGTAGGGAAAGTATTGTGATCGTGCGGGAAAAAAAATTAGATAACGACGGATATATCCATTTTGAGACCCCAAGACGATTAAGACCATTTCCAGAAAAATGTCTGTCTATGTCTGTATGTATGTCTGTATGTAATCTCTCACGATACTGCCGAGCCGTTGAACCGATTGATTTGAAATTTAGTATATAGGCATAGTCTCACCTGGAATGCACCCATTAGTTTTTGTCTGTCAACTGTCAAACCAAACTGTCACTGTTAAAAATTGACAGTAACTATATCTCACCGAAAATTACTTGTGATATATCATTTTTTTATTAAAAAAAATAGGTTTGTTTTTTATAGGCTTTTATAATTTCACCTGTAGGTATGTACCTCACTAAGTTACTTTTCTGACGACTCAGCTTACATTATTTTACCTTTATTCTAGAGGAAGGTGTCACGTTGGAGGCGCTGCATGTTCTATCCAAGGACCACATTAATCGTCTCGTGCCGTGGGTCAAAGTTAAGGGTACGGAGTATAAGTCACACACAATACTTACCGAGGATGTAGATGATTTAGGAGGTGTTACTTTCATGGTAATTAGAAATATTTATATGTATAGCGACGAAAGGGTAATTTTTGAATGTGCTATGTTTAATACATTGGAATTTGATGATCATTTTAATAGCTTTGAAGTTGCGGTTCCCGATAATGAGAAAAAAAAAAATAATTTTCTATGATTCACTTGCATGCCATGTTCCAAATAATATTACAATCTTGTCTAGCGGGCAGAGATTTATAACACTAAGGTCTCAGTTGTAATTTAAAGGTGTGCATGTTTCGAATCACATAATTATTGTATTGTCTTACCAGAGAAAAATAATAGCGAGCAACAACTTTTTCTGTGAATAATATGTTTGTTGCACTTCCAGATTGTTTGGTGTTATGATATGAAGACTCTGTGGCCGACAAGCTTCATTTCTGACGTCCGATGAACCTTGTAAAATTTAAACTGCCCTTTGCTAGCACAAATTCTAAAAAATAATTTGATAAGGTCCCCGGACGTCAGAAATGAAACATGTCGACCGTACGTAAAGTTGCCGATTGAATTTGTAATACAAGGTATGCAAAAAGATGTACTGATTTCATTCGACCTTTCATAACAAACCGCTTTTACATACTGTACATCAATATTATTAATGTTTTTAAGTTTACGCTGTTATTTGGCATTATGTAATATTTTAATTTTAGGGATTACGGAATTGTACTGATTTCATTCAACCTTTCATAACAAACCGCTTTTACATACTGAACATAAATATTATTAATGTTTTTAAGTTTACGCTGTTCTTTGGCATTATGTAATATTTTAATTTTAGGGATTACGGAATTGTACTGATTTCATTCGACCTTTCATAACAAACCGCTTTTACATACTGAACATAAATGTTATTAATGTTTTTAAGTTTACGCTGTTCTTTGGCATTATGTAATATTTTAATTTTAGGGATTACGGAATTGTACTGATTTCATTCGACCTTTCATAACAAACCGCTTTTACATACTGTACATAAATATTATTAATGTTTTTAAGTTTACGCTGTTATTTGGCATTATGTAATATTTTAATTTTAGGGACTATCAGTGTATTTGATTTACATAAGTCGACGTTTCGCCTGCTATGTCACAGGCTTCATCAGGTACCAGAGTACGGGCACCGGGGTGTATCTGGTGCCCGTTGTACCAAACATCAAACTAAGTTGGAAGTTAGGTACAATGGGCACCAGACGTCTGCTCCAGGAATTCCCGTGGTTCCTGATGAAGGCTTTGACGTAGCCGGCGAAACGTCGACTTATGCAAGTTAAATCCACTGTTAATCCGTAAAATAAAAGAAGTGAGCATTGTGATTGTATAAAACGGCTATATATGTGTAGGCGGAGCATCGTGTTCTAATTACACGACATATCGGCACCTTTCTGTAATAATGTGAGTTAAAAAAATAAATACAACTAAATGTTTATTTTCTTTGATTTCAGTCTCCTCAGCTGAAAGCAACGAAACGTCTAGTGAGATGTAGCCAACAAGTGAATTTTGAGCCCTCACTTACAGGCCTACTCGCTATTGTGGGCGAGTAAGCTTGGTACAGTAGTGCCCAGCTGAGAGTTCCCATCTGCTGATGTAGTAAGGACATAAAATATGTCCTTACTACATCAGCCAATAGGAATTCTCAGTTGGACAGTACTGTATGTGGGGCCCAGTTCATTTGGCTACATCTTACTAGATGTTTAGTTGTTTTCAGCTAAACAGCGTAGCTGTGAAACCCAAACAATTTAGGTACACTTACAAACGTAGTTTAGCTACGTATAACTGAACAGTTTGGCTATCTACTAATAAACACTTTAGCTATGTATTACTGAACACTTTAGCTATCTATTACTGTACACTTTAGCTATCTTCTACTGAACAGTTTAGCTACCCACTACTGAACAGTTTGGCTATCTACTACTAAACACTTTACCTATGTATTACTGAACACTTTAGCTATCTATTACTGAACACTTAGCTATCTATTACTGAACACTTTAGCTATCTATTACTGTACACTTTAGCTATCTTCTACTGAAGTTTAGCTACCCACTACTGAACAGTTTGGCTATCTACTACTAAACACTTTACCTATGTATTACTGAACACTTTAGCTATCTATTACTGAACACTTAGCTATGTATTACTGAACACTTTAGCTATCTATTACTGAACACTTTAGCTATCTATTACTGTACACTGAAGCTATCTACTACTGAACAGTTTATCTATCTGCTACTGAACAGTTTTGTAAAATTTTAGCTCTTTTCGTTTAGCTGTGGTACCTAATTGTTTAGGTGTCACCACAGCAGCTAAACTGTTTTGTAATTATTTACTGAATCTTCGGTAACTAGTTACAAAACAGTTTTTTCAGTGTACTGTTTGCGGTTAGTTAGTAAATATTTTTAACTCAGTTTTTAAGATTGTTAAAAAACTAACTTAACCTACCGCCATATAGGTGTTTATGTATCATTTAAAAAAAAACTAACAACCTACCGACATGTATGTGTTTGACACTTTTTTCAATGCCTATATCACGCTTATTTATTGAGGCTGAATAAATATTATTATAGATTCGAAATCAACGTGGAGAATTTAGTTGTGCGACATTAAAAAATCAGCACATGTCCTCTAATATAGTATTACCATTCTTTTTTAATTTATCAAGAACTTTTTCTTTCTAAAAGTTAAAATTTTTTGGAATATTTATTATAAACTATTTCGAAAATGTAAATTATCAACCTAGATAAGTCTGCCTTACATGTGAAAATTTATTTAATAATTTAGATTATATAATACCTATAATACCCGAAAATATTTGTGATCCAAATGAAATCTTGATAAAGTTCCTCACAATTTTAGCTTTCAGTGAATGTCTTTCAATTTTTTTCACAAGCAGCCAAGCGGTCGCATACCGAAGAAAAGCGCCAACATAGGAATACTCTCCCTGATTACTTATCTTGACATCGCTAGCTTGTTTTTACATGTTTTATTTTATCTTTTAAGATATGAAAATGTATTCAACCAAAATTTGACAATTTTAGAATTTCGTCGATATAATCCTGCAAGCTTATACTTTGTAGCAAGTAACATCATTCCGAGAGAACGTTCATTTCAGAGGTAGCCATGGAAATTAGGAGAAAAAACAACGTGTTCTTTGCTTCGTGAAAGAACAGAGAGATAGGCTTGCTCAACTCATGCTATCCTATGCCAATTTTATTTTAAAAGCTGATCGTTGATAAATCCAACACGATGAAACCAGCACGTTGTTTGTCACCACACATTTCATTTCCCATAGAACACGAATATTTAAAAATATTATCTGAAACAATATAGGTTTTCACGAACCATATTTCCTTTCCAACTTAAGTTTTTGCGCCGTTTCTGCATATACCGAATGGGGCATGAGTCGCGTAGTCCAAAGTTCAAATGCGTAGCAAAAAACAGATGTTAGGGAGTTCGGAATAGCGCGAGTGACAACACTGATCCCTCTTCTTCAAAATGAAAGTATGCGGAACTCGTTAATATGCGCAGATCGTACTCTATGACGGTTTACGTGTTGAAGTTCGAAGTTCAAAAATGCTCAGAGCTCACCGAACTTTCCTATTCCGTGTTTATTATCGCACATATTCTTAGCGCAAAGTTCAATATGACTTTCAAAGCGAATTTCTGGGACTTTTGACATTTTTTATGGGGTTTTAGGGTAAATACATTTGTTTATACTTGTTTTGAGTTTTGACGATCTGGGTTGTCTTGTAGAAGAGAGCTTAGAAGATATTTTGGAATGATAACTTGGAAGATATCAATTGTTAAATATTAATTTTCCTGTCTGTCTGTCTTGTTCGCTATAACTGAAAGACTACTAAACATATTTTGATGCGGTTTTCACTACTGGATATTTTAGGCGTGCCCATTCCAAGCCAACATTTCATTGATTGGAAAAAAGGAGGCAAGTGAGGGGGGGTTGGTCCATTCTCGATGTCCGGCATGGTCGGGTCTTTTGACGAAATACCCTTCCGCAACGGCAATACGCATTCAGCGTTTGGTTTATTAAATATCCTAGAAATGATACAATACACCAGCTATTTTCAATAACACAGTGCTATTTTTATTTTTAATATAATTATACTTTTAGGTGTAGGTATTATTTGGCGTTACCAAATTGTTGTCCATTATTATTGTTACATCTACTTAACTTTGTTACTAATGATGCGTAAACTGAGATCAACTTATACCTACATTTAAAGTACTTACAGTTTAAAAATCACCAGCATCATATACATTGAACGATAAAATATAATATGATGTTCTCAGGATCGTTCAGCCCAGGACCGCTTCATGCTGCCTTGGTCGCGTTTAGCTTCTTTGAGCGCAGGGTTGCTCAACTAAAAAGCAGCCACTCATACATATCTTATTATTATGTATTAACCTACTCACACCCACATTAAAAGTACCTACAGTTTATAAACCATCACCACCGCTATATTAACATTTTTCGAAGTAATAATAATTTAACTCAATAATAATGTTCAATATATACTTAATAAACGGTTAAATTATTAAACGGCCATATGTGTATGGACTATATGAGGATATAAGTCATCGGTATTAAAATATAATCATCCAGGGTGGAAGATTGGTTATAACTGCTCAAGCGGTGTATGGACGGATGGCTTTTGGCTCCATCTACCCTCCATGTTGGAAGCACAAATAAAAATTCCAGAAGAGACAAGCAAGACGGAGCACTGGCTGTGGTAGCAGGGGCTACAAAGAAATGCACACAGTTTCGCCCGCTTGCTGCACTCGTTGCCCTCTCCTCATCATAGCCCCTGAGCCCTCCGCTTAGTGGGCAGTTTCAAAATACCGCTAGTTGTTACACCGATACGATTTGCCCTCGGCCGCGATAAGAAGAGTGCACATAGCACAGTTAAAGAGCACTCCGAATGTAATGAAGACTTTTATTAATCGCGTACTGCGTCCTGAACCACCACAATCTGAAGTCAGAATATTCAGAGGAGAGGTTTAGGTTCTCTTCTGTCTTAAATTAAAAAAACCATTAACTCCCAAAAAACACAAAAACTTAGCAATTTTGTAGGTATTTTAATAAAATATCAGGAAATTCACAAAATATAGCTTAAAAATGCACTACACACATATCGCGGAAAGTATCTATAAGATTTAACCATAGCCGTGTATATATAAATTCAATATCTGATGTAGCTCCACTAAGCTAACCATGTGCTAAAGCGGACATTACACTGAATGAGTTATCTCATCCATCTTGGTTGTTCAACGTGTAAATAGTTAAACAACGGCAGGATCATACCCGTGAATAAATTATAATAAAATAAATAAATAGATCCTAATATGTGGGTACGTTACAAAATGACACGAAATCGATGCGCGCAAATCTCGCGAACATCAACACGTAATCATATATATATGTCTGTAAAACACCGACTGACCTATGATGATGATCCTCGCCTAGCTGAAGTCCCAGCACTGCTACGGACCCTCGAGTTGCCTGCTGGTGGATTTTTCATGCGAGTCTCTTCTACAATGTCTCACACACGACCCACTCGACGCGGATTAGTTCTTTCGCGGAGTTTTATTATGATTTTGCGGAGCGGTTCAAGAAGGCGATAAATAAAGCGGTACAGAGTCGCGAGAGTATGCAAAAACCTCTGAAAAATATATATGCTCTCGTTCTGACGGCGCGGCGGATAGTTATAAAAACTAGCGGGGGGTAGGCATTTTTCGAGCAAACGCAGTACTGGCAGCGTTCAAGTCGTTCTTCTTCTTCTTCGGAGTCAACATCTGTCAGTGAAATCGAGCATCCACATACACTAATAAAATGCTGATGCAAAGATACTTTGCGCGCAACCACATCTGCAATTATATATACCGTAAACTGCCCTTACTATATAACCTTTTTTAAATTATTTTATCAATAACCCTGTATAGTAAATATACATATAATTGCTGTATATTTTTATTCAAAATTGATTACATAAGGTATACAAAAAACTTCTAATATTTTTGAAAAAGCATCCCTGGATGTTTCTGTGATTTTTTGTAAAGTGGTACGTTTAATGGTGGCAATGTGCCCAACAATGTACCTACCATAACAGAAATGTCATTAAATCAGTCAATCACCTAGAGCATTGCTATATATGTGATTCTCAATAGCAGACCACCCTTAATAATATGGAATTAAAAAAAAGTTTCACGTAGAAAACGTCTTTTATTTTTCCACATTACAAAAAAAAATACCAATCAGTTTAATGACAGGGCGATAACAAAATTAAACTGACAGGAATTAAAGGAATATTACAATGTATAGGAATTATATTCCTATAGGAATATAGGAATTATAGGAACAGGAATAAATACCTACATTAAATGCCCCTGATGCTCTGCATCTCTGATATTTTATTTGTTTTGCGCTTAGAAGTCTCAAGAACTGGTTGTTTTTATATTTTTCGATGCATCTTTGGGCTTGTAGAGCATCCGATCTTCATCTTCTGGCCATTTCCAGAACGCTCCAGATCTCTTCATGCAGCTTACGTCAATGCCTATTTTTTCGGATAAATTAGTATAGTATAGAGTATTATTATCAAAACTCTAGATCGCAGATAAGTAGTCTGAATGTCTAATTATAAGAAAAGATCCGTATGCTTACTAGTTCCTTTCCACACGATAAAGTTTGACGAGGTTCTTTAATAGCAAAAATTATTCCAAAATACAAAAAATGCCTTCCCAATCTCACTGTACGCACTATCACTCACAGAGCAATTCGTTCAGCATCAAGTCATGTTCATGACAAAATAAATATAATCGTACAAACTTTTTCATATCCACTGGATGACCTATTTAAAAAAAATAGGAGTGGATCATTGTTTAGACAGGAGGTTTTAGTTGGGGCAGTTTACGGTACATCAAATATATTATACAAATACCTCCAAAAAGATTCAAGATACCTAAGGGATGAAGAATAGTCGAGATAAAAATATCAAAATAGTATATATTTTAATTAAAAAGCAAAAAAGAATAAAAATGGAAATCGAGAGGCCAGTCTTTCCTTTTCTTTTATAATGCTTCTTTCTTGTTACCTGACCGCCGTGGCAATCAAGGGTGGAAATAAATATTTCAGAGAGATTTCGCGAGAGACGGAAACGCCCGAATGTTACGAAATAAAAACAAACAAGAAAAATATGAAGAGAAATAAGGCGGTGAGATTAGGTCCGCTACGCTGCGAGAAGGACGGTCAGTGTGAATGGAGGTCTTAGAGGAGATAGCTATCTCTACGAGGAAGACTCGCCTCAGTCGGATGCTCCAGTTGTAATAAGTATTGATACTTTTACGGTTACTCGAAACCGAGTACGGTCAGAACCGTTAATGTGTCATTCATTTAAAAATATAATATACTTACTAATGACCATTTAGTGGACGACACATGAAGATGGAGAACTGGATGATGACAGATTTAATTCGGTTATCTGATATCTATCGACCAATGACGGTTTTTAGCATTTTGACAATTTGACTGCTACAGACATGCAGTTCGTATACCACTACCAGAAACGTTAACTTGGCAAAGATGCGATGGTCTTATACCATTATTCTTAACACATTATCAATCATGACGTAGCATTATAAAGAAATTCTGTTCTTGTTTGGCTAGTTTGGCAGTTTGGGTTTCGGAGATCGTTATTTAAGGAGCCCATGGGCGTATCTTTTTCTCAGTGAATCAACGAAACCTTAGGCGCTTTAAACTCACGCAGTAAAATCCCTTATTGTTATGTTATTTCGTACTTCATTAAAAAGCGGTAGGTAATAGTTCTCGTGTAGTTGGGCTACGAAAATACTCCTCCAAGAGGTTTTATGCGTTATATTCCAGTAGCCTCCTCGAAGAGGGTCAATGCGTTCTATCCAGTAGCCTCCTTGAAAAGGGTCTACCCCGGTGAGGACTCTGTTTCTCCTGCTTCTCATTGCATGCATGGTGGATCAGTTTCCCTTGGAGGATGAACTTCGGGTGCTACTGGGCGGCTTGTGCACCATGCTGCATCATCCAATTGACTCTGTACTCCGGCGAATAACTGGAGGAGTCTGGAAACGACATACGGTTTCCTAAGCAGCAGGGGTGGATGTCGACTTGGAATCAGCCACTCTCGAAATGACCAACTGGCCACCCGATCCCGAGTAAAGAGACGGGCAAAAGACGCTATGGTCCGAGATAAATTCATACTGAAATGCCATGACTTAATACCAGGTAGAGGCCGCGCAAGCGACTTCGGTAATGAGGGCGCGAGCCTGCCCGCTGGTTCAACTTCCTGGTGCCACGCGGTAAGGCGTTGGACTATCACGGGCTAACTGGCGTAGCTATAGCTTAGCAGACGGTGGACTGTTTTCGTACCCAAGTCTCCACGTTCATTTCTGGTTCAAAGAAAGATCAATATCTTTATACATTCCTTGAATTACATCTTGGAATGAATTTATCTACATGACAATACTCTCCTGTATTGAAAAGCATATCGCAACTTTGAAGTACATAATCCGCACAAATTCAACGACTGTCGCGGTTGGCTTCCCACATAAAACGAGGCAAGTCCGTCTCAATTAGCCAACTCGCCGTGCCTAAGGGGACTTCAAATGGATTGCCTCAACTTGAGGTCGGCTTTTTTCGCCCTTTGCGATTTTCTTTAACGATCTTGTCGCCACCTACCAACGTATCTGTCCCGCTCAGGCGCTTTTGATAACGACCTTTCACTCGGTGACCGCTTTGTAGCGCGTTACATTGAAACACCCATCGATAACCATCCGGAAAATGACTGAAACATCCTTTTCATTGAAAAGAAAAGAGAAAGAGAAAGCGAAAAAAGATAACAAGCAATTATGCTCAGACGTAAATAGTAGGGATGGACAAAAAATATGAAAACATTGATCACATCGAATCGATTATGTATAAAAACAATAATATCACACAAAAGCAACGAAACTAGGTCATCAACATAAAAGTATGAATATCTAAGAAACTGAGAGCGATGGCTTATTCAAAAATTACCATATTAATAAATAATATTAACTACCGGAAGCGCTTATTATAGCTATTACTTTCCCGGTAGAGGGAAAGTTTTTGAATGCATTTTTTTGTGTAGGTGTGTGTGTGTATTCCTCCACGATAGCGCCCAAATGCTTCCACCGATTGAGTAGCAATTTATCATGCAGGCATTATTCGGTCTTAGCAAGAGTTAAAAATTGTGTTTAAAATCGGTCATAGACATACTTTAATCTCGAAATACTGGACTTAAAGCCTTGAAATTTGATACACAGATGGAAACCACATTGTGAACTTTAGATTGGAATATCTCATATACAATAGACTAAAATATTATTTAAAGTCCGCTGTACAATAATTAAATAGCAGGTCGTTCGATATATGAATTCGAAGGCTCACTGCGACCCGCGTTTGTAATTGTATTTTTAAATTGAATAAGATGACGCGCGTTCAAATTCAAATGTTCATTGCGTTGCTTCGCGTATTAATAGGAATTTTCTCCATTTGCTCATAGACTTTGTTTATGAAATAAGTCCCTGGCTATTTGCCGGGAAAGTCTTGGGGTCACACAACCGGTTTTATTCAAGTGAGAGAAGAGAAACAAAAGCAAAAACAAATGCAGAAAATTTGTAGTTCGATTTACAAAAAATAATTTAATTTGATTTAGCTTTTTTGAGGTCATTACTTAAGAGCAGCCAAGGAATTTTATTGCTGTTATTTAAGCAGTTATACATTATATATAAAATATATTTTATATAAGCTAGCGTTCTTAGTTTACGAGATATTAAGGTTATGTTGGTGATACGGATTCATTGCTCTTGAAAATGTATATAAATAAAATTCCTTAACCCTTTAGTTAGAACCTGCAGGTATGTATACGTCCCAAGCGCTGATAGACTGTTGGGACACTATGTCTCATCTAAGTTTCTTTCTTGACGCCCACTGTCCCCGTCCCGTCGTCAACATAGTTATTTACGTAAAAAAGTCGATCGGGTTTCGACTTGCCGCTAGGTCACTATGCCAGTTATATAAGGCGATAATTCATCTTACCTAAATTTGTTTCAGCCCTAGAGCGACATAGTATTGCCGGTTCGAATATGTAAAAAAAAAAATATTTTTTAAAAATAAATAAAATAATCCTTAGAATTGGTGAAACCCTAAGCTATAATCACATGGAAATTTTAATTTAATATTGTTTATCATGGAAAAAACAATTTTGATTAATAAAACTCGCCCGCTCTCAAAAATTGATCTCCTCCTACTTGAGTAAACCATTCTTGGTTTGACGCTTACAAATGCTAAGATTTGAGCTAATCAATTTTGGTTAGCCAACGGTCACCTTGCAAAAAATCCATTTAAAAATAGAACGCGTTTCTAGATAGATAGATAGATGAGAACCGATAAGGTTATAATGTTTTATATGTCAAATTTCAATGCGATCATTTTACAGTTATTCTTTTTATGATCCGGTTTACAAGTTATAGTCGTTTTACTCAAGGTCATTGACTTGCGCCGAATTTACGCGCGAAAATGTCGCCGGCGTAAGTGACAGCTGAATTTTTACTTCGCGATTAGGAGGGGTTTCGATTAATTAGGGAAGAAATTTCTCATATCGAATTTCTCGATTTCTTACAGCAGTCGAGCTCAATTCCTGCCTCTTCTTGAAATACCTCCTCATCAAGAGGTTGTCGTTATAGAATAGCTATATCTTAACTTCTTACAGGTGCAGGGGTTCCCTCTATGCAAATCATTGTCTCTGGGTTTTTTCACAAACAGAGAAATTTACAATACAACCTCAATTTGATAAGTTACAGGACCGAACTTTTGTAGAAGAAACAACTCGACTAAAAAACTATATAAACTGAAGCATCTTTTACTTTACGCATTCATTTAGTATTTGATTTTAACATTTGAATTCGAAAAAAAAATCGTAATTTAACAGATATAGACACCGCGAGGCTGGTTTACTTCAGCTATTTTCACAGCTTGATGTCGTATGGCATCTTGCTGTGGGGTCATGCTGCTGACGCTGATAAAATATTTATACTACAGAAACGAGCCATCCGCGCTATTTATAAATTGGGTGCTAGACAGTCGTTACGAGGAAAATTTAAAGAAATCAATATTTTGACACTTGCAATGACTTGCATCTCATTACATCTATGAAAACTTAATGTATGTGCATAAAAATAAAGAACTGTTTTTAAAAAACTCTGATAGGCATGGTGTCAATACTAGAATTAAAAATTAACTTGCTGACCATAAAAGTCACTCTCCAAAACCACAAAATCATTCAAAGGGCAATGTATACGCTTCTACAATAAAGTCCCAGTAAACATGTAAAATTTATCTGTGATACAATTTAAGTCATTTATTAAGAAGAAGCCATTTATTAAAGGGCTACTATAAAATAAATGATTATCTAGACGACAAAGACCCTTGGAAATAAAATGGTTACCTCGATGATTAATATCACGTTATATGTCACAATAATTTGTTATAATGTCACAATATCTTAATTTTTTATCATTTATTTATGTTTGTATGCATTATTGACGTCAAAAAGTTACGATTTCGTACTATTTTGAATAAAAAACTTATGATTATGATTATGATTATGACTTATGATTATATCAAGTAATAGATTGCTCAACTCCATAGCATTTTTTAGTATTTTTTCAACATTGTGAAATATTTAATTTCGAGGTAGTCCAAGAGCTTATTAAACTGGCAGTATAAAATAGTAGTTAGATATTGAATAAAACCCTCCAAAGTTAATAAAAAATATAATTTTATTAGGTACAAGATATAACAATAATATTAAAATTAATACAATTGAAAGAAAACATGGGTACAATGAATAAGGAGAGATGATTTATGGTAATTGCAGGATAAAGAAAACTCATTTTCAACAGAATTTAATGATACTAGATTTTGTGATACTTAAATAATAATCAATACGCTAAATAGTGATAAACAAAGTTGCAATATTTTTAGTGTTTATAGAAAAACTTCTCTCCAACAAACTTAGACATGTTAGTTTTGAAATCAGCTTTCCAGTCATCTGACTTAAAGGTTGAAACTGAAGCCAACTGGGTTATTTTTTCAGTAAGTTTGAAACCGGCGCGTGAAAGTGATCGTTTCATAGGAACTGGTCTGGCGAACCGATTTAATTTGTACAGATTTGGATTTTCCCGACTCAACAAAATGGTAAATGCAAAATGCAAATGACTCACGTTCCTAGAACTTAAAGACTTCATGCTGATAGACAGGCCCCATGCTATATATCGCCCAGCATGACATATATACGGCGCCACACTGACTTACGCAAAGTTTGGCAAAGTATAGGTCTATTGGATATATTGGCATTGATCGAAAGACAATTTGCGGAACAAAATGCCAAACAAAAAGCCAAGTATGACAGCTTAAAGCAGCAAATAGAAGATCTACAGAAGACAATGCAATTTCTGTCCAATGATTACGACTCTATAATTTCCCGAATTGATAAAATAGAGGAGCAAAATGGTCAATTCGATAGCTTGGCCAAGAAGAACACCGTACTGGAAACAAAAATATTGGAGATGCAGTCTCGATGGGATTATCAGGAGCAGCAACAGCGATCCTCCAATATTGAGATACGTGGAATCCCGGAACGCCATGATGAGAACCTGACAAACATAGTTGGAAAAATTGCGACGCTTACAAAATGTTCCTTCACTACATCGGATGTATCGTCTATCTCCAGGGCAACAACCAGAAAGTCGGATAAAAAACCGCGACCCATAATTTTAAAACTTGTAAATATTAGTAAAAGAAATATTTTTTTGCAGGCAGTAAAGAATTACAATAAAACATGTGAAAATAATAGCAAAAAATTGAACACCGCGGATCTCGGTCTTTCAGGCAATGGCACGGTTCCTGTGTATGTCAGTGAACATCTCACACAGAAAAATAAATATATTTTTGGAAGGGCGAAAATGGTCGCCCGAGAAAAACTATATAAGTATGTGTGGATAAGTAGTGGTAGAATTTTCATGCGTAAGGAGGATGGAATGCAACCAATCTTAATTAAAAGTGAGGCATCTTATTTATCATTATAACCATCATAATATTATTTGTAAACCTAAATTTAAATAATGTCGCAAAAAAATATTTTATCACTGATGAATTATCCCGATAAATTCGTATACTTTCCTACCATAATTATTCCTTTAAAATATTGGGTAGTCCTACCATTATTTTCTATACAATGTTATTTTATACTGACACTTACCAATTATTTTTGTTATTATTTTATATTCAGTCGTATGTTACCACTAATAATATTTATTACTTTTATATATAATTACATTTATAATAAATCTTTTGCTATTTTATTTGTTTTATATTATATTATTACAATATATTTAAAAATTTATCTTTTATCTACTGTTTCTATTTTGTTACTCTCCGGCGAATATTTTTATAAACATTTCTTAATGATTACTTTAAAATTTCTACCTAGATACAACGACCCCAGAACACTGTTTAAAAGGAACAAGAGGACGCTTGAGTTACACATTATACTCAGATTGAATGTCTTTGTTGGTAGCGAAAATATGATCATTTTTTACATTCTATATTCTCTTGGTTCAAAAGTTATATTGAAAAATAACCTACATTCAACCCTGCACACATTCTATGCACTATTCTGGCACATATATCACTCGAACGTGTGGATAACATGGATATTATAAGCTTCTTAGATTCCAACCATGTCACTGTAACTTCGGACATAAATACGTGTAGATCCATAATGTCGGAAAAATGTAGCTAAGAAGCATTAATTGTAACTTTGATAATTTGATTCTCATGCTTCAAGATCTGCAGTCTGATTTAGATATCATTATTCTATCAGAGGCGTGGATAGGAAACTCCTTTGTAGAGAAACATATCAAGGGTTATTCAACATTCTACACGAAAAATAATTATACACAAAACGATGGAGTTATTGCTTACGTTAATCATACCATTCAAAATGCTACAGTATCGGAGGTGAAACTAGAAGGGGCCAACTGTCTGCAGATAAACCTTAACAACACAATCAACATTATTGGAGTTTATAGAAGTCCATCTGTCTCTAATATTTCGATCTTTTTAGAGACGCTTGATAATTTACTACGTAAAAACAAATCTAATGACCTAGTTCTTTGTGGGAATTTTAATATCTCATTATGTGGCAAAAAACATAATCAAATTAACGATTACTTAGAAGTAATGTCTCTTCATGGTTTGCAGTGTCTGGTAAATAAACCTACAAGAGGAAACAATTGCCTTGATCATGTTATGTGTCGATCAAAACTACAATCGGCCACAATAATATATGAAACGGCAATTACTGATCACTATCCCATTATGGTTAAATTTTCCCAGTATAAAATGGATACAGCCATTCATAAAAAAGGATTTAAGAAAAACAAAACAGATTTAGGAAAGGTACTTTATGACCTGGGGCAGGTTGATTGGTCTCACCTATACAGTGCAACTAATGTAGACTCTGCTACTGAGTATTTTGTCAAAACTTTAACCTCGATTGCCGATAAAAACACATGCACCCAATACCATGTGACAACACACAAAAATAAAAAATTAAAGCCATGGATTTCCGATGGACTTGTAGGGCCGTAGGCTCCTACATGTCCGCTCTTTGCCAGTGTAGGTTCAAAACTGGCACACAAAATATTAGATCGAAAAAAAATCGGCCGTGAGGACAAAAACTTTACTGAAGGGATACCTACTACTGTGTTTTCCCTAACTCCAACATCGCCAAATGAAGTTTGTAAAAGCATTAACTCATTAAAACAGTCTCGTTCCTCAGGTATGGATGGTCTAACTAGTGATATTTATAGAATTGGGAAGGATTATTTAAGCTCACCGATATCATTTATAATAAATCTAAGTTTTAAACTAGGATTATTTCCAACAAGACTTAAATGCGCAAAAATCGTGCCTGTTTTCAAGTGCGGCGATAAACTCGATGTAAATAATTATAGGCCCATTTCACTACTGTGTACTCTCTCTAAAATCATTGAGAAAGTTGTTAAAAATAGGCTAGTAGAATATCTGGATATCAATAGTCTTTTATCGTCCAACCAATATGGCTTTAGGCAGGAAATGGGTACGGCTGATGCTATTGCAGAGGCCACGAAAACCATAACAGCGCTTGTCGACAAGGGAGAGAAATGTCTTGCTATTTTTCTCGACTTATCCAAGGCGTTCGATACTGTATCTCACGATATCCTTTTAAAAAGACTACTGACCATAGGTGTAAAAGATCAAAATTTAAAATGGTTTGAAAGCTACATATCCGAAAGGACGCAAATCACTTCGATAGCTGATACTTCCAGCGACGTGAAAAGTCTCTCATACGGCGTGCCACAGGGAAGTGTTTTGGGGCCTATTTTATTCCTTATATACATAAATGACCTCTACAACCTGACGCCCAGTAAAGCTATATCATTTGCAGATGATACGGTAATCATCTTTAACGGCAGTAGCTGGCAGCATGTTTTCTCAAAGGCCAATAAAGAAATGGACATTGTTAAAGAGTGGCTGGATGACTCACTACTCACACTTAATACCGAAAAAACTAAGTACTTAACTTTCAGCATAGATAAGAGAGGACAACCACCAGATGCCAATTCGATAACTATTCATCAATGCACGAACCGTCAATGCAATTGTGAGCCATTAAAAAAAGTGCTGTCCTTAAAATACTTGGGCATAGTTGTAGATAATAAGCTGAGATGGGCTGATCATATAGACTTATTGTCTTCAAGGATCAGACGTCTGGCATACATATTTAAAGATTTAAGGAATATTCTAGACCCCAAAACATTAAAAACTACCTATTACGCCTTGTGTCAAAGCATTTTGAGTTACGGGATCATTGGGTGGGGAGGTTGCTCCAAAACAATTATCCATCAAGTAGAGGTAGCACAGAAGCTGATAATTAAAATTATCACCCGTAAACCATACAGATACCCGTCAGAAAAACTTTTTGAAGAGTTCAGTGTACTTGAAGTAAGGCAACTTTATTTAAAATTTTGTCTGGTTTTTATTCAATTTCAAAATAAGAGAGCGCCCACACAACAAGCACACCGAACAAGGCGATCCGTGGCGGATATGTTAGACGTCCGTCGAACGAAAACATCTTTTGGTCAGAGGCATCTTATGAGTATAGGCCCCAGGATCTACAACGAATTGGATGAGTCGATAAAAATCGTATACAGTAAAGACCAATTTAAGAAACGGTGTCACAGGTGGCTTCTGAATGAAGGTCGGGATATTAGCCACCAAATATTTGATATTCTTATGTAATTTAATTTAAATAAATTGAATTACTATTATTATTATTTTATTAAATCGCTGTTCTTGTTTTTCTCTTTTTTTAATTGAATTATATTGAAATATATATTTTAACTTGTAACATGGACATTTTATATATAATTGTATCCTCGGACTATTTAAATATGATTCTTTAAATATTTATTGAGATATCATTTTTTCCTTTATTTCGATTCATTAATAATATTTTTATATTTTATTGTATTTATTACGACATTATATTATTATTATTCAGTTTAATTATTTCACCATTTACTGAATGTTATTTTTCTAGCACACTACAGCTACATTTACATCACACTACACTACACTACAGTTACATCACACTACACTCAAATTACAATGTTTATTATTATTAGTTAATTTTTAATATTATTTGATACCATATTTTTTAAATTAAGTATTCTAAAGTATGCACAAACCACTCTACTTGGTACGCTTGCCTTAGTACGGGCGCCTAGTTAGGCGGCGTTGATTTTAAAAAAATTGGTCTGCGGTGCTTTCTATTTTGCTATTATTTACATTTAAGCCTATAATGTTAAACTTACAATGTACTGCCATAAAAATGTGCTTTTCTTTAATAAATAAATAAATAAATAAATAAAATTGGCGACAGACAGAAACCTCAGCCTAAAATCCAGAAAACCTCCTTATCGCTTGGATGGGAAAAAATATGGGAATTGTAGAAAAACTCAAACCCAGACCGAAACAGTTTTAATTCTGATTCATCTAAGCGTGTACCAGGTTTCGGCTTAGACAAGATGTCGTGGTAACAATAATTAGGCTTATCACTGGTCACGGGCGAAGTGGCTACATGTACCGCAAATAGAGGTGTTTATGATTAAGTTGTAACTGTGGTTACCACGTACAAACTATGAACCACATATCGTGTCATTCCTGGCTCAATCAAAGAGCTGGAAAGGGAACTTAATAAGCATCCACATGGTTAAAGGAATATGCCGCCAGGATCTAACGATTTGTCATCCTATTTTTTTATCATTTTCATTTTATTGTATGAAATATTAAAATTTCCATTAATTTTACCATTTTGATATCCTAATAACTTTCCTTAATTTCTTATTTCTATTTTTGCTTGATTATTTATTAAAATGTTTGTTTTATGAAGTTTTTGAGTTATCTCTTTGCCGAGACTGTGTGGTCCGTTGTAGAATATCAACGACCACCGTTCGCAGCGCATACCGATGTCGGTTTTAACCGGAGGTTCGCAGAGAAAGATAGTGCACTGTGTTGTTTGGCTGATGATTTAATTAGAACTCTTTCAAACCCGCTCGGCGTTTACAGAGATGCCAATACTTAAAAAAGGTTTGTCAAATATATCTGACTCCATGACGTCGCGCGTGGCAACATTGAGCTCGTAAAATTTTAATTATTTTCTGGCGGGGTAGATGAATTATAACATATGACGTAGTCTCTACATACACTTTGTTTGAATATAGTCGAATAACCACAAAATGCATAAGACATTATCTGTCATATAATTATCATATCTCTACCCTTAGCGTAATTCAAAAATAAAACATAGTCGAAGTTTCCGTCAAAAAAATAGGGTTTCATCCTTACTCTGGGCTGTTACAATCGAGCAGCGGAGCTCGCTTTTGTAACGAGTCCCAACAGGTAATATTATTCTCCGATCCCGCTCCCCTTTACTGCCTCTTTTAGTGGGAATTAGGCCGGCGGGGTTTGCTAACTCTGCCTTAGAAGATTGGCCTGCAGAACTTTTACACAAACATATATCCTTAGCAGCACCTATCCTATTCTCGTATTTCGCGATCTTAAACACTAGTCTCTCGACATCGACCTAATAATAATCGAGATAAAAGAAACCGGCCAAGTGCAAGTTTGACTAGCGCCATGGGTTTCGTACCTTATTTATATATTCACTCGCACTTTTACCTTTTTATTGTACTGACGTTGTTATTTTGTTGCCCCAGTTTATCGTAAATTAAAAATAGTCAAAGTGAATAAATCTATTGGAATTTTACATTTTTCCCAAGCAAATATCGTGTTCTAAAATTGTGCAGTGTTTAAAAAGGGACTACTCTCACGTATGTGCCATATTTTTGATCATTTATTGAAATCGCATTTATTTGATCATTTATTGAAATTTACTTTAATTGAAATCGGACATCAGCATACCTAAATATAAAAACTTCTGGTATAATTAAAGTGGCGTATTAAATTGATGCGATCTTAGATGCCTATAAGCCCCATCATAGCGGCTTCGTTCGTGTCACCGTTTGGTCGAGTGGTGTAACAAGAGTTCTTTGTATGAGCTTTTGTCTGATTGGACCCGTGTTATTCATTTATCGTAACTCACGCGATATTGTAAAGGTACAGTACATTTACATTTTGGTTTTTTTTCTGCAATATACTAAAAAAAGAATACAGTTGTATATTACTTAGGTAGTAAATCTGATTATAATGCGATATGATTGAAGCCTAGTAACCATGTATAAATACATGTATTATATTGTAAACTGGTAATATATTGAAACCTTGGATATGTTTTCAAAGAACTGAGGAATATTCTGGATTCCAAAACACTAAAAACTGTTTATTATGCTTTATGTGAATCGCTTATTACTTACGGCATAATTTGATGGGGTGGATGTGGTAAAACCCTGCTAAAGCCATTGCAAGTTGCGCAGAAATTTATATTAAAAATTATTCTACGTAGACCATATCGCCATCCCACTAATGAACTGTATAGCTGGGGATTTAGTGCAACAGTTTGTATGGGAACCCTGCATTTTGTGATTAAAGGCTCATACTTCGCACAATTGTTCCTTAGGTGGTCCTGAGTGGATTTAGACCGGGAGCCATTGGTGGCCACCCTGCGGGTGGCGGGGGGAGGGGGTGGAAGTTTGATTCCGCCGCGCGTCAATTTGAGCCCTATATCTCTCGGACTATAGGTACTAGGGCAAGTGGGATATCATTTCTGGGTAACTCAATGATAAGGAATTCATTTCTGGAAGAAAAAAAATACCGGTCCATAGAAAAAATATGAAATAATTGGTAACATCCAAAAATCATTCACATATTTTTTTTTCATATTTCAAGTTTACTTTTTAACCATAAGAGGTATCGGTATTCAAAAAATATATTCCGAAAGCCACACTTATCTTAATTACACCAATATATATTTTATTGGACTGCCATGGTAAAAAGTGAGTGAAAAAAATATAATTCATCGCACGGCAGACCGGTGTATTACGCCTGCTAAGTAGATACGGGCATCGAGCGAAGTTAGATAAGTACTTATAGGATTATTTAGTTTCTGCGATAGGTTAGTGAGTTGAAAATAACAAGTACAATGGTAATAATTAGTATGATAATTATATTATTATTGTTTTTTCTATTTAATAAAAATAATTCATCATTCACACACCGTACCTAATTACTTGTGCTTAACATACCTTAAATACTTACGTAAGTATTATTTTTTCTGTAATCCCTACTATTTCGTCGAAAAAATAATAGCAAGTAGTATATACAAGTACACACCTACCCATACCTACTAAATTACATAAGGGAGGGCATTTTACCATACGTTATAATGCGTTGATAAGTTCGTCAAGCTGCAGAGCGGCGCGGGCACTACTCGCTCTTTTGAGCAAACAGTGCCCGCTCCTTTGGTGACCTTTTGGTCCATCCACTCAGTTTAGTAGTAAACAGTGAAAGAATTTGTCTGCCGCACGGAGAATTATTAAAGCACTTTGAAAATGTGTAATAGTTGGGTCGAAAAAGCGATCGCAAGTTTACGGGGATGGCTTTGGACCAAGCACATGACTGCCACATTAAAAGGAGATGCACATAGGTAGGACCTATTTTTACACTTACATTCATCTTTACGCTAAATAGTTTGTGATTACTTCTTCATTATGCAACATAATATTATTTTACACATCACAGAATTGATTGGTTTGACTGAAAACCCTGACTAAGTGGCTTCTCGCTGGACCTGAATTGGTATACCGTTTACAGTTTTGAGCCGGATGTTTTGTTACGGAGAACAGCTGAACACGGCAGCCATCTTTCTGACACTGCCGCAAATAAGAAGAACTTTATTCTAGACCTGCAATCACCGGTAGCTACAATAAATACTCCAGGAAATCCTTTTGTCGAACAGTCTCCAGACTTCTATGTATTGAAGTTGTAAATGCAGTATTCAATATAGAAAAAAGCGGCAAAGAGTTTTTGATCTTGTAAAGCTATTGCTCCTAAATACATAACATTTGTAAAGGAAGATTACACATAAACTATAAAAAAAAGTTTACTGGATCCAACCAAACTTAATGATGTCTTATTATACAACAAGTATATACACAATATAATTATACAAGTTATTAAAATACGTAAAAAAAGAGTGAGAGCAAAACGAAAGCAAAAATAAGAGGCCTTGAGAATGACTGCAGTCTATTCAGCAAACTTTATATTGCAACCTGTGAGCACAGAGTAGAAGATTTCGATTCATTCTTGGCACAAGAAAACCAAGCCAGTCCTCCAGCACTTTCTTCAATGGGTAAATTGCGATCTGGAACAAGGTCAGTCCTACTAAAATCGATTACTAGTATTTTTGGCACTGCAACCGTTCCAAACGCCCCCCACGAGCGAAAATTCTACATGGATCTGCATTAGTTCACATGCTGAGTTCAGGATATAGGAAGACTTTGGAGAATAGGTACACCAGTATGTATACCATTTCTATGCAAAGGACTTACAGGGTTTCAAAAGTAGATATGTTTTGGGACGTATAACAATGAAAGCATAAAAAAATATTAACAGAGGAAACACTCAAAGAACATGGGTCACTGCTACGACGAAACTACCTAAAGGTTAGGCCAATTTGATGATGAACAATTCCTTAAGGAAGGATTGTTTGCTCTGACAACGGCAAGGAAGTTTGCAACATGGGTGGACCAAATATTTTAACCAATATCACACGTGATACAAAGCGTACGCTTCTTCGTGGTTACGTGATACGTAACCACGAAGATGTGGAATGATGGTGCATGTATCTAACACTGTCACTCATGGCTTGACAAAAATTATGCTATTGACTATGGATACTGGCTTCGCAGACCAGCAGCAGCAGAAAGGCAAATTACCACAATTACCCAGCTTGAGAAGCTGTGGGTGCACAGAGGTACTGGAAAACACAAAGGTACTGGAAAGTACTTCTGCTGTCATGATATTGCGAATGCCTTAGGTAAAAATTATAATGTTTGTTTAGATAGCATATATTAAGTATATAACATACATAACATTTACGTCGTGTCCAATTGGTGGCTAAAAACCGCTCTTGGACGTGGCAAAATATTTGTATTAGGTAGTAAATCTAATTACTACTCTAATCTTTACTTAACATACATAGGTTGTTAATAATTTAGCTATTAGATTGAATAAATAGTATCTTAGAAACATTGGAACCTACTAAAAGTTATTTATTGTAAAATCTTATTACAAAACAAAATAAAGGCTTATTAATTAAAAGAGTCAATAATTTTAATGGGTACCTACTAAGAGTCAATCATCATACTAACTAAAATAGTCAGTAAAAAATTAAATAATCAAAATAGAAGCCTAATAATTGAAATAGTCAATAATTCGAGTAGGTTCGAAAATGTACTAAAAGTTGTTGAAAGTACCCTAGGGGTAATATACAAAATAGTCAGTAAAGTGTTAAATAATAAGATTAAAGTTAATCATACATTTAAAAACTAAAAGTACAAATTCATCATCTAAATTGGTATAAAATTTGTAAAGTCATAGCCCATACATTTTTCACTTATACGGCCACAAAAAGCGAGGTTGTTGCCCCTGTTTCACCTGAAATGAAATGAAAAATTTGAAAATAGGCATTCAAAAGAATAGCCAATTTTCAGTGTTTTAATAGTTTCTCCTAGCAATTAAGTAAGTATGGGTAGGTATGTGCTATGTATATAATACTTACTATTATTTTTTCAACGAAGTGGTAGGGATTGAAGACAAATTAATACTTAGAGTATTTAAGGTATGTGCACAAATATCTTGATTATAATGAATGAATAATTGATTGTAATATTGGAGTCCTGTCCACCCTAGAACGGGCTAGTCCCAGTTGGGTGACAGAAACAAATAAGCCAAAGGTTAAGGTTTAGCCATTCGGTTCCTGTTGTTTTTGTAAGCTAATCAATGTTTTATAGTAATTAATTCTTAAATAAATAAATAAATAAAATCAGTTAGTACGGTGTGTGAACGATGAATTATTTTTATTAAATAGTAAATTATAATATAGTTATCATAATAATAATAACGATTGTACTTCTTGTTTTTAACTCACTGGCCAATTGCAGAAACTAAATAATCCGATAAGTAATTATCTAACTTGGGTCGATGCCCATCTCTACGTAACGGACGTAATACGCCGGTCTGCCGTGCGATGAATTATATTTTTTTTCACTCACATTTTACAATATCAGTCGAATAAAAAATATATGTCTGTAATTCAAGTAAGTGTGGCTGTCAGAATATATTTTTTGCATACCGATAACTCTTATGGTTAAAAAGTAAACTTCGTATAAGTAAAAAAAAGATGTCAACGATTTTTGGATTTTACCAATTATTTCATATATTTTCTATGGATAGGTATTTTTTTTCTTCCAGAAATGAATTTGTTATCATTGAGTTACCCGAAAATGATATCTAACTTGCCCAAGTACTTATAGTCCGAAAGATAAAACGCTCAAAGTGACGCGCGGCGGAATCAAATTTCCACCCCCTCCCCCCGCCACCCGCGGGGTGGCCGCCGATGGCTCCCGGTCTAAATCCACTCATGACCACCTAAGGAACAATTGTGCCAAGTATGAGCCTTTAATCACAAAATGCAGGGTACATCGCACTAAATCCCCAGCTAGTATAAGGAAGCTAAAGTTCTTGATTGTAGGCAACTTTTTCTAAAAACTTCCCTCTTAAGGCTATTTTTGGACAATAACTCAAATTTAGGAATAATTCAGAACCGGCGACCAACGAGACAAGTTGTAGAAAATAGCTTAATAATACCCAGAAGGAAAACATCATTTGGTCAAAGACATTACTCTTTCATTGCGCCGAGATTTCACCATCTGATCAATATGGAAATAAAAAAGAATTTGACATTTAGGGAATTCAAAAATAAATTAAAGAAATGGTCATGACAGACTAACCATATATCAAATGTTAGAAATAATAGTATATTAACACTTAGGTGCACAAATTATTAACATATTTTTAAACTTATATGTTAAGTATTTTTTAACATTGAACTAACTATCAAAAAATATTTGACTTTGACAATGAATTATGCTATTAGACTAGGTATTTTTATATTAAATCCTATATTACTTAACATAATATTAAATATTAATGACTGTTTCTTTCTTTTCTCACATATAACTTTATTTATATTATTTAATCAAATTTTATATTATATTTCGATTTAATAATGGAATTGCATTTTATTTATTATATACCTATTTGAAATATTTTTTTATTATTATTATTCTTTATTTTATTTTGAAGACCACATTTTAGGACAATTTAGTGTCATTAGCTTTTTACTAAAACTTGTACATTTGTAGGAAACCAAGCAATCAAGCAAACTTGATTGTAATATTGGAGTCCTGTCCACCCTAGAACGGGCTAGTCCCAGTTGGGTGACAGAAACAAATAAGCAAAAGGTTAAGGTTTTGCCATTCGGTTCCTGTTATTTTTGTAAGCTAATCAATGTTTTATAGTAATTAATTCTTAAATAAATAATTAAATTATATTTGTCTTATGAATTACGCATATACGTGTTTGAACGTATTTTTGTTTTGTAATATCCAAAACCACCTTAAATTTTATTTGATTACCATAGAAAGCCTGGGCTATTATTTAGTTTTATTTCATTTAGCCTGATTTTATTTGACGAAGTTATAGGCGAAACCGATTCTGGAAAGGATATCTCGAAAACTATTATCTCGGATTTAGATCTGACCTAATATAATATATCACCTGTGTTTTATAATTTTTATAATCTTTCAGTCTAACTTTCTAGTCATCTGGAGGTGACCATTCGCACGCAGGGTCTGGCGGTATTATCATTGGGTACTATGACTAAAGCGAGTTTTTTTTGATAATTCGAATATATTTACTTCGGTGATCCTTGTAAATCTTTCATTACAGGTTGCTCGAAAGTCATATAAATCAACAGCAGTTTTAAAGTCGTTAAAGTAGGAAGAAAAACCACTCGTTTCAAATTAAAAATTGTGACGGACCACCCCTCACAAGACTCCAAATTATTCGATGTGGGGTGGTGGTGTCAACTTACGAGTTATCTCCGTATTTAAATGCGGTTATGATGAAGCAGAGGATATTTATTGATTGAATCGACTAAATAGAAATAGAAATAGAAATAGATATATATTTATTGTCCGAAATTGTGGTGGTACATTTATGGTGATAATGGTAATATATTAAGTTTTAGAGTCATTAAGAGTCAGTAGATTATAATTTAGCCATACTTTGATTATAGATAGTCCGTTTTCGGTGTAATTGTACACATCGTCCAGGATTTTCCTCTGAATACAATAACCGTGTCGTCTGCAAAGGAGATAGCTTCTCCTCCCTCAAAGGTCATCTTAGTAAGGTCATTAATGTAGATGAGGATTAAGATTGGCCCTAATATACTACCTTGCGGTACACCGTACCTAACATGTGTTTCCAAGCTGACCATCTCAACAACTTTTGTTGTTTGTATTCTCTCCGAAAGGTAATTTTGGAACCATTTTAATGGTAAATCACGCACTCCGATATTTCGGAGTTTACTCAATAGTATACGATGTGAGACGGTGTCGAAGGCCTTGGCCAGATCCAAGAATACCGCAATGCATTTTTCTCCACTATCTAAGGCATTAACAATGGAAGTAGTTAAGGATAGGAATGCATCCTGAGCACCTCGTCCGGATCTAAAACCTAATGCCTCGCCGCTAGTAACTTTTTGGTTTCTAAAAAACTAACCAAACGTTTCTTTGCAATTGTTTCAATTATTTTTGAGACAGAATTTAAGAGGCTGATTGGTCGATAACAACAGGCGTCCTCTCTATCCCCACCCTTGCAAATGGGACTTATGACAGACTTTTTAAGGTGATTAGGAAATACACCAGTGCTTATACTAAGGTTAGTTATATGATAAAAAGCTATCGCTAAAAAGAATAACAGTATCATTGGCGAATAAAATGATTTCATCATCCACTGATTTCAGGCACTCTGAGATGTCATTAATATACACAAGAAAGGGAAAAGGTCCAAGTATCGATCCTTAAGGAACACCTTGACATTCATGAGGGACATTCTGTGGCGCGCTCTTGCTATTTTCGACTTGCGTAATCTGTGTGCGTTCTTGCAAATAAGATTCCATGAGTTGCAGTTCCTTATTCCTAATGCCGTAGTATTCCAATTTTTCAAGTAGCATTGAGTGGTATACGCAATCAAAAGCCTTAGAGAGGTCACAGAAAATGCCTACGGTTTTTTTTCATATTGTCTAGCCCAAGTAGTGTTTTTATAATTAGACTGGCGATGCATCTTGCGTAGAGAGTATATCTAATCAGAGAGAATAACCACTCATTCAGACAAGTCAAACGAGCTTAAACTTAGTGGGATTTTTGTTATCTATTGAGGACGTCGTCACACCTCCATCAATGTGCTAGCTCGATTATTCAATTAATCACCAGAATACTGAGTGTCATCACCATTTTTAAAATGTTCAAATCAAAACAAAATTTAGAAAAGGGTGAAAAGTGAGTTATAAGATTTGGTTACTAGCTACAGGCCAAGATAATAAAAGATAGTTAAAATATCTTAAAGGCTGGCATATATACCTTTAGCAAAATATATCTTAAAAACGATTTAATTGAGAATGTGAAATTATTTTAGAGTTTGATCATAGTATGCATTTATTGACTATGATTTTTTTTCATTTCTGTATTTGTAAAAATCAAAATTCCTTAATTGAAAAATATTATTTGAGGATTAATTTCTATCGGCATAGATTAATAATATTTTAAAACATCGATCCTTTGATTTTGGTTTCCTATCCATATTGATTTATTTTTAGATATTAAAATGAATAATTTAATTTCTATATTTACTAAAATGGTTTAAGCAAATTATTATATGACACGTCGGAAAATAGCACAGCAATGCAGCACATATAAATCTTACGTAACTAAGCGTAGCTCGTAAATTAAAAAAAACATGATAGATAATCTCTTCTGCCTGGGACATGTTCTGTCAATTTCATTTTGTATCATAGGTATTGTTTATTGTCTACATATGTCATTATAATAACTACTATTTCTTAAATTTCTCCAAAATTGTTAGGCGTTATATAAATTTTTAATTGATGTTTGCGCATTTTAAACATTTCTTTTATTATATGAAAAATTATTAGGTTAAGGGCCGATTTTTCATCGTCCGATAAACAGTCGGATAGGACTTATTCATTAGATAGTACAAAATTTAATTTTCAACAGTCAGTTAACATTTAAAAAAGGAATAAAAATACTATTTACTGAATAAAGTTATCCGCGGCTCCGACAGTCGGATAACGAGTTATTCGTCCAATAAATTGATCCGTCAAACTGATTTTAGCATTGAGAGGTTTTGTGATAATTTCTGGTGATCTTTTGCGTTCAGAAATGGATTTATTCGATGTGCTAAATGACGTTGCTATTGAAGAAAAAGCAGAACTTTACAATTACCTAAATCCGGCTCTGTGAAAACTAAGAGTAGTGAGAAACAAACCTGATAGTTTTGTACAGTGGGATGATGTGGAATTTAAGCGAAGATTCAGACTACAAAAGACTCAGACTACACGGCCCGGTGGCATAGTGGTTAGGTCGCCTGATCTTATATTGTAAGGTCCCGGGTTCGATTCTCGGCTGTGTCACCATTTTCCGTTGGGATCAAATTAACGGAACTGCATTTTTAATTCTGTTGATCGAATGCAATAACAAGACACACACTTACAAACATGTTACATGCATATAACACGTCATAATAGGGTTGGTTGTAAGAGATTGTCATATGACAATAAACCCGCCCATTGTGACATTTCACAATAAAGAGTATAAACAAACAAACAAACAAAAACACAATACACAAAGGTTAGTTCATGCTTATACATCCTTACTATGCACTTACTATGCACATACTTTATGTATAGGTATAGTACCTTTATATTCTATTATGCGGCAAGCATTAACAGACCAATGTCGTTTTATTAATACACTTTCCATTTTTAAACGACAAACTCACAAATTCACGAAAGACTCACACCTCGAGGTTATGTTGAAAGCAAATGCAAATAAATATTTTTCTCGCTCTAGCTGCTAGAGCGAGAGTCTAGCATATAGAGTGGTTCAATCATTTTGTCTCGCTTTTCGTGTCTCGCATTGTCTGAAGTAGGTGCTGCCAACATAGCGAAAAATCTTCCAATAACTATTTGACAGTTATTTGATAATTGAAAAACTCGCCAACGTTATTCGACGAATAAATCAACAGATACAATAATTCCTTGAATACTTATTAGATAGTTTATTTGACGATTGAAAAAATGGGCTTATTTAAGCCCATTTTGAACAGAAGCCCAAATGAAACAGGATTTTTGGAATAATCTATTTTGCATCATTCACTTAGCATAGATAAGATAGACAATAATATATTCAAAATATTAATAGTTGTAAAATATTAATAGTTGGGCAAAGGGAAATGTAAACAGAAACAAGTATATATAAATAGAAAATGTGAGAGTAGTGGAAAAAGTAATACCCATTAATATATGTAGTTCTTCGAATTTTAATGTAAAAAATTCGTAGTAAGATATTATTGCGATAATATATTACTACGAGTTCAATACAAAAATAAAGTCATACAACTTAGGTAAAGACTCATTGCGCAATTACTGAAATATGCATTTCAAGAGACCTTTATTTGATAAACTTTTCCCATTACAGAAAATTTAGCATCGATTGTTAAAGAAGTTAAATATAACAGAATTGGAAATGTATCCATTTCGAATATATAATCGACATATAATGTGGAAGTCGGTAATTTGTAATACTAATTATTTTTACTGGAGACAGAGTCGAACAAACATTGTTGTTAAACGACTGCCCAAAAATATGAATGTTATGTGTTTAGCGTTTATCTATGCATTCCGTTTATTTATTCCATCATAAATGATATGCGCTTAAACCGATTTAGGAGTGTGTAGTATTGTTAGAATTCTTATGTCATTCCGAGTGCCATAGGAAACTATAAATGTCCAAATGTTAATTAATTAACGTAAATACATATATTATGTTTAACTGTCAAATGAAAGGTCTGATTGAGTAAATTCCGGAAATATAAATGTATCTATATAGATAAATACATAAACCTCATTTTTTTCATAAAAACCCGTAATAAATATAATTATAAATACTTCACTTTATGTAACGGCAGTCGTGTTTTTTTATTCTTTTTGATATGTTTATTTGGTATATTTTGATTATACATACACACGAAGTGTTTAAAATAACCAGGACTAATGCCTAGTGCTGACATCTACCAGTTTGACCGCCTGAGTTATTTTATTTTATTTTTTTATTTACATTTATATATAGAAATGCGCATTTTCTAAACCACATCTTGCGGGGTCAACTACAACGGGCGAGCCCGTCACCACAGGACGTTTTAACGATTAGTCGTTCTGTCGCCCTGCAGTGAACGTAGAAGACTTTGGACAGTACATTCTACGTCCAGCTACGTCACAACCCGTGAGAGTCCAACGCCTTACCGCGAGTGAGCCAGGAATAAACCCGGCGGGCTCGAGATACTCGCGCCCTCACTTCCAATTGTGACCAGGTTTCTCCGGTCTCTCGATTGGTTCCGAGTTCGAGGTCGCTTGCGCGGTCCTCTCCCTTACGAAGCGGTGAAACGGAGTGCACCGAATCTGTCGCGGACCAAGGCGTCCTTTGCCCGACTCTGAACCGGGATCGGATGGCCAATGGTCATTTCAAGAGCATTCGCCGTAAGGTAGACAACTACCCCTGCTCTATAGGAAACAATACAGTTCCCAGACTCCCCCGATCGTTAGTCGGAGAGCACAATCGATTGGCTTGCGCCGCTCGGTGCGCAGACCGTCCAGGAGCGCCAGAGGATTGATTCCCAGGGGAGACTGGTTGACCCAGTGTCCTACCCAGGCTCGCACCCCATGCGTGGAGGCCATCGGATGGGTGTTGACCCGTGAGTGTGACCGACCTTGAACACATGGGTCATTGTGGCCACCTCATCATGGGCCCATTAGCTCCCGTTTCTAAACCACAGTACATTACATAATATCATTAGAGGCTCCGTTGTAAATAGTAGCAAAAAAGAGAGTTCCGCAGCCCAGTCCTTCTTTAGATCAACGCCGCCTAAGTAGGCCTAGGCCCGTACCAAGAAAATAGTGGCTTGTGCATACTTCAAACTACATAATATTTATGTATAAAGAGAAAAAAATAGCATGTAATAATATTAGGAATTAACTTAAGGCAATAAACAATGTATGTACAAATTAACCATTACTCTAAAAACTAGGTCATTGATATGTCAATGCGTCTGTCAGTCTGCAAATAATATTCGAAAAATAACTATCATAAAACACAATAAAATTAATTTCAATAACACGAACAAGGTAAATAATAAATAGGGATGCAATAAATAGTGAAATAATCAAATTGAAATAATTATGGATGGAAAAAGGAATTATTATAAATAGTCAAAAAATCAAATTGAAAAACAAAATGATGTGCATGTTACTAGTTATAATATAATTTTGAATTTAAAAATGAATAAAAATAATAAAGACCCACAAACGGCGATAAAAAAATAAAATAATAATAAATTAAATAAGTCTACATAATAGGGTCAAAAATTTGGTGGCTGATATGCCGACCTTTATTCATGAGCCATATGTGACATCGTTTTTTGAATTGACCTTTATTGTGTACGTTCCTTATAGAGTCATCCAATTTGTTGTATGCCCTGGGGCCTATACTCATCAGGTGTCTCTCGCTAAAGGTTGTTTTCATTCGTCGGACGTCTATCATATTCGCTATGGATCGCCTTGTTCGGTGTACTTGTTGTGTGGACACTTTGTTATTTTGAAATTGAATAAAAATCAGACAACATTTTAAATACAGTTGGCTTACTAGTGCACCATACTCACCAGTTGCCTTACTAGTACTAGTACACCAAACTCTTTAAAAAGTTTTTCCGATGGGTATCTGTAGGTTTTACGGTTGATAATTTTGATTATCAGCTTCTGTGCTACCTCTACTTAATGAATGATTGGCAACCTCCCCACCCAATGATCCCGTAACTTAGGATGCTTTGATATAGAGCATAATAGGTAGTTTTTAATGTTTTGGGGTCTAGAATATTCCTTAAATCTTTAAATATATAAGACAGGCGTCTGATCCTTGATGACAATAAGTTTATATGATCAGCCCATATCAGCTTATTATCTACAACTATGCCCAAGTATTTTATAGACAGGACTTTTTGTAATGGCTCACAATTGCATTGACAGCGGCTCATGCATTGATGGATAGTTATAGAGTTTGCATCTGGTGGTTGTCCTCTCTTATCTATGCTGAAAGTTAAATACTTAGGTTTTTCGACACTAAGTGTGAGTAGAGCGAGAGTCATCCAGCCATTCTTCGACAATGTCCATTTCGTTATTAGCCTTTGTGAAAACATGTTGCCAGCTACTGCCGTTGAAAATTATTACCGTATCATCTGCAAAAGATATTGCTTTACTGAGCGTCAGGTTCTAGAGGTCATTTATATATATATATATATATATATATATATATATATATATATATATATATATATATATATATATATATATATATATATA
This sequence comes from Micropterix aruncella, assembly GCA_944548615.1. Lineage (NCBI taxonomy): Eukaryota > Metazoa > Arthropoda > Insecta > Lepidoptera > Micropterigidae > Micropterix > Micropterix aruncella. The sequence goes on from OX155955.1 coordinate 3,916,709, forward strand.
TATATATATATATATATATATATATATATATATATATATATATATATATATATATATATATATATATATATATATATAGGTATATATATATATATATATATATATATATATATATATATATATATATATATATATATATATATATATATATATATATATATATATATATATATATATATATATATATATATATATATATATATATATATATATATATATATATATATATATATATATATATATATATATATATATATATATATATATATATATATATATATATATATATATATATATATATGGAATAAAATAGGCCCCAAAACACTGCCCTGCAGGACGCCGTATTAAAGAGTTTTTACATCGCTGGAAATATCAGCGATCGAAGTGATATTTCCAGACAATTTTGCTCGCTCATTTTCTAGGGGGACATGATAACTAAAGAGTAAATTAGATCAATTTTAGAGCCGCAACATTTACGGTAATAAAGACATGATGATCGGCAATTCCTAGCTCACAAAAAGAGCAAGTTATTTAAAAATTAAATTGTGATAATTCGGAATTCGACCCTGGTAAACACGACTATTAATAACATATTTGCCTGCCCCAACAGGTACTATTTCATATAACCTACAACTATTGCGTGCGTAGGGTTCTTGTTGCAGTTATTACGAAAAATTATGAAAAAAATATTTAAATTTGAAATAAACGTCCCTAGAATAGTAAAGCCTTTGAGGTTGACATTGCTATTTCTCAAGATGCTGGGGGTGAATGTAATCGATCCAGATTGGCGTTGGAAGAACAATATTATACAAATTATATTGGGCATTTTTTGTATGAGCTTTTGTGTGATTGCACACGTTTTATTCATTTATCGTAACCCACATGATATTGTAAAGGTATTTCAGTATAATTACTTTTTTGGATTTTTAATTTTTTTTCTAGAAAATACCCAAAACAGAATACAGTTGTTTGTTACTTAGGAAGTAAACCTGACTTTAATACGGTATGATTAAAAACCTAGTAATAATGTATACATTTGGTAAAATATTTGCCTTATGAATTAAAGATATACGTGTTTGAACGTATGTTTATTTTTTATTTCAGAAACTACATTAAAGCTTATTTGAATACCGTACTTAGCGTGTGCTTTTGTTTCGTTTTATTTTAACTAGACTGACTTTATTTGACGACATTAGAAGCAAGGCTAGTTCTTGAAAGGATATCTCGATTCTCAGCACGCCCATTGTATTACTGAGCAGTGTATCTTCCATTCCACAACTTCTTCCAAACTGAGACCGATCCTATCTAAATATTTGTTTCCTATCGTTATAACCTGCTGCTATCTCGATGTGAGACTTCATCGTCAGATCCGACGCGCTATATTAGGACTGCTGGCCCGGTCTGTCCTGCGAAGCAGGCGTACATTTATGAACGCTCTTCAAACATATTAAATAGCGCACTTAGCCTGTGTTCTTAATTTGTTCCGTTTCATTTTACCTGATTTTATTTAACGAAATCTTCGGCTATGTAACGAAATGATCTATTTATCTAATATAACCAAGAAAAACACTCCAGAAATCAATAAAGAGCAACAAATATCCTTATTTTATTATTTAAAAATATTAATCTTTCAAGTTCTGGCATAAAAACGTAAAACATATCTTCCTAACAATTTTACAGATTACTCAGATGATTACCTACATAACATTATATATATGTTCAATCGTCAAAATTGGATTGGTCATTACAAATAAAGATCTTATTCGATGGCTAACGTCTTTATTATCTAAAGAGGTTTTAATTTTTCTATATAAATTTTCTATATAATTGCATTTCTCATATATATATTCCATATAATAATGGAATATATAATAATAGAGGCTAATACCATATAATATTTCTATATTATATAATTTTTCTATATAATTGCATTTCTCATTATTTGAGTCCCTGATAATAATGTATTTTATTGCAGGTTTTTCAATTTATAGTATGGTTAAAAATGGAGGACAAATTCGATTCAGCCATGAAAAAATTTAAATTCCTTCAAACATTATACTATAGTACAATTGTCATTGTAGCAGCATTGTATGATGTTACATTTATCGTTAATCGATACCGAGGTCAAAACATCGACGGTATCGGCGATCTATTTTTGAGTCATCCATGTCTTTATTATTTGGGTAAATAAGCTAAAGATTGACATACTCCTCTAAAAGACTAATATCTCATCCAATCCATTTGTTCCTTTTTTAGAAATGGTATTAGCCTCTATCGGCATGTTATATTGCATGTTTGGTTTCATATGCTTCGACTGTCTCTTCCTCTACTTCGTCATTTTAGCATGCTATCAGTTAGATCTCTTAAGAGAATCCTTAAAGGAACTGCCCAAGAATGTACCAGAATCTCAAGTAGACAAAACACTGAAAGTTTTTCTGAAGAATCACGTGATGTTTTTGAGGTGCCTGATGTAAAATTTAGATGATGTATTATTTGGGGTTGTCTTCATGGTATAATTTATTTCAGCTTTGTTAAAAACATTCGTCGATGCTTCGAAATGTCGGCATCTCTTCAGATTATCCAGCTTGTGATTATGTGGTGCGGTATTCTTTTTTGTTTAAAGGAGGGCATTATGTCTCATTTCATTGTTGTGTTCATGCCTGCCACTATTCAGCTTCTCGTTTATTGTTTATTTGGCCAACAAATCATAAACAAGGTATGGATTTGGATCTGTCTTAATATAATATATCATCTGTGTCATTTTTATAACCTTTCAGTAATAAACCTCTCTCCTTCTCTCTCACTCTTTTTTTCCATTACTCTTTCTGCATTAAAAAAATATTTTACCAGTCGGCTGACTTGAGATCTTTGCTTTGGCTTTGTAATTGGAATAATTGGACTATCAACCAACGAAAAACGCTAATTATTATACTTACTGCTAATTCTGAGGAGGTGTCCATTCGCGCGACGGCTCTGGCGGTATTATCATTGAGTACTATGACGAAAGTGAGTTTTTCCGATAATTTTAAAGCACTTGTAAGTCTTTTATTACATTGTAATTCTATTATTACAGATTGCCCGAAAGTCATATGAATCAACAACTGTTCTAAAGTCGTTAAAGTAAGAAAGAAAACCACTCGTTTCAAATTAAAACTCAAACATTATCATTTTATTTATATATTGATGATTTTATCATAAGCATCACGTCATAAATATTTAAATTATTAAACTAAATAGTTCGTTAAGCATTATCAATGTTGTTTTCGTTGTTCTGTATTTCACCAAAATTATTTATCAAAAATAAATATGTTTATTGAAATAAACTGTGATTACAATAATTATTTGATTATGTGCTACTGTATACTGGACCATCGAGACGATAGGTGTGAGGATTGTGAATCTTTGCCTGTTGGTTGTTGAATGACCGACTTTCATAGTGATAGTCTTTAGTCTTCATATGAGTTTACAATATTAACGTTTGTTGGCATCGGATCAGCCTGCCGGGTGATTTCAGCATTTTTAGTGAATTCCGAGGAAGGGAAATCTTTATAGGACGAAAGTGTAAATATAAAGGCAATTGTGACTGATATGAAATAAAACCCTTATTTAGACGAATTTTGTGACATGACGAGATTTATTTATAATAATTTGGATTTCTTATGCTTATACCTAATATAATTATGATTATATACGGATCGTTGCTAATCTATCGTTACAGCGATTGTACAATAAATATTTCTTTATGATTTGCAACTCATTATCTATCGTTAAAGCAACAATCGCATCACATTAAAATTTGTCTTAAATTAGCTATTTATAATAGAGGCAGCGGATCTACGGTCGATTGAGACGAGCAGCGATCTGCAATTTCGAGTGCCAACATATAATCCTCATCTCATTAGTTGTGGATTGGTCCCGTCGTAACACCTCCATGCCTAAACTGGAAAACTTTTTTGGAAATTTGAAAGGGGTGTTCTCTTATATGATGACCCTTCGAAGTGGCTTGTTTAGTTGAGGTTAGTTTGTAAGGTTTGTTGTCGCCTCGGGTATATATGTTAGTGACAAATTTCCTTCCCCGGCTTTTGTAGTCTGAGGCTGTGGCTTGTTCCTCGTTGTAGGCCTTTGGCAAACGATCATTGATTGAATATTTTGGGACAGTTCTGCCGTCGTAAATGAAAACACAGTAACTTGAAAAAAGACGTTTAGAGAAAAACGCGGTTGAAGTTCAGTTGTTAAATATTTGTTTTCATGAACAAAGTAATCATTATAGATTATTTCTTTTAATCTTTAATGTTAAAAAATGGTTAGAACTTCAATTCTGCATAAAAATATATATTAAATTATAATTGTTTAATTAATTAAATTAGATATCGTGTTTTAAATTAGGAAAATAATTTGATAAATTTTTAAGCTACAACACCGTAACTGAGTGGTTACTGTGTTATATGTAAATTTTACCCATTACTGTGTTCTAACCATGTAAAATAAATATATATTTTTTTAATAAATAAAAAACTGCAGGCACCTTAAACACAGTAATTGAGATGCTGTGATTAATTCGTGAATTTAAATTAACGCGTTTAATTTACCTAAAACCACAGTATCTGAAGAAGCCGTGTTGTATGTAATCAAATAACAATATTTCTCTAATGCTTATAAGTATTAAAAAAGATTTACAGTAAATAATAGGTTACTGTATTTTAACTTAAAAATTTATGCGTACTGTGTTTTTTATTAAAAATATTCTGATTTTTTAAAAAATACGGTGTTTTTATCTAAGGTATCTCGGTAACTATCCATCGTCAGATAAACCGAAAAATTTGCCTTATAGTACTCCAGCTCGTGATTTTAAAGAACCAAACTTGTATAAACACAGTAAATGAAGTTACTGTGTTTTCATTTACGACCGGCAGAGTTGGAACTAGGACCTTCATACGGTTTACCCCTGATGATACTCTATTTACGTTTATAGCATCGGCAGCAGTAAGAAAAGATTATCAATATTATCGTTGTGTTTGCCTTTACAGTTGAATAAGCGAAGTGTTTGAAAGTGTAAGATTCGGGGTTGAGGCTATTTAATACGCTTTAGCTTCATTAAATTCGTCGAGATGGGTATTTAGTAGTTTGTTGTAGTGTAGTGTTGTAGTGTAGTGTAGTGTAGTTTAGTTTGAGTTCGTCTATTTCGGGAAGTCGTCGCAGCAGTTAAAGTATATCAGGGATAATATCATAGATTTTTTTGTCTTATTTGATTAAATTCAATGAATTCATGGTATCATTGAGTTAGGTTCGGAATCGAGTTCTTGTCGATCATTTCCGTTTAAAATTGTTTTCCATGAGAGGTTTTGTTTGGTAGTGGTTTGAATGAGAATATTAACCACTTTTTTTCTTGTTCTTGTACCACATATTGGTCAAATAGCTGTGGTATATGCGGGTATTCTGTCCTGTAGCACCATATACTAGTATGTTTTCTGGTATTCGTTTAGGTCTTTTTTGGAATGGAGTGTTCGTTAAAAAGTGTAATTGCAGAAACGAAATCGGCGAGGTAACGAAAATATCGCGAGTCTAAAATGTGGTATAGTGATCGAGATGAAGTTATTATCTCCTCGTCTAAGTCGTTTACATTATTGGTTCTATGGATAACCGAGCTTTTCAAATGTTGAAAGGTATTCCTATATACATAATTATAATCGTGCTCGCACTCATAATCTATTTGCGGAGCCGACCTAGCGCACCAACCTAACTCGATGGAGTCTGTGTACGCAAGCTTTGCGGTCCATATATGCGCTATATTCGGCAGCGTCAGGACTTGATATTTTTACAGCGATCCCACATCTCTTCAAGGTGTGGTCATTGCGCTACTTCGTTATCTCAAAATAAGGTAAATTATTTTCATTCTTTATGTACTCTGTAAATTTGTTTTTCTATTCCTAATGCCTGTATCTATATTTAATGATTATACATGTACTCGTTACCCCGTCGATTTCGTTGTGTACAACAATTCTATTTCTTATATTTATGTTTATATTGCATATCAATGGATTGGTCTAAACTGTTATGTTGATTTGCTTATGAAATGAAATAAATAGTATTAGATGGAAAAGACTGCTGTCTTGTAAGTGGGATTTTGTTGTTTCGGATTCTATCCATATTTCTATTGTGGCTTTGTGTCGGCGCTGAAGGGTTAATATTAATATTTTGGCGCCAGTAACAATCGTCGAACGAATGACCTCTCCTCTTTCAATAGCCGCAATATTCAAATGTGGACTTTGATTCAGGATGTTTTTGGGGATGATTTCAGGGTTTTTTTTTTTTTATATTTACGCGTAAACTGACGTTTCTGAATGACATGAGGAAGTGTAGATTTTCTCCCTCTGCCATCATGTTGGTTGCTTCGTCTATGTTTTGTGAAAGGTGTGACCCAAGGATTTTTCCTATTTTTAGCGGTGAGCAGCTATACGCTCTGGACATACGATCGCGGATTCTCAGTCCATTATTGAAAACTGTTAGTTAGCTATCTTATACGTGATTCTGAGTCTGTTGTATCTCCAAAATTTGAGATAAATAGTTTATGCCAGGTATTAAGGGGTCTGGAGGATATAAATTGTATTGCTTCTCCTATTAGTTTAGATTTAGTTAGGAGAGGGAATGGCTTTCGTTGCCTTCAGGCATCCAATCTATAACGTGATCGCATGCTGAAATAAAATGTGATCTTAATTTACGAAGATACAATAATTATATATCACAGTAACCACGGCTGAATAAGAATAAAGAAACAAATTATCAAAAGTTTTCAGATACACATACCAAAAATACGAGAAATATTTTTTTAACGTTATATAACATGTATAAAACTAAGCACAGCAAGCAAGACACAAAATATTCTTTGCCATATTTATTTAACAGGCTACCGGTAAGTCAAAAAATAATTCAAATGGAAAGCTTATTTAATACAACAAGAACTCTTTTTAGAAAGAGCTTTTTATTCGATGGAAGAGTTTGTTAATTTTAGGGGATTTATTTATTTTTGGCCAATTTTTGACAATTTTTAGTAGTATGTTAAAATTATTTTGACCTGTTTTTTATTATTTTGATTATTTTAAATTGTGGTTTTAGTGAGTTCATTTTAATATTAATTTTTGATTATCGCCAGTATTAAAATGTTGCATATCGACATGTCATAAAGCAATAATAAAGATCAGGCAACCTACCCACTATACCTAAGGGCTGTGTAAAACTCTATACAATAAGGGCAATGGTGCTTTATGGACACTGTTTCGAAAATATAACCTAAGCTCAGACAGATGTTTACCTAAATTTAGAAGCATATACCGGTTATTTCTGGATTGTACACGATTTTTGTTTTGTGTTCTTGCATTTGAAAGTAAGTGTATGTATGTAACTAATAAATAAATAAATAGAAAAATCCTTTTGTCTCTTTCAATTTCTGTCAATTTATTTTTGTATCATAAGGGTATTATTTATTGTCTCTTTATATCCTAATTGCTGGACGAATATTTGTGAGGAAAAACCAAGGTGACAAGGCAATTCTAATTAAAAATAATTCCACTTTTTTATCTCTATAAAACTTGTACTATATTCTGGGATTTTTCGTAACGATGAATATTTTAATGATTCTCCAAATATACAAAGTTTTTACGGATCTTATAATAATAATGTATTATATTTTAATATTCATATATTATTTGCAGATTTTTACGATTTTGATAAAGTTTATGCCGTATACATTTTTAGCTATCTATTATTTTATCTTATTTTTGATAATTTAAATGATGAATGTGATGATAAATCAATATTTTAAATATCTATTAGCATTTATTTATTTTTAGCAATGTGCGTAAGTTTTATGTCCTTAAGATTCATATTATTATTCGATCAATATATCTTTCGTTTTGCGATTAATGTAATAAGTTTTACCACAACGCATAACAATGGATCATGACATGAACTTTATTAGTAATATTGATAATGATATGCATAATACTGCGGATATAAATATATGCAGGAGCATCCTTTCAGAAAAAAAGTCATAAAATTCTTAGCTATGAATATTAGAAGTCGGAACAAAAATTACGATAGTCTAGTAATCTTCTTGCAACATCTCAATGTGTACATTGATGTAATTATACTCACTGAAACTTGGAATGGTAAATTTTACAGAGAGAAGCATATCAGGCTATGAATCTTTTCATACCAACTTTAATCATACTCAAAATTATGGCATTGTTTTATATATAAAAGAAAGCTTCAGCTTCTTATCGGTACAAGAAATAGCTTTCCCTGAAGCAAATTGCTTTCAAATAAACATAGATGAAGCCAAAAGTCTACTTGCTATTTATCGAAGCCCATCTATAAATAATATCAAATACTTCCTAGAAACATTAATACACATTTATGAACTAATAGAAATTCTCAAAATCTGTATCTGTGCTGTGACTTGAATATCTCTGTAGCAGGAACTCTGCATCCACAATCTGAGGAATATCTAAACGTCCTAATGCTACATGGTCTCCGACCTGAGATAATTCATGAAGACTTATTTAATAATTTCTCAAGTATACATTTGAAGAGACCTTTATTTGTTCAACTTTTTCCATTATAGAATATCGATTATTGCGTTTACAAATTATGTCTTGTACCATTGGAAATGTATACACTCCGAAAATACAGGTATAATCAACATAGCCATACATGTGGGTAGTTAATTGCTAATAATAATGATTTTTCTTTGAGACAGAGTCGAACGCACTCTTTGTTTGTTTGAATATTTGTAATATACAAGCAGTTTTCATAATAGCGCAGGCCTATTGCGTAGTGCCAATAACTACTAGCTCGACCGCCAGGGTTATTGTGATTTTTTTTAAAGAAGAAACAATAATTACGAAGAAACAATAATGAAAATCATTTTATGTTTAAACTATTTACATATAAATAATGTGGAATGAAAGTTTTTAATTACTGATTTACTTTAAGTGAGTGAATCAGTAAGAGCAAAGAGGCAACTTTAAACAATAAAAAATGTCCTTTTTTATTTTTGGTAAATTTTAAAAACTTGACTGATACATAAAAGTTTGACAAGAGTTCAACGCGCTGCGCTATCTAGTAATAGGTAAAATATAACGAACAACCAATGTTGGCAATATTTTACCTACCGCCAAATGGCGCAACTCCCTTAACTCTTTTTATACTCTTTTTCAATACAATTTCCTAAAAAAAAATATTTTCGTGTTTAATAAAAAAAAAACAAGAAAAGTTGCTTATTTCCTCGTATTGATTCACCCACTTTAAGGGTGTCACTATTTAAAAACTCAGCCTGTATAATAATAGTAATATACATATAAGTATATAAGTAAGTCGTAGTAATAAATGATATAATAATATAAATTCCGAAAGGATTCGGGAGGGCGAAATAATCTAGAATTTAACCCTCTTGGAAATCTTCAATAATGGCATATTTGCCTACGACAATAAATACTTCTTGTTATCTTTTACAACTATTACGTGCGTTAAGATGTTATTTCTGTTTTTAATATCAAAAATTATTTAAAACCATATTTAAGTATTATATAAACGTTCCTAAAATGGTAAAACCTTTGAGGTTATCAATGATTTTTCTGAAGATGTTGGGGTTGAATGTGATTGATGCAAATTGGCGTTGGCAGCACTATGATTTACAAATTAGTATGGAAGTTCTCGGTGTAGGCTTTTGTCAAATTGGTTGGGCTTTTGTCAAGTTTTATTTATCTATCGCAACTCACATGATATTGTTAAGGTAACTATTGTTAAGGAAGTGATCAATAGTTTAATTTTTTATTTTTTCGCTTAATTCGTCTCAATTGAAGGCATTTTGTGTTGCATAAGGATAAGCCCTATTTATGAGATATATGGATGAATAGTGATCGTTAGTCGACTGCAAAAGGACCTTTAAACTTACATTGCACCGTCGAAAGTCGTGCACATCCGTAAGTATATCTCATTCAAACATAAGCATTTCCCAATACAAGCTGGGATTTCCTTCGCTACTTTTTAAGTAGCTTTTACTAATTTTATTTTATATATATATATTTATATATATATATATATATATATATATATATATATATATATATATATATATATATATATATATATATATATATATATATATATATATATATATATATATATATATATATATATATATATATATATATATATATATATATATATATATATATATATATATATATATATATATATATATATATATATATATATATATATATATATATATATATATATATATATATATATATATATATATATATATATATATATATATATATATATATATATATATATATATATATATATATATATATATATATATATATATATATATATATATATATATATATATATATATATATATATATATATATATATATATATATATATATATATATATATATATATATATATATATATATATATATATATATATATATATATATATATATATATATATATATATATATATATAAAATTAGTAAAAGCTACTTAAAAAGTAGCGAAGGAAATCCCAGCTTGTATTGGGAAATGCTTATGTTTGAATGAGATATACTTACGGATGTGCACGACTTTCGACGATGCAATGTAAGTTTAAAGGTCCTTTTGCAGTCGACTAACGATCACTAGTCATCCATATATCTCATAAATAGGGCTTATATATATATATATATATATATATATATATATATATATATATATATATATATATATATATATATATAGCAGCATTAATTGTGAATTTTAAAATAGTAATATATTATTAAATGGGACACAGAAGGAGCCTCCCCGAAAATTGTACACATTTTCAGTACACATTGTACATACTGTGTACTGAAAAACTAATTTGTTTTATTCCTAGCTAACTTCCTAGCTTACTTAACATTCCTAACACTGTAACTATTCTTATTATTATTATTCACCTACTATATATTTATGATTGGCATGCTTTTTGTTCTCTATATTATTATTAATACATACCTTTTAAGATTATTTGAAATTTTATTTTTTACTAAAATTTTGGTTTACTTGATTTTATTTTTCACGGCGTACTTCAACGATTTTCTTTATTTAGCATTAGCAGTACTTAATTATACGAATCTGTGCCTACCTTAGTGCGGACGTCTCGTGTGATCCAGTTAGGTTAGGTTTGATTAATCTCTAACTAATGATTTTTGTATATCTGTAATTAATGTAATTTTGTATATCTCTAGTATCTGTAATTAATATCTGTAATTAATGATTTTTGTAAAATAAAGAATTTGAATTTGAATTTGAACAGCGGGGTAATTCAAAGTGTGTGTATTATACAGGTGTGAATGTTTATTTTTTCTTTTTCATATGACCGAACGTCATACCAAATAAAGCTTTCAACTGCAACAGGCGAAACCGTCAGGATTTGGAAGTTTTAAACGATTAGTCGTTCTATATCCCGTGAAGTAAACGCAGAAGACGTGGACAAAACAGTCCACCCTCAAGCTCCGCCACATACCCGTAAGAGGCCAACGCATTATTCGTGAGATAACCAGGTATGTTACCCAGCGGGCTTACACTCACGCCCATAATTTCAATTGCAACCAGATTACTCCGGTCTCTCGACTGGTTACCAGTTCGAGGTCGCTTGCTCGGTACTCTCCCTTACGAAGCGGCAAACGGTGTAAACGGTGAAACGGTGTAAGTTGCATACTAGACTTTGCTTTCATTCTGAAATGGGATTGGATTAAAAGTCAAAGAATCTTGTCATATGGCAATGTATTTAAATTCAATTTATAAAATCAAGCACACTTAACCCGTAGTATGGACCAAATCCATTACATTGTTAATTTGAAATAATAGTGATTGTTCTGATAGAAACAGTCGAGTTGATAATGATAAATTATAATGAAATCAACGTAAATTAAAAAATGTATTTTATGTGATTCCAAACACGATATTCGTAGGTCCTCTGTATATAAAACTTCAATAATGCAATCAATATAATGAGACTTGTTTCATTACTTCTCTTACTTCGTTATTTGTGATAATTCTTTCGCTTTTATACTCCACTCCAAACGTCTAATGAAAAGTTATAGGGTTATAATTTTGGTCATGTTTTCTTCTCCTACATTCTTAAAGAATATGCTATCTGAAGAGTGAAGTAGATCTATTTTAGAGACAAAGCATTCACAAAGAGAAAGTCACGATAATCAGAAATCCCTACTAGAAGGCAACACATCAAAATGAACAAATGTAATAAAATAATTCCCTATGATAATATAATCACGCAGAATTCAGCCCTGGTAAACGCGTTTATTAATGACATATTCGCCATCGTTTCCAGGCAATATCCAGATACCTTACAACTATTGCGTGCGGTAGGATGTTGTTACGGGTTCTACTACTAAAAATGTTACAAAGGATGTTTAAGTATGAATTAAACGTCCCTACAATGTTAAAACCTTTAAGGCTGTCATTGATTTTTCTGAAGATGTTAGGGTTGAATGTGATCGATCCAGATTGGCGTTGGAGGAAATATGTTTTACACATTATTATGGGAGTTCTGTGTACAAGCTTTTGTCTTATCGGACATGTTGTATTCATTTATCGTAACTCAAACGACATTTTAAAGGTAATTTAACCAATCTATTTTTTAATTTCTTAATTAGTAATTTCTAAAGACAATTTTCAAAAAAGAAAACAATTGTATGTAGCATAATTACTAATCTTGTGTATAATGTTAAGTGAATAAACGTCTTGTAATAATTTTTAAAGGAATCACGATATATTGTATAAAATTTCAATTAAGTGTGGATATTCTGTTCACACACATTTATCAACGCACAGCCGAAAGGCTTGAGAATATATACCAGAAATTAAAGTAGGTGTATACTAATTTTTTTGCGTAACTTTAAACTTTTAGGGCTGAAATGGGTTGTTGCATTTTTCCATTAGGAGCAAATATGTAGGTATCTATATTATACTTTCGATTTTCCTTATCTCTGTGTTCACCGACCTCCGGGTCAAAAAATTCAATTAAATGACTTCAAATTTGAAACATAGACTTCTGATAGTTAAAGTATGCGGTGTAATTCATAAAAATTATAAAAAACGCAAAAGATTTTTAATTTAAAGGAAGTACAAACGAAAAACAAATACCAAAACTTTCGGGATACGTGTCCTGCGGGCACGGGCTAAACCTTGTAACTATAATATATTTCGGATTTTGTATCTCTATAATCACCGACCTCCAGTTTAAACGACTTTACCGATTGAATTGTAATTTGAAACATACACTTCTGTGGGGTCAAACAAAAGGTGTGGTTCATAAAAAGTTTATTTTTTTCTCTAAAATATTCAAAAATGTTCAAATTTATAAAGTTCTATAATGTGCTCAACTGGCACGGACAAAACCTTAACATTGAAAACATAGATTTCCAACGGGTCAAGTAAGAGTTGTGATTCATAAATAGTAGAAACAGTCATAAGATTTTCATTTCAAAAAAATTTTAAACTACAACCGACTACCAAAACTATTATATTGATATATGCTTTGCGGACACGGCCTAAGCCGTGTATTATAAATATAGGCTCCCGGTGGGTAAAATAAACAGTGTCTGTTCTTTATAACAAGTTAAAAAAACATTGAAAAATCTTTAATTTAAAGAAAGTACAAACGACAAACGAATAATACAATAATTTTATTAACATGTACCCCGCGGACACGGGCTATACATTTTATATATTAAAATATTTAGTTTATATATCCCTATGTTCGCCAAACTACGGGTTAAACCACTTAACCGATTGACTTAAAATTTAAAACAAAAGACACTAAATTCATAAAAGTATAAAATAATAAAAAAATTCGGTACAAAAAGTACAAATAGTCCAAAAGTTCAAAATAAGAAAATCAAAAGATTTTCAGCTCATAAAACCACAAACGACAGCTGCGAATACCAAAACCATTATATTAATATGAGCAAGGATACACCTTAAAATATGAAATTTTAAATTTGAAACATGGACTCCTGTGGGATCAAGTAAACAAAGTATAAAACATAAAAATAAAATCTAAAATCTAAATATTTTCAGTTCAAAAAACATACAATTGACAAACGACTACCAAAACTATTATATTGATATGCACCTTGGGAGCACAGACTAAACCTTATTATTATAATAGTATTGAAACTTTGTGTTCACCGATTTCTAGATTGAACGGCTTATCTGCTTGACTTTTGAAACAGTCTCCTAAATGGTCAAGTAAGCGGTGTGATCCATAAAAAGGTAAATTAAATACTTCAAAATTATTCACAAAGGCTGAAATGTTCTAAAGCTCAAAAATGTGTCTTAAAAACACGGGAAAAACCTTGATATTTGAAACATATACTCCTGAGGGGTCAAGTAAGCGGTGTCATTTATAAAAAGTTCAAAAGTCTTCAAAAGGTTTTCACTTTTAAAAAAAGTACAAATGACAAACGAATACCAAAACTAATATTAAGTGCCCTGCTAGTACGGGCTAAACCTTGTCAATATAATAGTATTGTGTTTCTATATCTCTGTGTTCACCGACCTTTAGGTTCGACGGCTTATCCAATTAACTTGAAATTTGAAACATAGTTTTCCGAGAGGTGAGGTAAGTGGAGATAAAATGTTCAAAAAAATCCAAAAATGTTCTACCATTCAAAAGTTAAAAAATGTGCCTTACAGTTATATTATTAACCTTTAAATTTGAAACACAGACTCCTGAGGGATCAAATAACCGGTGTCATAAAAAAAATATTTTTAGATATAGTAAATATTTATTTATTTATTAAAAAGGGGGAATTTATTTAATAAAATAGGTGGCTAAACCATATATACAGACACCCGATAAATAAAAACAAACAAAACCACTATTTATTGTTTAAAATATGGGTTGACGGAACGTTAGTCTTCCAACTTAAAGGATTAAAATGTTTATATATAATCTTAAGAAATCCACAGATTTCTCAGGTCATTATTTACTTAACATTGGAATTACATTCATTGGTCCAAATGGGATTGATCATTGCGAATAAGGATCGGATTCGACAGCAAGCGTTTTTATTATCTAAAGAGGTTTTAATTTTTGTATAAAAAACTATTTGTCATCTCAATAATTGAGTCCCTGTTAATAATTTATCTTTCTTGCAGGTTAATCACGTTATGACATCTTTAAAAATGGAAGACAAATTCCTTTCAGCTATGAGAAACTTCAAATGTCTACAAATAATCTACTATGTTCTATTAGTCATTCTGGCAGCATTCTATCAAGTTACGTATATCGTCAATCGATACCGAGATCAGGTGCAAAACATTGACGGTATCGACAATCTATTCCCGAAACATCCATGTCCTTATTATTTGGGTGAATAATCTCGAAATTGACATATTCATCTGAATACTAATAAATCATCCAGTACATTGGTTTCTGTTTCAGCAATGACATTAAACTCTATCGGAATGGCCTACCCCATGTTTGGTTCCGTATGCGTCGACTGTCTTTTCCTCTACTTTATCTTGTTAGCATGCTATCAGTTCGACCTCTTAACAGAATCCTTACTGCACCTGTGCAATAACGTACCAGTATCACAAGTAGACAAAACACTGAAAGTTTTTCTGAAAAATCACGTGATATTATTGAGGTACTTTATGTTAAATTTAAATTAAATAATATATGGTTTTGATTTTATGATCTATTTCTTCCAGCTTTATTAAAAACATTCGTCAGTGCTTCGAATGGTCGGCGTCTGTTCAGATTATCCAGCTTGTGATCACGTGGTGTGTTCTTCTCTTTTGTATAACGGAGGACATTATGTCGCATTTCCTTCTTGTTTTTGTGCCTGCCACTATACAGCTATTCATTTATTGTGTCTTTGGCCAAAAAATCATGAATAAGGTATGTATCTAAATCTGACAAATATAATGTCACATGTGTTATTTATATAATTTTATCCCCACCCCCCTTTTCTTTCTCTCTCTTTTTTTTCTATTTCTTTTAAAACAAAATGTTTTTCCAGTCGGTTGAATTGAGGTCTTTGCTTTGTGTTTGTAATTGGATGGATTGGACTATCAATCAACGAAAAACACTTATTATTATACTTACTGCTAATTCTGAGGAGGTGTCCATTCGCGCAAAGTCTCTGGCGGTATTATCATTGGATACAATGACTAAAGTGAGTTCTTTAAGATAGTTCGAAAAAAAAAATAGGTGATGTTTGTAATTATTTTATTACAGATTGTTCGGAAGTCATACGAATCAACAGCAGTTTTGCGGTCGTTAAAGTAAAAAGACCCTATCATTATATTATATTAATTGTAACCTCGCTTTTAGTAATTTATTAATGTTAAATATGTTGTCCTATAAGGAAGCCACAAACGACATGTCTGACTGCAAATCCTTTTTCAAATGTGTCCATCGCGGCGACTTAATCTAAAATTTCCAAAATTTTAATTACATTACAAACATCCTGTTGGAGCCTCAGTCCAACATACCCACAACAAAAAAGTAATTTCTACAGAATCGAAACCGCAAATTTGCTCGAATATACAAGAGGCAGCTGCAATTGATTTCCAACTAAATTCGGCATTTTATGCACAGTCAAACGATGACTAATGTCATTTCTCCTGATCGATACGAATTAACACGCTCATTTCTCACCCTACTTATAACTATTGCGTCACTGCATACCATATAAAACGCAGTACATTTCGATCGATCAATATCATTCCCTGGCGGACAGTAACCGCTCATCTGCAAGTACTCGCGCTTTTCATTACCTTCGAGTCAACCAACCTACGCATAGTATACGCGATCCTCATTATCTTCGAATCTATCGCGGCGCTTCACACTTCGGACACACAACCACGACTTCACCTCGCGCCCACACTACCTACACACCTGCGAAATACCGACCAAGGCGTTAAGAACTGGCAACCTACTACAGACCTTCTGAATAAACACTTCAACTTCAACTGCAACGACTTTCAATAACGGAGAAAACAACATGATGAGAACCACCCTTCGCTCACAATCAATTGGAGTCTAGTGAAGGGTGGCCACTCTCACAATCCTTTGACCAATTACTGTTTAATAAATAAACTAATTATAAGCTTTTCAAAAGGTTAGGGCATGATATTTACTCGCGGCAAAGACCCCTATAATTTGTTCTTCAAATTAAAACCTGGAAACTGATTATCCCGCTCGTTTTGATAACCATTTACAGTGTATTAATCAAAATCTTCAGTGCGGATCGATCATATAGAATTCTGATACGAAAATTACATTAACAACTGGAAGTAAGATAAAAATCACATGTAATTTTTAAAACGCTAGCTAGCGCTGGGTTCGGATCGGTTTGTATATAAAAGTCAACGAGGCGACGAGTAAAACAAATTGGCAAAATATATTTTTTTAAGTTTGACATCTTTAAAAGTTACAACACACTAAGTGATTTGACTTTAAATTTGTAGCTGAAGAACGCAAAGTTCGGTTTTAAAAATTGTTTGGTAAAGATGTATTTATTTGAGACATGCTAATCAAATTTGGCGAATGCAAGAAAAAAATGTGATTTCTCAGTCCTCTGATTTATGGCAGCTCCCTGTTCTATTTAAAGTAAGGAATCCTAAATCTTATCGATTCTCACCCTCGATGCATAAAACAGATGGGCGAATAAATTTAAATCGGACAACCCCGTTTTGATATATCGGTGAGCCAGACAGACGGACACATGTTTAAGTTTTCCTGATTATAAAAGTTCTACAATATACAGAAATTTAATTCTGAGCAAAGCATTTTTGTTTTTTTAAACCGACTTCAAAAAAGGAGAAGGTTATCAATTCGGTTGTATCTTTTTTTTAATGTTCGTTACTACAGAACTCTGCTATTTATGAACCGATTTGAAAAATTCTTTTTTTATTCGTAAGGATATACTTACAGATTGATCCCATCTTTATTAAATCCTGTTCTAATTATGGGATCCATGAGGAATTGAGGGAACTTCTTAAGTATTATCACATAAATTTGAAAATATACAAGTTTATACAATTCCGATTACAATTTATTTTTTATTTTAAGCATGACCTGATTCTACACCCTGGTTTGGCTTCCGTGGAGGAACTCCTCAACAGTCAACTGCACAGGCACTACATTTTGTATACTCGTTCAGTAATGACATCCCGTTCTAAGTTTCACCATGACATGGCTGCTACACCATGGGTTGGCTCCCGACAAGGAGACTCCTTAACGGTTAACAGCACATACACGAAATTTTGTATATGCATTCAATTACGATAGCCCGTTCTATGGTTCACAAAGACAGGACTGCAGCACCCAGGGGTAACTTCCAACGACGGAACTTCTCAACGGTCAACAGCACAGACACGAAATTTTGTATACGCTTTCTATTATGATAGCCAGTTCTAAGTATCACCATGACATGGCTACTCCGCTTATGAAAAAAATGGAGTCAGTTTTTTTTTGTTAAAATTGTGTGTATTATTGGTTAATGCAAGACGCATAATGCCATCCTTGTGTACGGGTTGGGTTGGCGATAGCGTAAATTGGCACGAATACAAGAAACTGAGGGATATTTATAATTGATTCTACCATCACCTTTGTGTATTATGATGCCAAATTCAATTCAAGTTCAATAAACTAGAAGTCTTGCAAAATTAGGATCTGGTCTTTATTTGGTCAAAGTCATAATAAATGGTAGATTTCTGCTTCTTGGTGCTGAATTTGTTGCTTTTCAACGTTCCCTCAAAATTCCAAACCCATTATCTTGAAGTTTCCTCACACAATGTTTTCTCGCTAATAATGCTCTGCACTTCCTCATCTGTAGTATTTTGCATTACTTTGATTATCATGGTAACGATATTGTTCTTGCGCATAAATACGATGAAATATAGAATATTCGCTCAAGATCAAATTACTTCGACAGAGCGATACTAATTAAGAGACTGCACATTTTGGTACGTATGTCATCATTCACTTTTTTTTAATGTGATGAGGATCTTTATATCACCATAATGGAAAAAAATCTAAAATGTATTTTACGCTTTGTATATTTCAAGTAAAACGGCTATTATCCCTACTTATACCCTACTTAGTTTTTACTAGGCATGGTGGGCTATAATTGCCCTTAATTCCGTAGAGAAATGCTCACCATGTCCTACGTTTTTAATCTAGTCTGAAGCAAAGTTGATAATCCTAGCATGCTAGCGAAGATTTGCCACTTCGTTCCGGATAACTACATTCGAGCTCGGTCACATACTCTATTTGCGAAGCCGTCCTCGGGAACCAATTTAAGTCGATGTAGTCTCCTTAAGCGTGCCTTTCGACATATAAATGCGCTATGTTCGACAGCGTCACACCTGGATATTTTTACAGCAAGCCTAATCTCTTCAAGTTATGGGCATTACACTACCTGTTTATGCTAGAATAAGATCGATTATTTTTATTATGTAATCGGTTACTTATACTATTTTTAGTGCTTCATCTTGCATAATTAATGCCTTTTATATTTATTTCTATTACATCGCAACGAATTGGTGTGTATTGTAATGTTGATTTGTTAAATGAATAACTAAATAAATAAATAAAATAAATCAATTGTTTTTTGCGATTCACCTGTCACGTGTTGATCATCGACCATCGAACATCGAACACTTTTTTTCAAGTGTTGTCTTCGATTGGCTTCATGTTGTGGGCAATAAGAATACTACGATTTCCAAACAATGACTTCGCACGAGGTAGACTCACTGTACAGTGATTGAAAAATATCCATTGGAATAAGAAGCGCATCGCATGGTTGACTTGTGTTCCTAATTTGCAGGGTTGGCCGAGGAGTGCCTAGTCCACATATTACCCCAACAAATGGCAATATTACCCCACCACTATAACCAAATGGCAAACGTTCTTTAAATTTGTAATTGCACAACTTGGTTTTTAATTTAATTCGGATATTTCAGTATATATGTTTCTACAATCTGTAAAGATTTTTGAAAATAAACTGAACTGAACTGAACTGAACATCAACGAACAGCCAATATGCTTGAGAATATAAACCTGAACTTTTGAAAGGATCTCCTCCTGCGTGGTCAAGAAGGCGGTGTGATGCCATAACACGTTAAATTGAATTCAAAATTATAAAAAAAAAACAAATGTTCAAAAGATCAAAACTGTGCCCTGCAAAACCTAGACATTTGAAACACATTCTCCTGAGGGGTTAAATAAGCGGTGCCATTTATAAAAGTACAAAAAATAAACAAAAGGTGTTCATTAAAAAAAAAAGTACATATGACAAATGAATACCAAAACTAATATTATTCCAGCTAGTACGAGATAAACCTTGTCAATATAATAGTATTGTGTTTCTTATTCTCTGTGTTCACCGACCTGTAGTTTCAACGGCTTTTCCGATTTACATACTTCAAATTTTATATTTTACAAACATTTTATTCCTGAGGGGTGAAGAAAGCGATTTGATTTATATAAAGTTCAAAAAATCCAAAAATGACCAAAAATATATAATAGTTCAAAAGTTCAAAAATGTGCCTTGCGGGCATGCATGCATCTTAACCTTGAAATTTGAAACACAGAGTCCTGAGGGGGAAGTCAGCAGTGCCATTCATAAGAACTCATTTCTTTAGTAAAATATGAAGTAAATATTTATTAATTTTCTATTTAAATTATACAAAAAAGAGGAGGTTTTATTTAATGAAATAAGCGGCGAAACCATTTATGAAATATAAATAGAGAAGACATCCGATATACAACAAACAAACAAGAAAATTATTTATGTTTTGAAATATGGGTTGACGTAATGTTATCCCAATTACTGGGATTAAATTGTGATATATATCATCCTAACAATTGCACAGATTTCTGAGGTTATTATGAACATAACATTGAAATTACATTCAATCGTCCAGATGAGATTGATCATTTCGAATAAGGACCAGATTCGACGGCAAGCGTCTTTATTATCTAAACAGGTTTTAATCTTTTTGTATAACTGTAGGTACTTGACTTCTCAATAATTGAGTCCCTGATAATAATGTATCTTTCTTGCAGGTTATTGAATTTATGACATCATTAAAAATGGAAGACAAATTCGTTTCAGATATGAGACACTTTAAAAGTGTTTAAACACTCCACTATGTTTTATTAGTCATTGTAGTGGCATTATATGAAGTAATGCTTATCGTTAATCGATGCCGAGGTCAGGCGCAAAACATCGTCGGTATTGGCAGTCTATTTCCGAATTATCCTTGTTCTTATTATTTGGGTTAATAAGCTGAAAATATAGATATGCCACTGAAATACTGATATATCATTTAGTCAATTGATTTATTTTTCAGAAATGCTGTTAGCCTCTATCGGCATATCCTACCCTATGTTTGGTACCCTATGCGTCGACTCTCTCTTCCTCTACTTCATCATATTAGCATGCTGTCAGTTCTATCTCTCAACAGAATCCTCACAATAATGTACCAGTATCACAAGTAGACAAAACATTAAAAGTCTTCCTGAACAATCACGTGATATTTTTGAGGTAATTCGTGTTAAAGTTAAATTAAATTATATTTGGATTTGGTGTTATGATCTACTTTGTTACAGCTTTGTTAAAAACATTCGTCAGTGCTTCGACTGGTCGGCGTCTGTTCAGGTTATCCAGCTTGTGATTACATGGTGTGGCATTCTCTTTTGTTTAAAGGAGGGAATTATGTCGTATTTCATTATTTTGGCCATGCCTGCCGCTATTCAGCTTGTAATGTATTGTGTCTTTGGTCAAAAAATCATAAATAAGGTATGACTTTAAATCGGACTAGTTTAATATATAATCTATATTATGTATTCATATAATTGTTTACCTCTCTCTCTCTCTTTCTTTTCTATTATTGGTTCATTAAAGAATATAATTCCAGTCGTCTGAATTGAGATCTTTGCTTTGTGTTTTTAATTGGAAAGATTGGCCAGCGAAAAACGCTTTTTTTCATACATACTGCTAATTCAGAGGAGGTAAGTATTCGAGCAAGCCTATGGCGGTATTGTCGTGGCTAAAGTGAGTTTTTTAGACAGAATGTGACATTTGTAATTTTTCGTTACAGATTGCTCGGAAGTCATATTAATCAACAGCAGTTTTACGGTCGTTAAAGTAAAAATAACTTATATTTATTGCAACCCTTGCTTTGATTGCTTTCTGCAAATTAACAACAGAAATACGAACATTTCGCTTGTTTTTAAAACCATTTTCAGTGTTTTATTTCGAAGCTTTAGAACGGATCGATCATATAGAATTCTAATAAAGCCAATTATTCAGAATAAAGAGTAGCTAATTATTCAGAATAAAGAGTGGGTATATGGCGGTCTCATTCATCCGTATGTCAAGGGATTCTTAAATTGACAATACTATTTAATTATAGATATGCTTTTTTATTCACATGTTTTTTAATTTTAAATATAAATGTACTATAGATTTAAATAAGTGTAAGTTATATTTTTGAAAACCTTTTTAAGTTATAAAATATTTTGTAAATTTCATCGATTTGTTTTTAAAAATAATTAAAGAAGTGATCGTAATCGCTGTTTTATTTATTCGTATTTTTTGTACTATCCCCACCTACAACCAAAACGAATAGTGGCAGATTTAGACATTATTCCGAACAGGGTAGACTCACTGTTCAGTAATTGTAAAATATCCATTGGAATAAGAAGCGCATCGCAGTTCGGCTGAGTTGTGTTTCTAATTCGCAAGAGTTGGCCGAGAGGTGACTAGTCCACCTACGAACTCACTGCCCTACTATATACGAATTGCTCACGTAGTTGAAAGTTGGCTCACAAATTGTCTTCTTGAAATTAAGGCAGGCTGCACTTTGGTTTCATTAAGACCCACGTAGTATTTCCAGCTAAATTTAATTATAATCTGCGGGATAAGAAAATAAGTAAGGTATATACTATATTTTAAATATTGATTCAATATAGAGATAATAATAGAAGATATAAATGTAGTAGTAATAGATAGAGTGTGGGGCTTGTTTCCAGCCCTTGATGTCACCTAGATCTGTAAGGTCTTTTGTAACTACCCACTATGTGGTTAGGTCAGTGGTCAGCTAGTAGCCCGGTACTTCTTACCAGTCCAAGTAGATCACTGACCTTCAAGTTGGGCAGATCGCTGGGTTCGAGAAAGGCTCGTCCAGTGGAGCCAGTTGTGGGGGTCCCCTTCACTACAGGTAAGCAAATCATCAGGGACTGCTTGAAGCAGGAACATCGGGCATCCTGGAAACAGTGCCAGGGATGTCGCCAGGCAAAAGCCATGATGGAGCAACCACTACGAAAGAAAACCAAGGCCCTACTTCACATGAGCAAGAAGAACCTTAAATAAAGATCGAAACTGTTACACATAATTTCATACTTAAATAAAAGTTGCATATATATATTTTGAATTTTATTTCAACCACCACTACTTACCACCTTTTACTTCATGATGTTCCGAAAATGGAACATTCAATATTGCATGCCTGACCGCATGATCAGGAACAGGAGATTCCAAATCTGGAACAAAGAGTTTTCTATCTTAAAATTTTCAAAAATAATTCTTTTTTTTGTATTTTTTTTTGGGTTTTATTCAGGGCCCTAACAACATATTTTTTTTGATTGATTTAAAAAATCCATGCGGTAAAGGGTTAAAATCAAAGTACCTACCTACACTACCAAATTTTGTTATGGAATAACTTTAGAAATAGAAATAGTTTAAATATAGTCAATAATCAAAAGAATCAATAATAAATTGGTATAATAAAAAAAACACGGTAGATAAACAAAAATGAGGTGTCCTTAAAATCAGAGTACCAGTACAAAAAAGTACCTAAGTACACTATTGGATATGAAAATCAAACTATATTATGTAAAATAAAAACAGAATATCAACGAAATTAATAAAAATATTAGCAATAAAATAATGTAGAATTAAACGTTATTGAACTGTAAAATTACAGTGGAATAAATTTACTTTTCATAATCATGCTTCTTTGTTCA
Source organism: Micropterix aruncella (assembly GCA_944548615.1). NCBI lineage: Eukaryota > Metazoa > Arthropoda > Insecta > Lepidoptera > Micropterigidae > Micropterix > Micropterix aruncella. The sequence continues at coordinate 3,940,815 of OX155955.1, forward strand.
GTCTACAACAAATCTCAAATTATTTTATGGAATAAAATGCTGATAGGAATTTATTTAGGACATCACTGAACTGATTGTTCGTCTTTTTTATTTTTTAACGCTTAGGCAAACGCTTTACGCTTACTTCTTTACAAAACCCTGAATATCCTTATAGCATCTCCTTATCATAAATACTTCTTTCCCCCATTAGGAAGTCATAGTGTTCCACTCAGATCAAGTCAGGACAAACACCATAGCAATAAATTACATGAGACTTTTTTCAGACTTTTCTTTGTTAAACTTTTCCCATTATAGAATATTTAGTATCGATTGTTGCTATTAGAAATTATACCTTGTGTCATTGGAAATGTATCCACTCTAAATATCATTTAAGTGGAATCAACAGAATCATTTAAGTGGAAGTCGTCAAGTGGTAATAATAATTATTATTTCTGAAGACAGAGTCGAACGAACTCTGTTTGTTTGAATATTTTTATTGTTCAAGCAAAGTGTTAAAAATAGCGCGGGCCTATTGCCTAGTGCCAATAACTATGAATCTAACCGTCAGCATTATTATTATAAAATTGAAATTAAACAGGAAATTAGCATAATTTGCAAGGCTTCCGAAATGTTTAGTATGTTAGATATTTAGTGACTAATTCACGAATGTTACAAGAGCTTCAGTTCTAAAATTCCTACTTTAGAAAAACTTTTTCTAATACTTAAGTATTACAGACATGATCCTTGTGAATCATTTATTACGGTATTATACGAGTAATATGGAAATTTTGTGCCAAAACCATTTTGCAATTACTGTGCATAATGCGAAAATTCGTCATTTAAACAATTTTAGGGAACCAGTTTCCCCAAAGATCCCTTATGCCTAGAATTCACGGTTTTGGTCTTGGTCTTGGAAGTGAGATTACTTCACGTAAAAGCAATTGTAAATCATCTGCGCGCCTAAACTATACGAAGCAAATTTCAAAAATACAAACGATTTATGTGGCGTGCGAGTCATAACCTCAATAAACTGATTTGCGACGACTGTGATATTCATCTATTTAGCACTAATATTGTAACAGCGAGACGTATCCTCAGTAACAACTTCTTTTAATCCTCCTTTTCTCTTGTTTGATGTTATTATTGCTTTGTATTCAATTTCTTGGTCCTGCTTTTTGGGTTTTTTGCCTCTTTTCCAAGTACGTAACATAAATCACGCAATACTCTAGTGTTTGACCCTGACGTGCGTTTCTGCTGGCATGCCATGCTTTCTAAATTATTTCTAGATGTGAGTACCTGTTATTGGCTATCAGTTAGTAACCTGATTGTTAATTAATATTTTGTATGGCTGTTGGTTTTCCATGAATAAATAAAATAAATAAATATAGTTTAACTACAAAATTGTTGGTACCTACTTGTCTCAATCGTAGTCAAAATTAATGATTATTTAACGAAGGCACGACTAATTTTTTCTTTTCCTTTAAAGCTCACAATAATTCAAACGTCGATGCTAAGTAATAGAATCAGTACCGGAGCAGAAACACTAGTCTGAGTACAATAAACTTCTTGAAAGACGATACTTAGGTATAGCCCTAGATTATTTAGTCTTACTATTCTCACATTACTGTGTTGCAATATAAATATTTTTCCCCAAAACTTAGGGACTTCTCTTTCTGGCCAGACTGTAGTTGCTAAGCTAGGAATTTGCTAGCCCTCTAATGTAAACGCATTATTATTATTTTTTTTTAATTTTATTCTGAAGACCACATTTTAGGGCAATTTAGTGTCATTAGCTTTTTACTAAAACTTGTATATTTGTAAGCAACCGAGCAATCAAGCAAACTTGATTGTAATATTGGAGTCCTGTCCATTCTAGAACGGACTAGTCCCAGTTGGGTGACAGAAACAAATAAGAAAAAGGTTAAGGTTTTGCTATTCGGTTCCTGTTATTTTTACAAGCTAATCAATGTTTCATAGTAATTAATTCTTAAATAAATAAATAAATAAATAAATATGCTATCAATATAATGAGATTTTTGTCATTCATCACCCCTCTTATTTCGTTTTCTTTCTGATATTTTTATCACTTTTACATTCCACGTCCGAATTTCTAATGAAATGTAATAGGCAATTTTGTTATGGTTTTTTTTTTTTAATTTCAAACCAGTTGATAGGAGTTCCTACACTTGGTTATGTCAAAAGTAATAAAAATAACAAGTAATATTTAAATAAATACCTATTAAGGTATAAGATATGAATGTCGGTATTGCAAGGTATGAACGTTGAACATCCAAGCGCAGATTTTCTAGGTTATATAGAGGAAACAACATTTTCCAATATTTTCAATCAAAATTCTTACATAATTTCGTAAAATTTTCATGTGGACAATAGTACTAAATAATCAAACAAATATTGGATAATTTCACAAATTATCATACGGGAAGATATTTTAAAGAAAAAACACAAATACAAACAAATTAGTAATAATAATTATAGTCAATAACCAATAGTTAGAAGAAGAAAAAAAAACGCAATTGTAAAATAATAATGGCGTTATAATTTTAGTCATTATTTGGTCGCTGATATTCGAAGAGGACATAGCAACTGAAGAGTAACTTCAATCTATTTTTGAGGCGGAACATTTGCGGTCAAAAAGCCATGACGTACTGCTATTTCAAGCAGAAGGCAACTCACAAGAAGGAGAAATTTACCCAAAATAATTTCTTAAAAAAATGTAATAATCCAGAATTCAACCCTGTTAAACACTTTCATTAATGACGTATGCCCACGACAAGGAATACTTTTCACTATCACACAAATATTACGCGCTTTAGGACCTTGTTTCAGCTTATACTACTAAAAATGATTAAAAAAATATTTAAGTTTGAAATAAACGTTCCTAAAGTGATAAAACCTTTGAGGTTGACATTGATTTTTCTCAAGATGCTGGGGGTGAATGTAATCGATCCAGATTGGCGTTGGAGGAACAATATTTTACAAATTATTTTGGGAGTTCTTTGTATGAGCTTTTGTATGATTGCACAGGTTGTATTTATTAATCGAGACTCACAAAATATTGTACGGGTAATATTTTTTTTTCTAATGAAATTATTTAAGACAGAATGCAGTTGTATGTTATTTACTTGCTAAACGTAAGTACAAGGCGATGTGATTTACACCAAAGTAATAATTTTAACAATACTTTTCGGTTTCAAACCCTAAGAGACCGAAAAGTGCTAAAGGTTTCAGATCGGTGTAACCCGAAGAATGTTCCCATATGTCTAGAAATCGTATTCAAGATTTTCTCCTAAAAGTCTCTTGAAGGGAATAATCGGGATTGAAGAGATGGAAAAGGACTAAAATGTTTTTTGCAATTTTCCTAATATCTCTTAATCCAAACAAAATATCAGATCGGTTTTACCTAAAATAGGATGCCCAAATAAATGCTTATAAATTTATTCAGGATTTTCCCCTAAATAATTATTTTAGGGAATAATCAAAGTTGTAGTGATCGAGGAGGGATATTTTTGTGGTTTTCTTAATATCTCCTAATCCCTATTGGATGATTTACATAAACTCCTCGATTAGTTAGATATTAAAAATAAAATTAAAAATAGGTTAACCTGTCGGAAGCCAGTCGTGCTATAAATAAAAATTTTACAGATTTTAAATAAATACCAGATAATTCGTCCAATAAAGAAACTTCAAACGGCGTGGAGGCCACCCCGAGATTAAAATATGGTTAATATATGACATACTCGAATGGGGCAAGGCCGGGGTTCTGAGAAAGGGATGAGGATGCAGAAATTACGACGGCCGAGGGTCTAACAGTGGCATAATAACAATAGACCAAGGAAGCCATACATCAGCTGGTAAACTGTCTCGTCCGCCTGGAAAAAGGAAAAAAAAGGTCCGTCTAGAAACAAGAGCCGTAAATTATTGGCGGCGGAGGGTTAGGTGCTCTGGGGTGGTCTTTAAAGGGCCATAATCAAAAACCAAAATATGCGATTGAAGCGCTATAAAAGTATTGTGTCTTCTGCGCGAGTACTTGAGAAAGCGACGGACCCTCCATATGACATATTATTTTATAAATAAAATTAACGCTAGAATAAGTCTATGTATTAAAACTTGCATGTACAATTTAAATTAAAATGTTTCTCGCTCGTTAGATGTAGCTAATATTATCTTTATAGTTATTTTAGACAGTTGATAGAACCTAGCATATTATGTTTGAATTTGAAATATTAAGATTTTCTGAAAACACATTTAAGCCTAAGTTTCACACGCCCTCGTGTCTTCGAAGGGGCGTGGTATGTATTTTTTTTTGTTGCTAGCCGGTGCCGAGTATAGCCAATCCCGGACCAGGGGGCATAGACGAGTTGGTCAGCTGTATTTTGACGCTGAACTCGTCAGTCAGTCAGTACGATTTTGAGAGCGCCGCAAATAGGTGGCCGATCGGAAAACTGTCTTAGCTCGTATAAAATAGACATTCATATTAACTCTGGGCAATAATGTTGGAAATGTGTTCAGTCGTGTATCGAGATTGATGTGTACGTGTGTACGTACCTTGAATCAAATAAAGACATTAAAATTCAATGCAAGGTTTCGTCAATCACCTGCTCTCCTAATCACCATCATCCTCATCTCCAGGGGAAAATCGCAGTTTCGACTCAGGATATCGAAGAAGAACCAAGGCGTGAGTAATTGTACAGTCCACTAATTATTAACAAAGGAGTATCACGCCCTCTCCGCAACGAGCGGAGATGAAATAATGGTCGTTCCGGTCATTCAGCGAGAGGTCTGATCGGATCTAACCATAAGTGGTCATTCGCAGCCGAATGTGACGAAGAGATTACAATAGTTCCTGTTTCGGAAAAAATAAATTACTCAAAAAATCCAAGATGAGTTCTATAAACGGATCTCATGCAGCATCGAGAAGCAGCCAAAGGAGCGATAGGATGCAGGAGATAAAAGATGCCTCAGAGGAATTGAGAGGAGTGACACGGCAGCGGGCTAAGGTTGCAGCGGAAAAGAAGAAGATGGAAGCTCAGCGCGCGGCGGAAGAGGCTGACCTCGACGCAGAATCGGAAAAGCAGAGGTCACAGGAGGCGGCGGAGAGGAGGAAACGAGAGGCGCGGCACGCCCGTCGGACAAGCGGACATCGATGCGGAAATGGAGATGCTAGAAGCCGATAGCCAGCACGCGCTGCGAATGCTAGAAGTGGTATCTGAAGCATTTGGGAGCACTGAGGGAGGTAGCGCATGGGGAAGAGAGAGGAGCCTCGCCGAAGACGGAGATGCAGCCGAACGCACGACGCAGTGGGCGGACTACCATACGCCTACGGCAGAGGGAGGAAACGCAGCGTCGGAAGCCGCAGCGCGCGCGTCGGCGGGAGCGGCAGAGGGAGACGCCGCGCGCGCGGTCGAACGGGAGCAAGCGGAAGGCGCAAGGCGAGACAGGGCGGTGAGTCCGGCGGCGGGAGCCGCCGCACTTATCGCACCTGAGAAGACGTCGAGCGATCAACGGGGGGCGGCCAGCTCAAAGGCTGGCGCAACTACGGAGACCGGGGAAGAATTTATCGAAAGGGTAAGTCGCTTAATCTCAGTCGCTTCTTTAAAACCGCAATTTAATAAAGAATTACCAACCTTCTCGGGAGACCCGTTACACTTTATAGCGTTTAAATCCATATTTTTTCAATCAACAGAGATATTAAAATTAAGTGATGAACAGAATTTATTAAGATTACAAACTGCTCTTAAAGGTAGGGCTCGCGACAGTGTATCAGGCTTATTGATGGCTCCACAAAATGTAGGAGAAATCATGAAGTCATTAGAATTGCTTTTCGGTAATGGGAACGTAATATTACAACGCACTTTAGCCGAGATAAGGAAAATAAGAGAACTTAAAGAAGGTTTAGATGCTGAAGAACTCTTAAGATTCGCATGTCAGGTAAAGAACTTGGTGGCGACAGTACGTTCTTTGGATAAAACCGAGCATTTGTGTAATCCGGAGTTGCTTACGACATTAGTATCAAAGTTGCCAAGGAACTTAGTTATACATTTGGTAGGAGATAGAAACAAATCAGGATTATCTGACCCAGCATTAGTTCAATTCGCGAGGTGGCTAGAAGAGATGGCGGTAAGGGCACTAGACGCCGGTATCAGCGCCGGGGACTCGGGAAGGAGAGAGGAAAGACCGCGAGAGAAGAGAGGCAAAGAGGCCCCTCGGAAAAATTACGTAATGCACGTTCATAACAAAAACTCCCCAAAATGTGCTTATTGTAAAGGCGAACATTATATCAGCCGTTGCGAAGGGCTGAAAGCACTTTCACTTACCGAACGCTGGGACTCTGCAAAAAAAGCAAGGGTATGTTTTAAGTGTCTAGCGACCGCGCATAGCCGCCATAATTGCCCGCTGTATAAAAAATATCCAAAAAACAAGTTTCACTTTCTGTTGACGGGCAGCGCAGAGGCGACGAACGAAAACGGAAGTACGGTAAATACAGACGGGCAACGGGATATTGTCGCAAATACCGTAGCTTATAACGGAGTACTTTTACAAGTATTACCTATTAAAATAATAGGACCTTGCGGGGAGAAGAGTATATACGCCCTTCTTGATAGCGGCTCCACGATCACGCTATTAGATCAGGAAATAGCAAAAGAATTAGGAATCGGGGGTTTGAGGAGCTCGATAGAAGTAGCCGGAGTGAAAGGGATGAGAGTCACTACACAAGATGCAGAGGCTGTAAACTTTACAATTAAGGGCGCATTGAGTAATCGGCCTTTTGAGGTGAGAGGATATAGCGTGAAAAATTTGGATCTACCGACGTTAAAGTGTTTTTCAGGCAAAGGAACACGGCGGGCGGTCGTTGCCGCGTACGAGGCAAAACAGCTGATCGGCGTACAACCCAAATTACTATTAGGAGCGGACTGCGGAGACCTGATGGTTTCGCGTAATGTTTCGCGCATAAACAACGAGTTACACCTATCACAAACAAAGTTAAGTTGGGTACCGATCGGGGGAAGTTCGTTTAATAGCCCGAAAGAGACGGTTTATAATTTCTGCATTAATGGAAACAGCGATGATTCGTTACTAAACGCTTTGCTAGAAGAAAATATTAATCTAGAGCAAATGTGGCCCGCTAAACAAAGGAAAACGGCGGCCGTAAATAGGGCAGAAGAATTACTGGAAGCAACCACTTCTCTAAAAGACGGTGTTTGGACAACTGGTTTATTATGGAACGATGACCGAAGACGACTACCTGATAGTAGACCGCTCGCGCTCGCGAGGTTGAACTCAGTGGAAAGGAAAATGGAAAAAGACCCGGAATATTGAAAAGCTTATTGCCTAAGAATGAGTCAATATATAAAGGCGGGCTACGCCGAAGAAGTACCTCCGGACGGTTTGACGGGGCGTGAAAATATTTGGTTTCTCCCTCACCTTGGGGTGAGCCATGCCGCCAAGCCGGGGAAGGTGCGAATTGTTCACGACGCCGCTGCACGAGCGCACGGGGTGTCCTTAAATACACAACTACTGCCCGGCCCGGATTATTTCAATAATATCGTAGGAATAATAGGCAGGTTTCGCGAACACGCGATCGGGTTTACCGCAGACATCGCCGATATGTTTTTACGGATACGGATAAAGGAAGACGATAGCTACCGACAACTATTTCTTTGGAGAGGTAACCGTAAAGACATCGAACCCATAACCTTTCGGATGAGAACCCTAATATTCGGGTCTCGTTCCTCCCCCGCCTCCGCCCAATTTGTGCGTATCAAAAACTTCTCCTGTTTTCCCATACTGCGCTTCCTTCGGAGTCGTAAGTCTCAGATACTACGTCGAGGACTCTGATGGCGTGTTGTCGGTCTGCGTCCAGCATCTGTAGTTCCGCTTCCAAATCTGCTTGTTGCACTTGAAAGGCCACTTTTCTTTTCTTTTCCTCCGCCTCCAGTTTTGCTCGTTCTCTTGTAATTTTCCGTAGTTCCTCGGAAGCCTCCTTTACTTCCTGAAGTCTTTCGCTCCTTCTGCTGCTGACTGATTCCGCTCGCCTTGAAGAATTCGATCTTCCATTCTTCGATTCCATTTTTCACCTGTTTATTTCGTCGAGTTTTAAATTATTTTTGTTTTTAAAACTCGCTATCCATTCACCACTCGCTTTTTTATTTTCCAAAAATCCGGCTCGAATGGATCACTTATGGTATTAAACCACTAGTTAATTATCGCGCGACTTATTCGTCGCAGCACAGGTTGACAGGGAAAGTGGACTGTCTGATTGAATATACGTCAACCTTGCAGTGTATCTTGGATTTTCTTGAGCGGTGTTGAAAAATGTTCGTGGCGCCGGAATGTCGATTTCCAATAAAATACAGTTTTGATGTTGCCCGTTTATTGAGCCACTGACCGGTTACATACAGGTTTTCGGTTACTTTAATACTAGTTCAATCTTTGCCTAGGAACTATTTTACAGTATTAGGGCTTATTGCCCGCCCTGCCCGAGCATCGTGCGCTCGTCGGGAACTCAAAATTCTAACTGCCCCCATAATATTCCTCGTCGAAAATGGTCACCCCGCCCGCTTAATTTTGAAACATATGGAATCCATTCGTGACAGGGTGGGTCAACATATTTTCCTTATTTATACATTAATATTATTTAATTAAACATTTAGAGCTTATTACATAAAGCCGCATCCCTATAGTTTAAACAACAACATATTAAAGATAAAATGTAATGTAACGCTAAGAAAGTAATACACCTAAATTAGCTTATTATCTAGTAATACAGTAATTTCCAATTATATTTATAGCCTAGTTTATTGCATTAACCTAAGGGTAAGTCGTGTTACATATATAGCATCCAAAGCCGAGCAGAAAATATTATATAATTTTAATATTATACTAAGTGAGTTTTTATTGCCATCCACCTCGTATATTATTGAAATGCTCAACTAAATGACCCCAACTCAACGACCGGCCGAGCTTTTTTTTTTGCGGGTCGGAATGTAGGACTACTTACAGTTTTCATAGAAATACATAATAACTCAAATCATTTAGCGACAATTTTCGTGAGAATTGGCCGCCGCCTGCTATTCGTTTGGTTTATTTATTGGTACTTAAAGGCAGAGAGAGATCGCATTTCTGATCTTTTCAGGAGACCTATCGTCTTAATATTATTTCAACTAACATGGGAAGGCAATAATTTATCCAAATAGCGTAAAGCAAATATTACGGATGCTGTACGTGAAAACATCGAACTACAGGAAATTTGACGGATTTACAACCGTCACACTAACTATAATGAGAATCTAGAATACTATTAAACGTAACCAGTCCTTACCAATCTGGATATATTATTAACACAATTATATAAGTAACACATATGATATATTATTTAGTCAGATTCAAATCCATACCCTATTCATGATTTCTTGGCCAAAGACACAATAAATGACAAGCTGAACAGCGGCAGGCATGGACACAGCAATGAAATGCGATTTGACGCCCTCCTTTATACAAAAGAGAATGCCACACCATATAATCACAAGCTGGACAATCTGAACAGATGCCGTTATTTCGAAGCATTGACGAACGTTTTTAACAAAGCTGGAACAAATTAGATCATAAAGTCGACAACAAATATTGCATAAATTTAACATCAACCACCTCAATACTATCACGTGGTTGTTCAGGAAATCTTTCAGCGTTTTGTCCACTTGTGATATTGCTACATTACTGCGCAGGTTCAGTAAGGATTCTGTTAAGAGATCGAACTGATAGCATGCTAATATCATTAAGTAGAGGAAAAGACAGTCGACGCATAAGGATACCAACATGGTGTATATCATGCCGATAGAAGTTAAAACCAATTCTGAAAAAGAAACAAATGGACTGGAAAGATATTAGTGTGTTAAATGCTTATGTCAATCTACAGCTTTTTCACCCAAGTAATAAGGACATGGATGATTCGGAAACAGATCGCTGATACCCTCGATGTTTTGCGCCTGACCTCGGTATCGATAGTCGATAAACGCATATTCATAAATTGCTAGCAAAATGAATGTTAAACCATAGTAGAGTGTCTGTAGGAATTTAAAGTTTCTCATAGCTGTAACGAATTTGTCGTCCGTTTTTGCCGATACCATAAATTGAATAATCTGCAAAAAAGACAAAATATTATCAGGGACAAGTATTATTAAGAAATACAATTTATATAGAAAGTTTAAAACCTCTTTAGATAATAAAGACGTTTGACATCGAATAAGATCCCTTTTCGCAATGATCAATCCAATTTTGGCGACTGACCCTAAGTGTAATGTTATGTAGATAATCACCTGAGAAATCTGTGAAATTATTAGTTAAATATGTATCATTTTATCCTAGAACTCGGAAGACTGAACTTTCGTGAACTCATATTTAAACCATAATAGCACTAATTGTTTGCGTTTTTAAATTTATATCGGTTATTTGTAGATAATTACTTGAGTAATCTGTCGAATTGTTAGGTTTACATACTATCGCCTATATATATATACTAGCTGTTGCCCGCGGCTTCGCACGCGTTAAATTTGGGTTAAGATAGATCCCTTTTTCCCAGTCAAGTGGTAAGTTTTTGCGTGTAATATATAAAGGTATCTAACGTCCTTCTCTGTAGGTACTCCTGTCAATATGTACTTCATGATGATCAACTAAGTAATTAAGGCGTGAAGATGTGACGATCGCGGTGCTTGCGCTACGCATGTTATCGAGACAAATGATGAATTTATAATGAGGTTCTAGCGCCTTCTCACGTCCGGGAACCGTCGCGCGCGACTTCTTTTTTGATTTTTAGGGTTATTTACCTCTTCTCACCCCCTAAGTGGTAGATTTAAAAAAAATATGAAACATGCATTTGCTTATTTGTTTATTATCATTTAAACCCCTTTTCACCACATTAGGGGTTGAATTAAAAAAATACTAAATACGTATTTGCCTAAATGTTTATTAGAGTATACAATTTCCATCTAATATCGTTTCTCCATACAAATTTTAAACCCCTTTTCACGCCTTTAGGGGATGAATTGTGAAAAAACGCGAAAGACGTATTTAATTATTTGTTTATAATAGTTATCCTACAAAGTTTCAAAATAAAAAGTCCATCTAATATCGTTTCTCCATACAAACTTAAACACCCCTTTTTACGCCATTAGGGGTGAAATTTCAAAAAAATACGAAACACATATTTGCTTAGATGGTTTTTAAAGTAATCCTACAAAGTTCATCTAATATCGTTTTTTCATACAAATTTTGAAACCCCGTTTCACCCCTTTAGGGGTTGAATTTTGAAAAAACACAAAAGACATATTTGCTTATTTGTTTATTCGAGTAATCTTACAAAGTTTCGAATTAAAAAGTATATCTATATCGTTTTCCATACAAATTTTGAAACCCCTTTCACCCCTTTAGTTGTGGAATTTTGAAAAAATATGAAACACGTGTTTCCTTATTTATTTATTAGAGTGACCTTACAAAGTTTCGAAATAAAAAGTCCATCTAAAATCGTTTATCCATACAAACTTTAAAACCCCGTTTTACCCCTCTAAGTGCGAAATTTTGAAAAACCATGAAAGACCCATTTGTTTATTTGATTATGAGAGTAATATTACAAAGTTTTGATTTAAAAAGTCTATCTGTATCGTTTCTCCATACAAATTGTATAACCCCTTTTCACCCGTTTAGGGGTTGAATTTTGAAAAACCACGAAAGACGTATTTACTTACTTTTTTATTAGAGTAATCCTTCGAATTTTCGAAATAAAAAGCACATCTAATGTTGTTTATTCCTACAAAGTGTGGAACCCTGTTTCACCCCTTTAGGGGTAGAATAAAAAAAAAATTAAACACTTATTTTCTTATTTGTTTAATAGAGTAACCTAACAAAGTTTCGAATTAAAAAGACCATCAATAACGTTTCTTCATATTAATTTTATAACCCCTTTCCACCCCTTTAGGGGTTGAATTTAGGAAAAACCACGAAAATCGCATTTTGGTTTTTTTTTATTAGAGTACTCCTACAGCACATTCCTCCTCCTACATTCGAAATTAAAAGCACGTCTAATATTGTTCATTCATACAAATTTTGAAACCCCGTTTCACCCCCTTAGGGGTTGAACTTTGAAAAAACATGAAACAACTATTGTCTTATTTGTTTATTAGAGTAATCTTACAAAGTTTCGAATTAAAAAGTACATCTATATCGTTTCTCCATAAAAAAATCGAAACCCCTTTTCATCCCTTTAGGGGCTGAATTTTGAAAAAATATGATACACGTGTTTCCTTATTTATTTATTAGAGTAATTTTACAAAGTTTCGAAATAAAAAGCACATCTAATATTGTTCATTCATACAAATTTTGAAACCCCGTTTCACCCCTTTAGGGGTTAAATTTTGAAAAAACGTGAAACACCTATTTTCTTATTTATTTATTAGAGTAATCTTACAAAGTTTCGAATTAAAAAGTACATCTACATCGTTTCTTCATAAAAAAAATCGAAACCCTTTTTCACCCCTTTAGGGCTTGAATTTAAAAAAAATATGAAACACTTGTTTCCTTATTTATTTATTAGAGTAATCTTACAAACTTTCGAAATAAAAAGTCCATCTAAAATAGTTTATCTATACAAACTTTAAACCCCCGTATTACCCCTTTAGGGTCGGAATTTTGAAAAACCATAAAACACCTATTTGATTATTTGTTTATAAGAGTAATCTTAAAACGTTTCGAATTAAAAAGTACATCTATATCGATTTTCTATACAAACTTTGGAACCCCTTTTCACCACTTTAGGGGTTGAATTAAAAAAAAATATAATACATGTGTTTCCTTATTTATTTATTAGAGTAATCTTACAAAGTTTCGAAATAAAAAGCACATCTAATATTGTTCATTCATACAAATTTTGAAACCCCGTTTCACCCCTTTAGGGGTTGGATTTTGAAAAAACATGAAACACCTGTTTTCTTATTTGTTTATTAGAGTAATCTTACAAAGTTTCGAATTAAAAAGTACATCTATATCGTTTCTTCATAAAAATGGAAACCCTTTTTCACCCCTTTAGGGGTTGAATTTTCAAAAATTATGAAACACGTGTTTCCTTATTTATTTATTAGAGTAATCTTACAAACTTTAGAAATAAAAAGTCCATCTAAAATCGTTTATCCATACAAACTTTAAACCCCCGTATTACCCATTTAGGGGCGGAATTTTGAAAAACCATAAAACACCTATTTGATTATTTGTTTTTAAGAGTAATCCTAAAAAGTTTCGAATTAAAAAGTACATCTATATCGATTTTCCATTCAAACTTTGGAACCCCTTTTCACCCCTTTAGGGGTCGAATTTTGAAAAAACATGAAACACCTGTTTTCTTATTTGCTTATTAGAGTAATCTTACAAACTTTCGAATTAAAAAGTACATCTATATCGTTTCTTCATAAAAAAATGGAAACCCTTTTTCACCCCTTTAGGGGTTGAATTTTCAAAAAATATGAAACACGTGTTTCCTTGTTTATTTATTAGAGTAATCTTACAAACTTTCGAAATAAAAAGTCCATCTAAAATCGTTTATCCATACAAACTTTAAACCCCCGTATTACCCCTTTAGGGGCGGAATTATGAAAAACCATAAAACACCTATTTGATTATTTGTTCATAAGAGTAATCTGAAAAAGTTTCGAATTAAAAAGTACATCTATATCGATTTTCCATATAAACTTTGGAACCCCTCTTCACCCCTTTAGGGGTTGAATTTTGAAAAAATATGATACACGTGTTACCTTATTTATTTATTAGAGTAATCTTACAAAGTTTCGAAATAAAAAGCACATCTAATATTGTTCATTCATACAAATTTTGAAACCCCGTTTCACCCCTTTAGGGGTTGAATTTTGAAAAAACATGAAACACCTGTTTTCTTATTTGTTTATTAGAGTAATCTTACAAAGTTTCGAATTAAAAAGTACATCTATATCGTCTCTCTATAAACATTTCGAAACCCCTTTTCACCCCTTTAGGGGTTGAATTTTGAAAAAATATGAAACACGTGTTTCCCTATTTATTTATTAGAGTAATCTTACAAACTTTCGAAATAAAAAGTCCATCTAAAATCGTTTGTCCATACAAATTTTAAACCCCCGTTTTTCCCCTTTAAGGGTAGAATTTTGAAAAAACATGAAACACCTATTTCCTTATTTGTTTATTAGAGTAGTCTTTCAAAGTATCATTAAAAAGTACATCTATATAGGTTTTTCATACAAACTGTGAAACCCCTTTTCACCCCTTTAGGGGTTGAATTTCGAAAAATCCGCCCTTAGTGAGCGTTTGCGTCCTAAAAGGAACCTATGTTAAAAATTTCAGCTTCCTAGGTCTAAGGGTTAGGGCTGGGCGTTGATGAGTCAGTCAGTGAATGAATGAGTGAATGAATGAATGAGTGAATCGGAACTTCTCTTTTTATATATGAGATATATATATATATATATATATATATATATATATATATATATATATATATATATATATATATATATATATATATATATATATATATATATATATATATATATATACATATATATATATATATATATATATATATATATATATATATATATATATATATATATATATATATATATATATATATATATATATATATATATATATATATATATATATATATATATATATATATATATATATATATATATAATATATATATATATATATATATATATATATATATATATACATATATATATATTACTCGTCGTGATCGCGGTCGCGTCGTCTCCCTCGCGCCTCGCGCCGTCTCTTTCACTCGCGGTCGGTCGCTAGATATACACCGGTCTTGTGCGCGGTACGGCAGTCGCCCGCCGTCTGCGCTCGCGTGCTGACGTTCCTCGGGCGGCGCTTGAGCTTCAGTTGTGTCGTGTTTCGTACATTTAGTTTCGCACGTTTATCGCTTCTGGACGCCACTGGTCGACCCCTCCCCCGACCTACTTCGAGTAGCCACCGGATGAAAGGCTCTGGACTGGAAAGTCGCCAGAAGTGATTCGTGTTTGCGCGTTAGTTTTTTCGTGTTTTTTTTTTGAGTTTACACTGTGTCGCTGCGCCCTCAGTTGTTAACTTCCCCTTCGCCACCAGTCTTCGGACTGCCGTGGTATAAGATGAAAAGCTCTCTGCCGAGAAGTCGCTGCGATGTGGTTTTCGTCGTTTGTTTTCTTCGTGGCGTTTGCGTGCGAAACACGGCGGATAGATTCGCGACGGTTTATACTGTTCTCTTCCATTTACTTCGATGTTTGCTTTAGCTTCTTGTTGACGGCTTGTTTGTGATGATAAAATAAACGCCTCGTTGGAGGCACTTAAAACGTGTTTGATTATTGGGCGTTCGGGGTAGTTATTCCTAGTGATGGCATTGTACATCGCCATCTCCTTATTTCCGGTGTTGCCATTGCACCTCGGCGATACTATTTCCTGCCGCCTTCGGGTGGAGTCTTCTTCCGGTCCTTTCCTTTTATAGTATTTTGAGTAGGTTGGGTTTTGTGTATGTTTGTTGCTCCGCGACACTATATATATATATATATATATATATATATATATATATATATATATATATATATATATATATATATATATATATATATATATATATATATATATATATATATATATATATATATATATATATATATATATATATATATATATATATATATATATATATATATATATATATATATATATATATATATATATATATATATATATATATTTATATATATATTATATATATATATATATATATATATATATATATATATATATATATATATATATATATATATATATATATATATATATATATATATATATATATATATATATATATATATATATATATATATATATATATATATATATATATATATATATATATATATAAATTATTTTCAATAATATATAAAATTAGATTCATGAAAAGTTACTTATCTGGGGTCCTGGTGGACCAGAAACATTTAAACGATAGTTAATGTCCTCTTTAAATACTTAGGGCAGCGGCACCTGTTTCCGCAATTGATAACCTATGATGTTCTTAGTTATTGCAGCCGAATTACTGTATGCCCTTGGATGTAATACGTATAGGAGGATGGTTTCTGTAACAGACATCCATTTCTGTTACAGAAACCATCCTCCTATACGTATTACATCCAAGGGCATACAGTAATTCGGCTGCAATAACTAAGAACATCATAGGTTATCAATTGCGGAAACAGGTGCCGCTGCCCGAAGTATTTAAAGAGGACATTAACTATCGTTTAAATGTTTCTGGTCCACCAGGACCCCAGATAAGTAACTTTTCATGAATCTAATTTTATATATTATTGAAAATAATTTAAAAAAATTTACACACTTAAAATATCAATATATATATATATATATATATATATATATATATATATATATATATATATATATATATATATATATATATATATATATATATATATATATATATATATATATATATATATATATATATATATATATATATATATATATATATATATATATATATATATATATATATATATATATATATATATATACATATATATTTATAATATGTATATATATATATATATATATATATATATATATATATATATATATATATATATATATATATATATATATATATATATATATATATATATATATATATATATATATATATATATATATATATATATATATATATATATATATATATATATATATATATATATATATATATATATATATATATATATATATATATATATATATATATATATATATATATATATATATATATATATATATATATATATATATATATATATATATATATATATATATATATATATATATATATATATATATATATATATATATATATATATATATATATATATATATATATATATATATATATATATATATATATATATATATATATATATATATATATATATATATATAATATTTGATTGGTTTTTTGTAAAATGTATTTTTTTTAAGAATTCCTATTAAGGATGACACTTTGATGAAAAAATAAAAATAATAAAAGCCACTTACATAGCTGGAAGATTTTCCCGGGCTGGATTAGGAAATGCTTATTGTTAAAACGAGATGTATTTTTGGATGAGCACCACTTTCGACGGTACAGTTTACTGTTTTTAGGATTTTCTTTAGGAATAATAAAAAAAGGTTAAATACAATTACCTCTACAATATCACGTGAACTACGACAAATGAATACAACATGCCCAATAAAGCAAAAGCTCATGCCAATGCCTCCTATAATAAATTGTAAAACATTGTGCCTCCAACGCCAATCTGGATCGATCACATTCAAACCCAACATCTTGAGAAAAAATAATGATAACCTCAAAGGTTTTACTATTTTATGGACGTTCATTTCATATGTAAATAGTTTTTTGATAATTTTTAGTAATAAAAATTGAAACAACATCCTAACGCAAGTAAAGTTGTAAATTATATAAAAAAGTATTCTTTGTCGTAGGCAAACATATCGTTAATGATGGTGTATACCAGGGTAGAATTCAGCACTAATACAATTTTATAATTTGGCATTATTTTTTATAAATATCTTTTATTTTATGGGCTGTCTTTGTTAGGAATTGCTGATTGCTTAGGTCTACAACATTTTTGGAACAGACGTAAGTTAGTGTTTTTTAAACCGTATTTTTTATGCTGAAACAGAAAATGTAACCAAAAATGCTTCTTCATGCCAGATTTATACCTTTATTTACGAGTAAATATTCTATTACAGCGTATTAGACGTTTAATAGATATATGGTCTTGTTCTGTGAACATGCTTGTTATGACTAAAAAACTTTAGAAACACTAGTCGTTTGTTATGACTGATGCTTGTTATTACAAAGAAACAAGCGAATTATATGAACCCAATAGAAATAAGAGAATGATATCACCCTAAATGTTTCTTTAGTCAACCATCAGAATGTTTTTTTGCTAACTTTTCATTTTAAATATTTAGGACAAATTGCTTACTCAGTTTAGTGATGCTAAGGAAAAAGTTTTAAGATTAAAATAAGGAATAAAAATTAAATCAAAAGAAGGAATATTCGTTGGCCTTCAAATTAGAAATAGCTCAACGATAATAATTTCACTTAAAGTTGAGCATTATAGGGCTAGCAGCGTATAAAGACAGCGTATAAACACTGGTTCAAGATAATGCGTGCGTTAAGAGCGGACGCATTGAGAAGCCTCTTGAACATTTTTTTATACCACCGTTGGTTTCTTTTGCGTTCTACCAGATATGGTTCCAGCATTTGGTCCTTTTTGTCAATCCCCCCTATTTTATTATTGTAGTCGACGATGAGCGCCGGTCTGTAGTGTGACGGCCGCCCCGGTCGTCCAGCCACTTGTAACGTTTCCGCGTTATGGTAAGTGGATGTTAAGAAGACCGGTTTCTTATCTTCGTATGCCATCACAACTACATCGCCAGAATGCCGAGCTACCACAGATCCTTCATCAAGAGCGGCGAGTTGAATTAGTGCAGGAACGTTTTTACGCGTTTTACGGAACGTACCAACACAATCGGTTTTGTTGCGTTTCAGAAACCTCGATAAAACGGGGGAATTGAACCAATTGTCCATATGTAGAATATGGCCCTTGTTTAACAGAGGTCTCATGAGACGCACTACAATCCCAGTACTTTTCAGCTTTAGAGATTGGTTAGCGTGATCTTTGCCCGAGTAGATTTCAAAAGACCACAAATAGCCTGTGGCCGACCACTTCATAAGTTTTAATTCCGAATCTAGCGGCTTTAGTTGGAATATATTGTCGGAAGGACAGCGAACCTTTCCATAAGGTTAACGACTCATCGATTGCTATGTCTTGCTCCAGTTGATAAGCCGCTTGGAACTTAGCGTTCAAGTGGTCTACCAATGGACCAAGGCAGAACAACTTTGATGAATCGGGTGTGCGGGTGGAATTATCGCTAAAGTGGAGGGCTTTGTTTAGGCGCCAATAACGGGCTTCCGACATTAGCGGCCTAAACAAGTCTGTTTTCTGGAGGGGATCATTCGAAAAATACGACTTGATGGACGGCATTCGGAAATTGCCAAGTTGTATGTAAAAGGCAAAAAGCATCATTATTTCATCCACATTCGTGTCATACCAATCTCCAGCGAACTTTTCCGACATTGCCGCCAATTCTACAGCATGACGATTAGTCTCCTGCACGATATGCTCTAGAATGGCATCATCCCAGAAAAGGCGAAATGCCGCGTACGCATCGTAAACCAGTTCGGTGGGTCCAGAGTCGCAAAGAAATTCTTCCTTGCAGCCCCTAAAAGTATCCATAGGGGCCCACTCGAACTTCATTGCGTCTCTGTCCCCATTGAACAGTTCCTGTGCTAACTCGCACTCCGCAGCCGTGAAATCATTCTCGTCATCCTCATAATCGCTTTCATCATCATTTTCGTCCTCATTCATTCTGACGACCCTCTGTCTTGCTCGTACATCTCTCGCACGATGGGCACTACGACCCTTTTCAGCGTCATCAACTAATACTTTCAACCTTGCGGGGATGTCTTCATCAGTCTTGCAAACTTCAACAATAGGGTCACCCCTGTGCCATACATTCTCACCAATCATAGCTCGCCTCGCGGCGTTCCTACCAGTCCTCGGTACTCGTGCCCCTGCCGCTGCCGCTCCCAACCCTCCTCCGCTGCCACCTCTCCCCCTCCCCGCTCCTCCGCGACGCCCGGCGCCTCGCCCGGCCGCACCTCGCCCAGCCGCACCTCGCCCGGCCGTGCCTCGCCCAGGCCGGCGGACCACCCCTCTGAAAGTAAAAACAATATTGTTATTTCTAAAACAACGGCACCTAGCAGTCTAAAAGTATTATTGGTACCTTTGAGCAACCGCAGGCGACGGCGGGCCACGGAGGTTGTCCGGGGACGGCGATACCTGAAAGTTACAAGAATTCCGTGAGTAAATCTCCAAAATCAATTTGCCAAACGTATAATTATTATGTATATAAACCGGTCTGGGCTGCGGCGGCGACCATCGATGGGACGGTCCTGGCTGTGGCGACCGAGATCTCGACGACCGCGGAGATGACGTCTAAAAGATACAAGAATTCCGTGAATCTCCAAAATCAATTTGCCAAACGTATATTTATTATATATACAAACCGGTCTGGGCTGCGGCGACAACAGACGGGACAGTCCAGGCGACCAAGGCGGAGACGTCTAGAAGATACAAGAATTCCGTTAGTTGTATGTAATAAAATCTTCAAATCAATTTCTTTATAATACTTTGATACCTCTCTAACGACAGCAGTGAGTAAGGGATCGGGCGGCGGCAGTGAGTGGTGGAGATCTGGGGATGCATCCGACAGGTTGCTGATGTTTAGAAAAAAACACAAAAAATTAATAATAAATCTATGATAATAAAATCATACAGAAGTCAGAAGAGTAGTCGACAACGGAAAAGCCCTCGATTCAGTCAAGACATCTTGCGCGTACTATTCAAAATTTATGGATAAAGTTAGCACAAAGAACAACCTAAATGAAGAAAAAAGAATTACACTCATATCTGCATCCATTTACTTCTGAGATTTTTTTGAAATTCACCCAAAAACGCCCGCTATAGGTTGTTAGCCGCTATTAGAAACTTTCGCGTGGAAAGTGTTAAATACACAATATTGTTTCTTTTGTCATTGCTATCAATTTCGTTTTGGTGGGCAATTTAATGGAGAGTAAAATCGAATGTTCACAAAAAGTGGTACGTTTAAGAGGCCGTACACGAAATTTTGCGCATTTCGTGAATTTACATAATTTTGCAGACGTGAATTTAAGGTTAAAATACTGTATTTCTATAAGTTTTATTGCACAACATAAAAGATCATTTATATTATTGTCTAATGAGTGAGCTACTTTTTTGAAAATTATTATAGAATTTTGATTAATTGACCTTAAACCGGCGACTGTTTGTGAATTTTTGCTGTAAGAGGTTTAGAATATAACATATTTACGAATCGTTTTGAAATCTAAACGGTATAAAAAAATACAATGTAATGTTGTGAAAGTCCTCTATATAATAAGTGAATCACTTTTTACTACTTTCATATAAAATTGTTGATAAAAAAATATTTAACTTTGTAATTTTTTTTTAGAAAATGGGAGAAGAAATGCTTTTTATTTTGGCCTTTTAGAACTCTCGTTCATAAAATAAAAACAACAGAAATAAACTTTAGTTCAATATCAATCCATTTACTCGAAAAAAAATGCAAAACAATAATTAAAATTGGCATTAAAGTCTTTTAAAACAATCTCATTCTCGCGTTATGATACTCGCCTATGATACGATTCACGTCTCAAGTCAGCTAGTCCCCGCCGAGCGCTTCCAAAGGGTGGACGTATCTCTTTGGCTCCGAAAATCCCACCTACCTATAGTTATATTATACCATTGATTATAGAGGTATCACGGCCCACATCGATTTCTTACACGGCCTCTTAATGTCTTATAGATTTTTTTAAAACGAAGACTGCGCGTCGTGGACTGCACGCGTCTCTTTCGCTCGCACGCGAGAAATAGGACGCTAAGATTCTGAAGCGACGATTTGTTATACGATTATCGTCGCTCGAACAAGCTGAAGGTAAATACTTCTATCGTATGTTGACAGACTGACGTACATGTTTAAGAATGTTGACTGTAAGACATGTTGAAGTACTTCTTTAAAAATCTCCCGAACAAGTTGGATGCAGACGCGGAAGAATGTCGCACGCTATTTATCGATTAACGTCAATTAGCAACGCGCAGTGGACCAAAAATTCCTAATCTTGGACCAAAAATTGCACTTTTTTATAGACGCAGGCTTTTTATAGACGTATTTTGAGGGCTGCTCGATGTTGTAATGTTATAATAGGTAATCGAAATTGTAATGTTATAATAGGTATGTTGTTTGTATATTCAATGCCAATGTTATGTATATTCAATGGCAATTTTGAATAATTTAATCGGCCGTTATGTTTAGTTGTTTATGATAAAATTGTAATCACTTTTGTTATACTTACATCTGCCTTTCGGTGCCAGATGGACTCAACCAGTACATCTCTAAAAGCGGCGACACATCGCCAAAGCCAATGTACTGGTCTCCGTCATCCGCTTCTTCATAGGTCTCCACCCTCAGTTCTTCCGCCGAGCCCATACTACTCCCATCGCTGCTCTCATCGTCAGAAGACTGCTCCACCACCAGCTCTAGGATTCTGTCCCGTCGCGATGATGCCATCTAATTGATGAAAGGATAACGAAATTTCTTGTAAAATAACAAAATTGAATTCGAAAACTTTCTAACTGTTTTTTTTCACTAAATATGCAGTTATGTCAAAAAAGTTATATATACTTTTCTACTTTATTTTATATATTCTATAATTCCCGATATAAAGAAATCCAGCTTTTATGAAATTACAAAATTTTATCGAAAAAAATTGAGGTTATAATTTTTTTGTATAAAATATCGATTTTTTTTTCGAATTCTCTATTACCCTCCCGCAAAAAATGATGAAAAACACGAATTTTAGATTTTTTAGCGGGATTCTTTGAATACTGAAAAATGTGCGTTTTGAGAAATCAACCATTATCAAAAAAAATATTAGTTATTACATAAGTTATATACCGGGAAAACATAATCACATATATTTCAGCGCTATATATCCATAAATTTCTGAGATATCATGAGAAATTATGCAAGAATCGCAAAAAAAACTATTAGAGCATTTTCAATGGCCGCGACTTTGGCATTTGCGACGCGACGTTCAAAGACCCGAAATACTTTATATATACGATAAATGGTACATCTAATCAGTTTAGGGGGACTATATGATGTTGTAGAAATGGTTTTACTTACGATTCGTTCAAATAAACACCGAAAACTACACGAAAAACGTTTCCGAAATGGCTGCACACGCACCGGCGGACTTGACGTTTCGTGAAGGATGACGTTCGATTTGCCGCGGTCCGTAATAATATGTTACATGGACTGCGCAGTTGCTGCTGCGAATGCTAACAGAGAGAATTTAATTCTGTACCGATCTGCCATACGCATGAAAGAGACAAAATGCTTTCGATGGTAAAAAAAGAGTTCGAAAGCGCGCGCGCCGATTGAGACCAGATCTGGTCGACTCATACTCAACGGATAATTGTTTCGCAACCAGATTTGGTCGACTCATACTCAACGGGTTAACAAACAAATGGAGAGTGATGGTTGAAAAAAAAACTAACTTGATTTTCATATTCACTTATTCATTTCTTCGTTTCTTTTCTGTTTTTTTTCCTATTTTTAGATCAGTGTAATCATAGCTTTATTGTCTTAAATGTTGCGACTTTAAAATAGACCTAGTTTACACTTCATAATATATAATGTCATCCTAGAACATCAGCGACAAATATATGACTATAATAATTATAACTTCATTCCCTACTACTTTTCACTAGAATTTCAGACGTGGAATATAAAAGTGATAAAAAAAGATAGATAGATAGATAGAGATTCTTTATTGCACATTAAACAAAAACATACAAAAGGTGGACCTATTGCCTAAAATAGAATCTCTTACAGCCAACCTTCGTGGAAGTGTAAAAATTTAGGTGCTAAGAGATAAATAAAAAATTAACAAAAAAAAAAGAAAAACTTATTACATAACAAAAATTAATCAAGTAACAAAAATGCCATTTTTTTAAATAAAATTAAAATTTGGAATAATTTGCAAGGAGCGAAGGATAGGAGAGGATGGGATGAGACCTAGGATAATTAGGAATTTACGGACATGAAATACTTTTTCAGAGACGAAAAAGAGAGATACGCAGTGAGATATGTGATTAAGTAAGTCTCAATATATTGATTGCTTGGTAATTCCTTCCTTCAGATCGCGTAACCTACTTTTTTTAAAAATTAAAAATCTATTTACATATAACGAAATTCTTTGAAACTTAAACCATTCTCAGAATTGAAGAGCAAAATATAGTATGTAATTTGGTAACTCAACAGTTGTAAAACTGCACGGTCAGCACTGTAGAAGGCTGGAAATCATTACTGTACATTTATGTGTTATCCATGAAAGTCATCCGCCCTATCTCCACAACCTCTGTTCACGGTTGTCCTCTCGTGGCTCTCTACTTATTTATTATTGTAGATACATCAACATTCATCATCCCTTTCCAGAAATAATTCACCATGCAAACAGCATGCATATGAAACACCTTGCTCCATGTTTATTCCTGGCAGGATTAATTCATAAATTTATAAAAGAAGGCTTAACTGCAAACTCGATAAGTAATACCTCTCTTAAGTGCCATTCTCGGTGCCGGGTAGAATCGAACTTTACAAGCATTTTTTCCACCCCCCCCCTCCCTTTTTGCCCTCCCGATTCATTTTTTAACGCGATTCTTAAGATATTTTTATTATTATTTAGTACCAATTATTTGTATATGTATATTACTACTATTATATGTATGATGTTAATACATAACATTCATTGTATAGTTTTCTATCATATTATTAAGATGTAGGTTATATATATGGAAAAATCATTTTTATTAATATTTCTTCAGAAATTATGGTCACATTTATGCTGATTAAATTGTTAGATATTGGCATTAGGAAATAGGCATGTGTAAACACTTTGTGTGAATTATAAAAATATTGAAACAAACAGAGAGTTCGACTCTGTCTTTACGAAAAATAATTGTTATTACAAATTAACGACTTCTAATTGAATAATTCTGTAATTAGTTATTCAGAGTGGATACATTATCCTAAATACAATTTATAATTTCTAAACGCAATAGTAATCTACTTTTAATGTGTTAACCATAATAGGTAGTACCTATCATTAAATGTATAATTGGAAAATTATTCAATAAGACATTACCTACGTTTTAATTTTTTATTTGAAACTAATAGCAATATATAATATTTAAAAAACTATGACCAACATTTATCGATGAGTATTATTATTTTCCCCTGCTATAATTTATTTTGTATACTCATTGTTTACATTTCTATCTGGCCAAATGCTGAATAAAAGTTTTTTTATATAGATATTTATTCAACTATGTCAAGTTAATTGTGCAAATAGATTAGCTTAAGATGTAGAAAAAATATTTAAATTGCACAAATATAAATTGATAATTACCAAAAAGCTAAAAATCATGGAGAAACAGAACTGTGAAAAAAAATTATTAGCTTTGGTCTACATGTGATACTGTTACATCCTTGCACAGGTGCTGTAAGAATTCTGTTAAAAGATCGAACTGATAGCATTTTTTTTTGGGGCTTTTCTAAGGTCTTTATTAGCCTTGTAACACTGCAACCATTGCTGATCTATTGTGTTCGCCACCTACTATAGTTCTGCGCTAAGCCGAACTGCAACAGGCTTTTGGCGCCAGATTGTTTTACCTTCTCGGGTTGGAGGTAATGACCACCCAAGTGTATGTATCTTTTACGCATCAGCGGGCCACACTCGCATATGAGGTGCAGGGGAGTTTTCTCTGCCCCTTGGTAGAACCTGCACATTTTTGTGTCTCGGAGCTTGAGGTTGTACATGTGTTTGTTAAGGCCACAATGTTCGTGAGCGCCCTCACTAGTATGCGTAGATTGTTCATATTTAGCGATAAGGCCTCACGGGTCTTAGGGTCGTAAGCCTTAATTAGCGCTTTGGATTGATTCAACCCTGGCTTGTTGTTCCAGCGGTTGACGGATTGTTCTAAACATATTTGTTTGAGCATTAGGTTTGCAAGGCTTTTTAGTACGCCACAGCAAGGCCGTATAACGTTCCGTTTGCTCCCGTCTTTTTCGTCGTCGTCGCTTTACTCGGATGATACTGGTACATTCTTGCGCAGGTGCTGTAATAATTATGTTAAAAGATCGAACTGATAGCATGCTAGTAAGATGAAGTAGGTATAGGAAGAGACAGTCGGAGCATATGGAACCAAACATGGTGTAGAACAGTGGTTCTCAAACTTATTTCGTGTACCACCTACTTTGAAAATCAATTATTTTTCAGCGCCCCCCATTTTGTTTTACTTTACGACATCTTAAAAACTACAATGACATTCATTACTTTAATTCTAAGCGAGACTTTTTTCCAGTGGGAGCAATTAAAACGCAACTTTATAATATTAAGAGTATCTTTTATTCAAATTAAAACAAACATAAATTTTAATTTTAAAACTAACCTAATGTGAAGGATGAATCTGATGATTTTTAACAAGTTTGATGATATCAGGTTCGAATTTATTAAAAAATAGATGATTTATTTAAGGGGTGTAGCATTTACCGGGAGAATGATACGATTATTAAATATTCCTAATAGAAGGCAACAGATAAAAAATAAGAAATATACTAAAATTATTCCAGGTAAAATTATAATCATCCAAAATTCAGCCCTGTTAAGCGATTTCATTAACTACGTATCTGCCTACCATTACAAATAATGTCCAGCAATAATGTACAACTATGGTGTGCGTTAAGATGTTCTTTCGGGTTCTATTACTGAAAATGTTACAAAACATATTTAAGTATGAAAGAAACATCCCTAAAATAGTAAAACCTTTGAGGTTTTCGTTGATTGCACTCAAGATGTTGGGGTTGAATGTGATCGATCCAGATTGGCACTGGAAGCACAACGTTTTACAACTTAGTGTGGGATTTTTGTGTTTAAGCTCCTCTCTGATCGAATACACTAATTTGATGTATAGAAGTTCACAAGATATTGTAAAGGTAATTGATTATTTTTATTTGTCTCTATTCGTCGGTCTTCAGAGAACAAATCACCAATATCTCCAATACTATTTTGACGAAAATTAATTATTTACACTGGCAATCCAGAATTACTTTTATCAACATTTTGTTGAAGAAAACCCATAAAAAAATAGGTCAATATCTCTATAGATCAATATATATAAATAGATCAATATCCCTGAGTATTTTTTTTATTTTTTTTTCTCTATTAAACAATATATATAATTAGGGTAAACGTTACTCTTTACGTAATATATAGAAAAGTCGAAGCTTTGAACTAGATCAATGCTGTAAAAACCTGCTTGGTAGACTTCCACGATGTATATGAACAAAATATATGTATATTACTAGGCCAGTCAAAAAGTTTCTGCAAAAGAAATCAAATACAAAGAATTCGGACTTGTGTTCTTAGTATCCTTGGTATGCTTTATTCTTCGGTATATTATCCCGTAAGTTCAATATATTTTCTCTAACCATCCTCTAATTCATGTATTCCATGTGCAAAATGACTGCGTAAGGCCCTCAAAATATCATGCTGGGCATAAACTGTTCATTCGACGAGAAACGCTTCCTCGCATATTTTTTCTCAGTATTGGAAACAGAGGAAATTCGGAGAAGCCAGATCACGTGAGTACTATGGATGTATCAATACTAATAATATGTCCTTGAATTCGACCAGTTTTGGAATTGCTAATTCAATTCTGTGCATTGCGGGTGCTGCAAATTATTGTTTCGTGAGTTTTCTCATTAAACTAAGCCAAAGGTTGCAAAAATAGTCTCTTGTTTTAACCGGTTGGGATTCCAAGGTTTCTTTGGTATCTAAAAAAACGAATTCCATAGCCTTTTTGGTCGTCGATGCTCTTTCTGGATGCTTTGGAGCTGAACAACCGGGCTCAGTTGTTCTTGGCGTCTAGGATTGTAATCCTAGATCCAATTCTTATCCATCTATCCAATCTATTTTATTCCTTTAAAAACGAATCACACGTTATTGAGAAAGTCGCAGTCAAGTGCGTTTTTCTTTCATTGATAGCAAATGCAGCACCCATCTTTCGGACAGCTTTCTTATACCCAACACCTTAGATAAAATAATACGCACTGATCCATTTCAGATGCTTATAGATTAGCTAAATCCATCTTTAGTTAATAGACGGTCATTCATTACCATACTTGTACTTGTACTTTTCAACAATTTCTCGTGACGTAGCAATTTTGGGCGTCCTTCGCGTGGATCATCTTCAAGGCTTGTTCGACCACGTTTAAATTCAGTGGCTGTTTAAATTCAATAAAAGGTGGTAAGTTCTTATAATCACCAGCTTTTCGTGAAAATGCATTATGTTTAATCCTCTACGCAGTCCTCTGCTAGTTATCAGGAGTACGTTTAGTCCTCTGCTAGTTGTCAGCTTTGGGTAAAGAGCAATTTAATCATACTGAATGACATGTGTAGGCATTTCAGCTACCGGCTTCTGTATGGTATTTGCTGAGCTGGTGGTAGTGTCTCGGGTATTCTTTGCATTTCTCTCAAACCTGAGTAGGCTTTGTATGATTTCAAGCCTAAATGTTTTAAGTTTCTCTGTTTTTCCCCTTCCCGAATTACGCCGGTACAGCAACCATGCGTTGTTTACACATATGTCAAGCATTTGCAAAAAGATAGGCAAGTACCATCGATGGCCCCGGAATAAGCGATCAGCTTATCTGCTAATTCAACTCCACCCATATTTGTGTTGTACTCCTTGATCATATTTGGGCAAGTCACGGGTACTTTTCTTCCTTCTTCTTTCTTATATCTTACGGCGAGCTGGACAGGACGTGCATCCAGGTATGTGCTTGCTGCTGTAACACATTTGGACCAGTAATCAGTATAAGCTGGCATTTTCACGATCCCCATTAGTAAAATGATCGCCATAAAATCTTTGACAACCTCTTCTGTAACATTGATAGATGCACCTTTAATCTGTGTGCTATAGAGATTTGTTTGTTGTACAATCAGCGAGATGATGTCATCTGAGAAGAACAGTCTGAAGTATTCAATCCGCTTTTTCCTGCACATGAGATCTCAAACAAGCTATCTTCGACCTCTGCAAAATCAGTAAACTTTGTACAACGCCAATTAGGTGCCAGTCTTTTGGCTGGGACCTTTTTTCGCTTCCTGATTATTACTCTAGGTCTTTTTGATCGACGTGCTGCTGAGGGAGAAGGTGCATTCAATGGAGACGACACTTGGTTGTAGTGCGTCAGGTGGCTCATCGGTTTGTGGAGAAGGCACTTGTGACGAGTTGGCCAGTGGAGACAGTGGAAAAATTCCCTGGTTTGATAAAGGTGGCGTATAATATAATGGACTGACGGCAGCACGGTATAACTGCCTTATTGATGCCTGATTTGGTGACAAAATCGACGGGGAATGAGCAGTGATTGTCAGCGATGACTGTTGATATCGTAGTAGAGATGTTGAAGCAACTGCCTCGTGAACTTCGTTATCATCTTCCAAAGAAAGGTTTAGGTTTTCCAGCGAAGATGGTAATAATGGAGGTAGGGAACTACTATCGGAGTTCGTTCGGCGGAAGCAGTATTGTGGTCCATCATCAGATTATTCACTTTCGTTCAAATCCGATTTTGCTCCCGACTGAGAGACAAGAACCACAATTATACGAGCCCTATTTTGCTGCTGCTACTTTAATTGTGGCAAATGTGATGGTAAAATGCAATATTACCAGTGGTTTGCCCTGAACTGAGACCTAATTTAATATTATAGAGAAAAAAAAATACGTGTGGCACTCGGGGACTGCCGCTGTAAAGCTATTGCATAGCATTTTTAACAACTTATGCAATTATAATTATTTATTTATTTTATTTTTTCTGATATCAGATAACTGCGCTCTATCGGAAAACATTGAAATTATGCGAAAGCAAATGATTCGGAATAATTTAAACGTCTTCCGATAGAGCGCCGCGCACGATTTTTTTATTCGATAAAGCAAAAAAAACGGATTATTCGAAAAAAAATCGTAGATAAAAAGATGGATAATTAAATTATCTTTAAAATGGTGCAGGTTTCATAATAATACGCCAAATAGTATTTGCGTAGTAGTCGTTTTTGTGTTCGGTTAGACCTAATTTCACAAATTAATTACACTATGTAATATAAACAAAATCTAAAATATTCAAAGCTGAGAATATTAGGAAAATGTTCTTGTTTAACATATATTTTTTTCGAATCGTAAGCAGTACTCGTTTAGACGTAATTATCAGTTTACAATCATTAATTTTCGTTAAGAAATTTCTTCATTCGGTCGCCGCGCTGGCCGGCCCGCGATAAAAGCTATGCAATAGCTTAAAACTATATAATTAAGATTACCTGCAGTATTGTTTTCAAAATACTTTCATGTTTACTGGTCGACATTTTCAAGTCTCTTTTCCACCATAGTCTGTCGCAAATAATACAAGAATGACCAAATGAATTACTCGTAAAGTCTTTATAAAAATCAATATGACTTGTACTGTGTTTATGATAATTTGTGTAAACTGGAATAGTACCATCAACAATAAAATCCATAATTTTTTCACCAATTCGATTTTCTCTATCAATCTCAATTTCATTTTCATGATCGTTATGGTTATCTTCGGTAGGGTCTTCATTATAATTGTCACGTTGTGACAATTATAATGAAGCCCATGTTGATGCCAATATTCAACTATTGAGTTGAATATTGGCATCAACATGGGCTTCATTTTGTGTAGCGTCTTGTATTGTCTCCAATAAATCTGATACTTCATAAAAAGGTGTGAAATGTTGTTCACGAAGATGAAGATGAATCCAGTTTTATGTATTATTCGCTTTAAAATGACAAAAGATAGTGTCTTGATTCGTTGTAGTTATGTTGTAAAAACAATAATGTACACAAACATTTTGATTGTACATTTTTGAAAATAAGTACAAACAATCCAAATCTCCGTAATCATTAGTGCTTGATAGAATGTTATATGCTTCTTGCGGATTGTGGCAGGAGTTTAAATAGGGTGAATCGCGTAACTGATTTCTCAAGTCACAAGTCTCAATTTGAATTTGCAAAACACTTATGAGCGAGTGGAATAGACAATTACCATCGCCAGGAATTCCTGTGTTCCTGTATAGAACAACTTCGGGAGTAATGCATTCATTACGCTGTTCATAAATTTGAAGTTGTTGGCTGTGAAATTGATTTTCTTGTAGCGTTACATTTTCTATATTTTCAACAGCTCTACATTGCACGACATTCTCTTCATTACTGTCCAATTTTTGTCTTTTCCTGTGAAAAAAGAAGTAGAATGTCAAGTTCGAAATTCAAAGCACAATACAAAATTTCGAAATTTTAATTCGAATTCCGATATTATCGAAATTTAATCGAAATTCCGAATTTCAAATGTCAAAATGTCAAGTTCGAAATTTGAAGTAGAATGAATATTAAGTTCAAAATTTGAAGTAGAATGTCAAGTTCGAAATTCGAAGTAAAATATCAAGTTCGAAATTCGAAGTAAAATGTCAAGTTCGAAATTCGACGTAGAATTTCAAGTTCGAAATTCGAAGTAAAATATCAAGTTCGAAATTCGAAGTAAAATGTCAAGTTCGAAATTCAACGTAGAATTTCAAGTTCGAAATTCGAAGTAGAATGTCAAGTTCGAAATTCGAAGTAAAATGTCAAGTTCGAAATTCGTAGAAAAATTTCAAGTTCAAAATTCGACGTAGAATTTCAAGTTCGAAATTCGAAGTAGAATATTAAGTTCGAAATTCGAAGTAGAATGTCAAGTTCAAAATTCGAAGCACAATTTCAAGTTTGAAATTCGAAGTACGATTTCAAGTTCGAAATTCGAAATAGCATTCCAAGTTCGAAATTAGAAGTAGTAGAAATTAGAAAATAAAAGAAGGTTTAAAAACTGACAAATTTAAAAAAAAGACTGTCTACCTACAGCGTTAGAGTCAGTATAAATATGGATGAGTCAGATATGCGCCTAACTAAGTAATAGGTAAGTAGAATTATTATGATTACTACTAGATTTTTGGCTAAAAACCACAAAATGATCTTATTGCAACAAATAGGTACAACCCCCTCCAACCAAAGTATAATTTACGTCATACTACGAAAATCACGAATGAAAATTTGTCGCTTTATGAATGAATTTAGCAAATCGACGGTTCAACTTATACTTATGTGTAGGTACTTTTACCCGCAGGTTTCATATTGAAATCGACCCTAAATCGATTTTCAAAATCAATATTCAAGTTTGATCTAACAGTAATCACGTCAGTTTATGAAATAAAATGACGTATTTTATTTTATAACTGTTAATTAGTGAACTTGTTGCACGAAACCTATTCGTCTAGTCACCCCAATGTGACGTCAGGCAAGGAAAGTCAGAGCAGAGAAATGGTAATAATATACACGTAATAATACACGTTACTTACCTTAATAATCTATTTTTCTCCAGTATACGGCGTTTATGTTGTAAAAATTTTGATTTCCTGGCCATTTTGTTTTTTTTAATAACGTAATTTATTTCGTCTCTTTCGGAACACAATGTCAGAATCCTACCGTAACAGTAGCCGCGGTCATACTGTATTAATTCAATTTATTTCTGATATCAGATAACTGCGCTCTATCGGCAAATGTTGAAATTATTCCGAATCATATGGGGCTGGGGAATCAAATGATTCGGAATAATTCCGATAGGGCGCCGCGCACGAATGTTATTCAATAAAGCAACAAAACCGGATATTATTCTTTTATTCTTTGACTATTCGAAAAAAATCGTAGATAAAAAGATAGATAATTAAATTATCTTTAAAATGGTGCAGGTTTCATAATAATACGCCAGATAATATTTGCGTGGTAGTCGTTTTTGTGTTCGGTTAGACCTAATTTCACAAATTAATTACACTATGTAATAAAAACAAAATATAAAATATTCAAGGCTAAGAATATTAGGAAAATGTTCTTGTTTAACATATATTTTTTTCGAATCGTAAGCAGTACTCGTTTAGACGTAATTATCAGTTTAAAATCATTAATTTTCGTTAAGAAATTTCTTCATTCGGTCGCCGCGCTGGGCTAGGCCCGCGATAAAAGCTATGCAATAGCTTAAAAACAATATTATACGAATCTGACAATGTCACATATTAGATACATGACATAACAAAAAAAACTTAAATGACGCCCAGCTGGCATTGTGTCATATTTGTTACACTCGAAAATAACAGCTAATTGCATGGAATTGCAATACGTTTTGCTACACGAAATTAACATATACGGATAAATAAATATGTTCACAGTTTCTTATCAGCTGTTTTTTTAACAAAAAATCTAAAGAAATATTGATAAAACTTAATTTTCCTACCCTGCGGTGCGTAGGCGCCTACGATCGGTCCGCCATCTTGCGCTCTACTGCCGATTCAGTGTTGCCAGAAATCAAATCGTGTTCTTGGTAGATTTGTGACAATAGTATATACCGTATTTTATAATTAAAACGGTTAAAGAATATTTATTTACGCTTCGGGAATTTTAGTAAGTTAAACGTATCGTATTATCCACACTGCCATGTATAGGTTTAACTAATAACCCTCATCCTCTCACTGATCATAGCACCCACTTTTTATTTCACACACGAGCTCTTATTACTAATTTATTATCATTTAATATCAATTTTATTGTTTAAATTAGTAGGCGAGCGTTTTAACTCGAAGTGTAATAA
This sequence comes from Micropterix aruncella, assembly GCA_944548615.1. Classification (NCBI taxonomy): domain Eukaryota; kingdom Metazoa; phylum Arthropoda; class Insecta; order Lepidoptera; family Micropterigidae; genus Micropterix; species Micropterix aruncella. The sequence goes on from OX155955.1 coordinate 3,974,385, forward strand.
ATAAAAAAAATATATAATTAAAACCATGAATTCTAATGGCAGACGCAGGTCAGTATATGTGATTCCTGAACAAATAAATAACATGTCTATCGAAATGAAACAACCTTTGAATTGAAAAAAACATAAAATCGAAATTAAAAAATCATTTCTTATCAAAATTATAAATTTAAAACAAATAAGATAAAATAGAAACGTAACATCTAAATAAGGAGCAACCTGTATTTGCGTGATTTGGCCAGCCATGATAGTAACAATTGCGGCAAAAAGTAATTCGCTGCTTAAAACAGCTTACAATAGCTGTGTAAGTTTTAAAATAGCTGTGTAATTTTAAGTATTTTTAGTTTTTAACGTAGATGTTGCATGTTTATTCGTTTGTTATCAAATAATTATTTTAATATTACAATTTTATTTTTTATTTTTTCTTACAAACATATTTTAATTTTGTTTTTGTAATAAACACAGTATTGCACAAGCACGCACAGAATTAAAGGTTCACCATAGAACAGATCCCGGCCTAGTTAGGTGACGTTGCCACTGGACTATGCAATGTATTCATTTTCTGATATTTATTCAAGGTTTAAAATATTTCTGTTGTTAGTTCCTAAGATAAAATTGTTTTAATTTATTTTTGAATTACTTAATAAAATTAAAAAAATAAATAAATTGCGGGTAGAACTAAAATATTATTATCTAAGTAATTTAATGAATTTGGTAATAATTTAATTGACTATAACCTTGATACTTATTCTTAGTGTAGAGGCTTTCATTTATATCATTTATATCATAGTCAAACCACACCTGCTTTTTATGATATATCTAACGTCTTAATTCTGTATAGTTTTTTGTATAAATAAAATATAATATAATATTTTTTTTTATGTTTAAAAATTGGTTTTATTATTTATGTGCAATATTATTACGTGTATCTATGTTTTAACACTGTATATTTACATAATCAAATAAATAGGGGAAATAACGCTATTCGTGGTTTCGAAGAAAAGGAAAGAAATAAGACAAAAACGACTTTTCCGCATGAAGTATGTAACACCCAACGTTTTGCCGATGTTGCAACCTCCGTTTTCTAGGGTAGACTGAGGTCGTCTCGAGGGGTAGGCTGAGTGTACCCTAGACAATGGCGGATGCTACGCACTTCACGCGGTAAATTATTTTTTATCTTATTTGTAATGTCAAACAACAGCGATAGTCTTCTAATTCATAGATCCATAAAACGTTTGTCTTCTTATTGCTTGTGAAAATGAAATAGGTATTTACATATATTCTAATTCCACAGTTCACTGAAATGACTGTCTACACAGCATTTTTCCTTTCTTCAATCGTCAAAATTGGAATAATCATTGTGAATAAAGACCTGCTTCGATCTCAAATCTCTTTATTGTCCAGCAAGGTTTGATCCTTTATAAGTAGATATATTACATTTTCTTAATTATTGAGTTTCCGATAATAATATCTCTTTCTTGCAGTTTGTACCTTTTAAGGTATCGTTAAAAATGAAGGATAAATTCGATTCAGATATGAGAAAATTTTTATTTACACAGACATTCTACTATTTTACATCGGCCATTGTAATTGCTTCGTTTGAAGTTATTTATATCATTGATCTATACCGAGATAATAATGGTATTGGCAATCTAATACCGAATTTTCCACACTCATATGATTTGGGTAAATAGGTTCAAATTTATCATACTCGCCTAAAACACCGACTACATGGAAACCATTTTTTTGTTCCAGGTTTTGTACTAACCGGCATGGGCAATTTATACTGCATGGCTGGTTACATAGGTATCGACTGTCTATTCCTCTATTTCATCCTATTAGCATGCTTTCAATTCGATTTCTTAACGGAATCGTTGCAGCACCTGCATCAAAATGTGCCAGCATCACAAGTAGACAAAATGCTTAGAGATTTCCTGAAAAATCACGTGATATTATTAAGGTATATGATACTACATTTTAATTAATAACTGGGATCGGTTTTATGGTTTAATTTGTTCCAGATTCATTGAAAATATCCGCCAATGCTTCGAATTGATAGCGTCTGTTCAAATTATTCAGCTCGGGATTAAATTGTGTATTTTTTTTTTCTTTATTAAAGAGGGCGCTCTACCCCATTTCAAAATTGCTTTCTTGCCTATCGTTATTCAGTTCGTCATTTACTGTGCCTTTGGACAAGAAATCATGACTAAGGTATGAATTCAGAAATATTTAATATGTATATGTACCATCTGTGATATATAAATAAATAAATAAAGTATAAACTTGTGAAGTAAAAATCGGCCGTACCTTTTGCATCCCGGAAGGGACGTTACACATTCTAGGGATTAAAAATATAACACAACAAAAACAAGTTTATTAAGGAATGTTTATGTTTGATTGTATTATGTTAGATTTTCAATATATCTGTAGCGACGCAGGATGATTATAATACACCAACGCATTGAACAAACGTTAAAGTACCACATCACGCACATCCTTACAATATCCCGCCTATTGACCATTGCATCGATTCAGGGCACAGTCTCGGATAAATATTCTTGAGCACCGGTCACGGGCACAATAACATTGTAATTACGGCAAGTGCATGCGAACTTGTCGAACAAAGGACTTTCACTTTGTTGAACAAAGGACTTTCAAAAAATTATACTTCAAAATAGACTTTCACTGTGCTAGAACACCTATGGAGTAAGATCTCATTCAGAGAATAAGATTGATAGAGGCTATTCTTTGGCTAAATCATCATCATCACCAATCTCTACAATTGGCATTACCAACCCTCTACATCAGTGGTTCCCAATTAGTTTTTCCTGAGTACCACTTCAAGAAAAACGTCAAACTCGCGTACCCATTATTGCAGGAATGATAAGTAAAAAATGAAATAAGTTTTTTTATATATATTTTTTTACTATCAAAATACAGTTGATGACGTTGAAAATCAGTTTAATATGACAATTGTGCACTTTTTTCTTACACAACTGAAACAACTTAGTCAAGAGATTGCCACCCGTACCCCTTGACGCAACTTTGCGTACCCCTGGAGGTACGCGTACCACTAATAAATGGGAAACACTGCTCTACACACCCATAAATCTTTAAAATATTATTGCGAGTAGTACTACAATATTTGGCTTTGAGATGAAAGCCATACGTGCCTTTAAATATGATTATTTTTAAATGAATGTTTGATTTTATGAATGATTGGTTTTAACTGTAACAATTATCCGGAATTGAAAAAACAATAGAAAATATTTTGTTGCATTCTAAGTCGGCCCCAGCGCCCAAAATACTAATACTTTAGCGCTTGGCCCAGTTCACTACGATTTTTTTGTAGACTATAATATGCCTTCAGCTCCTACAGCGATTTTTTAAGCCTATATCAGCACATAACGCTTTTTCGAAGTGGTAATTTTAGCTTCGGAAACTGGAAAATTATGACGGAGCCCTATCAGGTGAGTACGGCGCTTAGTCGATAACATACGAGTAAGTTGGCTTTTAGATAAAAACAAGCTGCAATGATTTATGCAAGGCTTTTATTATCGTGGTAAAATATCAATGAATTATTTTTTCACATATCCAGCCATTTTCGGTTGAAGGTCTCAATAATATTACTTATTCACCGTTTACCCCTCTGAAAGGATTAAAAATTAACCACAAAGCGGCAATTAAAGGGTATTATCAACATATCTTTGATTTTCGAGAGATCTTAACGCGGTGTTTTGGGTTTCTTCTCGTTTCCGAGGCGCCATTTGGAATGCGGTTGGCTTGTTTGCATGTCGAACCCGAATTCCTTGTCTCATCGCTAGACATTTAGTATCTCATAAAGGTGAGGTTCATAGAAGCTCGGGAGATCATGTCTTCAGAGACTTGTTCTCGATGCTCTTTTTGTAAATTGAGCTGTAAATTGAGTTGTAAATTGTAATTTTCGGAACCAGTCGCGTTGCGATTGCTTTCATGCCCAAAATATCAGTCAGAATATTATCACCGGAAATAAAAGATGTGTTGACATATTGAATCATATCTATAAGGCTAATACGACGATTCATAATTACCGGATTCTTAATTTTATCGATATTTTCGTCGTTCGTAGCCCATAAAATTCGATAAGACCGATAACCCACTTCTCGATCATATTTGAATGCTGTATACTGTTCATATACATGTGTTTTAGACATACACTATCCACCTTAGATCATCTTCAACATTTTTTGCGATTCGGCACACGACATTTTATTTGAAATATGGCATTTTAATCAGACTCTTTGTTTAACTCATTTTTCTATTGTAACATCGAAGAGCACTCAAAAATGTAATAAACAAATACAGCAGCTGGTAACAAATTGAGTGAAAGATTGCGGTGAAGTTCAACGCAGTAATACAATACTTTTTACCCAGACCAGCACTTTTCGGTGTTACAATATCTACATTATTATGAGTTTGGTGATTTCTACAAGTGATATTCATCTTGTAATGTTATGCGTGACACAATATGCGAAATTGTGAAATGCAATTATAGTTTCATAAATATTAAATGAATTTTCCAGTCAGCTAACTTAAGGTCATCGCTTTGGAACTGTAATTGGAGGGATTGGACTATTAGCCAACGAAAAACGCTTACCATCATGCTAATTGCTAGTTCTAAGGATGTATCTATTCGCGCTAAAGGTCTGGCGGTATTATCATTGGATACTATGACTAAAGTGAGTTTTTTTTAGATATTCAAAGGTCAGCTATTCAAATTGGGTAGTACTTTTGATATTTTTTCATTACAGATTTCACGAAAGTCATATGAATCAACAGCAGTTTTAAGGTCGTTGAAGTAAAAACACGCTGCAAATTTAAAAGCAATCAATAAAGCCTCAGAAACTTATTATATTAGAGTACTTATTATTTAGCCATTGGCGCCATGTCATGTAATATTGAATATAAGTTGCATTAATATTAAATACATATTATACCCGATGTTTTATTGAGTCTTCCTTCTTTTAGTAATATTCCATCTCCAGTAAAAAGTTTTTAGTCTTCTTCTTATTATTATTTCTTGGGGCAACGTCTGATGGCGAAACCACCGCCTGATGGCTCCGGCATCTGAAGAGAAGCGTTGTGCCGTCCCAAGTGTCCGGGTTGTGGGATGCTAACGGTAGTCTTGATGGATCACACCCCGTAGTCCACGCTCCTCATAGAGATAGGTTGGCTCTCACATTAGTGTTACCGGCCCTAGAATATTTCTCATTCACTGAAGATGTATGATTAACTTTTTACTTTTCAGCAAGGTGACTCAATGTGATATTAGCATCGTAACATTTGTTAGGTCAACCCTTTCCAAAGCTGAGCAGTTGCATGTTGAGTCACTACAGCTAGTATATAACGTGGGAAAATCTTTTGAGAGAAATCGTTTAGAAAATAATGCTGTGATGCAAAAATTAAAATAATAAATGCTTCTTACATAGCAGCGATGGGCAAATCTATCTGGATTTGAAAATAACTTTTAGTTAAATAAGAGGTATGTATGGATATGTAGGACTTTCAATTGTGGTATGTCGGTTTAACGCGAGTTTCTTTGCCACCGGCGGACAATCACCCTTCATCCATCCATATCAAAAGCATCCCAATACTGTGCACATCTATACCTGCAACTCATTTAAACGTAAGGACTTCCTAATCCAATTTGGGAAGTCATTCGCTGCCCTAGGAGTAGCTAGCTCACTAGCCGATGCAGCGAAAATACTTCATATATTCCTAAATTATAGTAAAGGTCATATTTAAAAAGTCATCGATTTGAAATTCTGCAATTAACATCTTCTAATGTATGATATTATCTTCGGCTTCCACATTCTGTATCGCTTGTTACTGGTATTTTATATACATTCGTCGCATTACCCGCATAGTTTAACTACTACCAAAAAAAATATTACCGAACTTAATTCTAAGTACTTACATATTAGAAATAATATGGCACTCCTAATGCTTTCGATAAATTCATAAAAATAACTAGAAACTTCTATTTTCATTTTCAAATGACTGTATTTTGCTTGGTCCTGTAGAATTAGGTTTAGTGGTAAATTCAAAGAATAATTTCCTGAATTTAGTATACTAAATACAGGGCCGTTTATTTCCTCGTGCAAACGGAGCAGATTGAGGCGCCAAAGTTATTCATTTGAAGAACATACTACAGTATGATAATAAATTATGATCGTTTTCTTTTCACGAATAACATCATGTGAATAATTCTTAATAATAAAAATGGTATTGTATTTATGTAGTAGGCCTCGATTTTTTTAAATGAAAAACCTCACTGTTTTGACCTCCTACCTATACGAGCGTACTTGGTACGTCCTCTACATTATTGCTTGTACTACACTATAAAATCAATGCTTGTACGTAACAAAACGTATCCCGTTTTTTTTATAGGTTTCGTTATTGCTTTACCTTTTCAGGGGCTTTATATATATATATATATATATATATATATATATATATATATATATATATATATATATATATATATATATATATATATATATATATATATATATATATATATATATATATATATATATATATATATATATATATATATATATATATATATATATATATATATATATATATATATATATATATATATATGAGAAATGTCACATATCTTGACGACGGCTGAGCCGAAATATTGATATACATTTTATAACAATCATTAATATTTAAGAAACACTAATCGCCTATTATTTTCCAGCATTCATTCTCGTCTCGCTTTGTTGTGTTGCCGCTGTAGGAGACATTCAGGTTCCAATACCACAGCAGGAAACACCTAGCAAATACTGAAAGAAGAGAAGAAAAAGGCGTGGAGTCACTCCTGGTCACCACAGACCAGATAAGTGCCCTTTCATTATTTTATCATTTCATTTATTTAGTAATAAACATAATTTCAATTTGAAAATATATATATATATATATATATATATATATATATATATATATATATATATATATATATATATATATATATATATATATATATATATATATATATATATATATATATATATATATATATATATATATATATATATATATATATATATATATATATATATATATATAAATATATAAATATATATATATATATATATATATATATATATATATATATATATATATATAGAAGGTATCATCCACGTAGTGAAAGACTCGCGACATTTCGTAAGCATTATTAGAAGCTTAAAACTGGCCGAAGACGAAATAATGGTGAGCTTTGACGTCGAATCTTTATTTACGAATTTGCCCATTTCGGAGTGTCTTACGGTGATGAGAGATAAACTAAGGTCTGAGGACCTCCCTATTAGCTACGCCGACATGCTTCAACATTGCCTGACATCCTGCTACTTTCTATGCAACGGCGATTATTACAAACAAATCGACGGAGTAGCAATGGGATGCCCCGTATCGCCGATAGTTAGTGACCTATATATGGAATATTTTGAGGAATTAGCCATAAAAACCTCCAAAATTAAACCCATTCTCTGGCTTCGCTACGTGGATGATACCTTCTGCATCCTGAAAGGCAACATTCAAACGGTGAAAGAATTCCTGGGTCATCTAAACTCCATACACCCAAAAATCAGTTTCACCTATGAAGTAGAGAAGGACGGCTCCTTACCATTTTTGGATGTCAAAGTGATGAGGAGAAGTGACAATACTCTCGGACATACGGTATATCGGAAGCCCACACATACGAACAGATATTTGCATGCAAGCTCACACCATCATCCCTACCATCTACGTTCAGTGCAAACGTCGCTCGTGAATCGAGCACGCGATCTATGCGACACTGAGCATTTTCCGAAGGAGATGGAACATGTCAATGATGTCCTTAGGAAAAATGGATACGGAAAATATCACGAGACACGCACACGATCTAATACGGACGAAACTCAAAAACCGAGCAGATCAAGAGCATTCTTACCATACTTCAAGGGCGTGACTGATCGAATAAGTAAGATGCTAAACAGATTCGATATAAAAACGATCTTCAAACCGACCCAAAATATAGCTCGATTTTTGAGGCCTGTAAAGGATGTAATACCACTGCAAACCCCGGGTGTGTATAAAGTCGAATGCAGCTGCGGTCTAGCCTACGTTGGACAAACGAAACGGCCCATAGCCACGCGACTGACAGAACACATCAAAGCTGTTAAAAACGTTCAGCGAGAAAAATCGGCGATCTGCGAACATATATTGGATAGCGGAAGTAACCACTGGATGCAGTTTCAAAATCCCATTGTTCTATCCAAGGAACAATTCTACTTTCCTCGCATGATCCGGGAAGCCATTGAAATAAGAAGAACTCCGAACTTCAATAGAGATGACGGCTACAAACTCTCTTCTACGTGGAACCCTCTTCTTAAAATGTTCCCGCAGCCGAACGCCGAACGCAAAGACGTAAAACAGGATACAGTGAGTGTTGTGTGCAAGACGGATTTTAAAAATTCCCGCGCTCCGAGCCCGGCCCCCCACCACCGTTATAACCTACGCAGTGGCGGCAGCGGTTTGCGGCCTACCCGCAAAACAACGGACTGACAGCTCTTCAGTCTACCCTAGACAACGGCGGCTGCAACGTCACCGAAACGTCGGGTAATACAAATTTCACGCGGTAAATTCGTTTTCTATCCTATTTATAATATATATATATATATATATATATATATATATATATATATATATATATATATATATATATATATATATATATATATATATATATATATATATATATATATATATATATATATATATATATATATATATATATATATATATATATATATATATATATATATATATATATATATATATATATATATATATATATATATATATATATATATATATATATATATATACATATATATATATATATATATATGTATATATATATATATATATATATATATATATATATATATATATATATATATATATATATATATATATATATATATATATATATATATATATATATATATATATATATATATATATATATATATATATATATATATATATATAATATATATATATATATATATATATATATATATATATATATATATATATATATATATATATATATATATATATATATATATATATATATATATATATATATATATATATATATATATATATATATATATATATATATATATATATATATATATATATATATATATATATATATATATATATATATATATATATATATATATATATATATATATATATATATATATATATATATATATATATATATTTGATAAGGTTTGTAAAGAAATCCGTTTATAGGATGATGTTTTTATTTAAAATAAAATTAGTAAAAGCTACTTATATATATATATATATATATATAAAATCTAAAAGTAAATATATTAAAAAGAAAAAAAACACGACCGCCGTTACAGAACTAGAGCTATATATATATATATATATATATATATATATATATATATATATATATATATATATATATATATATATATATATATATATATATATATATATATATATATATATATATATATATATATATATATATATATATATATATATATATATATATATATATATATATATATATATATATATATATATATATATATAAAATCTAAAAGTAAATATATTAAAAAGAATAAAAAAACACGACCGCCGTTACAGAACTAGAGCTATTGTATTTATAATTATGTTTATTTCGGCTTTTTATAAAATATTTCTGTATTTATCCATATAGATACATGTATACTTCCGGAATGTACTAAATCAGACCTTTTATTTGACACGGTATATTTACGTTTATTCATTGATATTTGGACATTTAGAGAACAACCTACTTAATATTTGGTGAGTCAAGGTATCTTATGACACCCGGAATGAGATAACGATTTTATAAATACCAAACACTTCTAAATCCGATCAAAGCGTTTAGAAGTTATGGTAATATAAAGAAACGGAAAACATACATAGATGAAGCTTGAACATATTACACTCCTTTTTTGTCGAGCAGACGTGTAAAAACTACTCCAGGATCAGGCCTGACCATGATGATTACCCTGTAGATTTGGAATACTATGTGTTTATATTAGGGCCGTCGTATTATACATATATGTATGCGGATCAGTGGGTCGTATGAGCTGCGCATTTAGTCGTGTGCAGATTAATTAGACGCTGGATGTCCCCCATTCATTTCACCGACACCAGACAGTGACCGCGCGCACTACGCCCAACTTATTATGGAGCTAGACAAATTGCTCTTTGTGGTCAAATCTCAGTGGTCGCCGTCGCTTGGACAAAACTATACATCACCTACAATACTGCACCGGAACTGAGCCGCAAACGCTCGTAAATATGATAGGAAACGAGCGACGAAAATCAGACTTAAAAGACGTCGTAGTAAATGGAAAAATAAATATAACGATGAGCAATAAATTTTCGTGGATATTACCGATGATGCATTTCAAGCTGAAAGCATAGACCGTAATAAAAACCGCGATTTGATTCAGTATAAGAAAACTTTACTGATGAAAATGGCTGGGACACAGTTTGCATGTTCAAGTATTAATGGATTCATATTATACAATGGGCTCGATTGCGTTTGTTTGTGGACTAAAACTGAAATTAGTTCAAGCGAACGAGATAGAGCAATACGTTAGAGCGAAATATGAAACGAACGATCGTCGATAAAAACTACCTGTCGAACTTATTTTCGTTCGAATGAATTTGAACACATTGCTTGCGGTGTTAGATTCAGACGCTTTATCTTTTGTGGGTAGTTTTAAAGCGAAAAAAGTGACAACGGTTCATTTCACATTCCGCTCTAGCGTATTGCCCTGTCTTGTTCACACGGACTAATTTCCTATTTTAATTCCTGAAGAAACGCAATCTAGCCTAATATGTACATATATCTTCTTCCTGTAGGGCCGTCTTCTAACAACAGGGCAATCATCACAATCTTCACCCTCGGAGCTGCCGCATGAACCAGAGATGTTATAGTATATTCCTTAGATTTTTAAGTATGGATATCCTTCTTCTCCCCATATCTATAGATGGTTTTCGGTAATCCTCAATTCTCCTAGCAATATTTGAAATAAACTCTAACTAAGAATCCGAAGTATTGTAGTGTTCTTTTGAGGATACCATTCATTATATAGGGTATTAAATTGTTCAATTCCAATGATGTCATCTGATATTTCCTGAAATTAAAACCACTTGAAAATTCAGAATGGCAAATATACAAATATAAACGAAATGTTTAGCAGCTATGATCTGAATGCTGTCTTTAATTTCAAATATGACTATAGTTGATCATGTCCCTTCTAAACAAGTTAATTGCATCACATACCCCGTATGGTAGAGTAAACCTCCTATAAATATAAGGAGAATTCACGTTATTACCGTAAATGGCAGAAGTATAAAACTTCATTAGAATATGAATCTTTCTCCATCCTACGCTCTAGACAGAAAAATATAATCAAAGACTGCTTTAATCCGTATCGACGCGACACAGCAAAATGATGCAAAATGTTTCGGGCGTTATGTCAACAATCAACAAGCGAGTCCTGCTTTCCCACTGATTATCCACCATAAAACACTGCTGTGAATTAATCTTAGAACACTCTATTCTTCTTAAAATAAACGCTGATATCTGATCAATAAATAATATATTGAAAAAAAAAATTAAGCCATTATTTGGTCACAATTATGTTTAACATAAATCAATTTGCTTATAAGCAATTATATTTAAAATTAAATTAAAACTTAATATCTAGTGTGCCCTGCCTTAGCACGCACCGTTTCTGACATGCGGGCCGGCGCACTTGCAGTTAGTTTTTTAACGAATTCTTCAGGTATTTTGGCCCATTCTTCTTCCAGCACTTTCCACAGATCTTTCTTGTTTGTTGGACGTCTTTCTGATTTTTTATTGTCCAAAGATTCCCAATGGTGCTCAATTAAATTAAGATCGATATTCTGGGCAGGCCAATCAAACACATCATGGACGCCAGCAAGTTTTTTTTTTCTCTAAAAATTTTTTTATAATTTTTGCTGTGTGCTTGGGATCGTTATCTTGCTGTAGGATAAAGTTATACCCTATCAAACGGTGGAATCCCCAATCCAGAGGGAATAGCGTAATGCTTTAGTAGTTTTATGTACCCGTCTGAATTCAATCTATTATGAATTCTGACCAAGAGTCCAAACCCATTCGCCGAAAAACACCTTTAAACCATTACAAAACCTCCCCCGTGCTTAACTGTTGCAGCCAAACACTGGTGTTTATATTGTTCTCCGGGGCGTCTGCGGACGAATTGGCGACTATTAGATTCAAAAAGTTCTAATTTGGACTCGTCTGTCCAGATGACTCTTTTCCACTGCTCCATGGTCCAAGCTTTATATTCTTGGGCAAATTTTAATCGTCTCTGACGACTATTCTTATGAACTAACAGTTTTCGCTTGGCCACGCACCCTCGAAGATTATTTTTCAGCAGGACTCTTCGAACCGCCGATGGGGCCACCAAAATGCCGCAAGACTCATCAAGATCCTAGGCCAGATCACAGCTTGGCTTCTTTCTTGACATTAAGGATGAGACCACTAAATAGTGCTCTGATAATTCATCAATCTTTTTAGGTCTTCCACTCCTCGGACGGTCTGCGATTTGGCCGGTTTCTTTGAATTTTTTGATTACATTATAGATTTCACAAACTGATTTTCCAGTCAGTTGTTGGATTTTTCGCACTGAATATCCTATGGAAAAACCTTTGGGAAAAGATTTACTCTATTGCTATAGGAGGTGACATTTACAGATAATAATATTAATAATAAAACGCTTTATTCTTAAGAAAGGCGAGCTTATTGCCTGTAGGCAATATTTTAGAGCTAACCTATACTATTGTATGAACATTATTTGCGAGTAGACTACATAACATCACCTAAATAAAAAATAGGACAACATAAATAAAAGAGGAAAGAAAGAAATATATAATTAACTCTTTATGGGCACAGGCTATGCCACACCAAAATAATCTAACTCCTCTAAGGACTCTAAAGTTTGAAAAGGAGACGAATGGGAGGGGAAAGGGAATTTATCTGGAAGATTTCAGATCCTCACTGTGTCTGTGTTTTTAAAACTTGTTATGCTTGGCGTGGTTCTCCAATTTTTCGACAAAGCATTTCAAAGACGGGCTCCATTCACGGTGAAAGAGAATAAGAAGAAGTCAGTGCTGTGAATAGGGATAGAGAGTAGCAGGTTGTGTTTTCATCTCAGAGGGCGTCCATGAGCCGATAGTGCAGTAAATCTGCCGGTAAAATAATTGGGAGTGACGCTATCCAAGATCTTGAAAAACATACAAAGAACTCGCATGTCTCTTTTCTCCCGCGTCGACAGCCAGTCAAGCTTCTCTCTGTACTCCGTGATGTGGTCAAATTTTCTCAGGCCATGGATATAACGAATGCAAACATTTTGGAGGCGCTCAAATGTGAGGTCGAGAAATGCGACATCTCCATAATCGAGAAAGGGGAGGAGAGCAGACTGACAAATCGTAATCTTGCTCTCCTCCGGGAGGATATTTTTCAGCCTATTCAGCGAATCAAATCGACCGAAGAGTTTGCGTCGCATTTCTCGAATATGTGGCCACCATGAGAGGTTGTCGTCCATATGGACACCGAGGTTTTTAAAACCTCGAAAATGAAAGGGACCTCATCCGCACCGATGCAGATCTTTAGGACTTCATTGATATCAATCCTTGAGGTAAAGTAACTGCTGCCGATGATAATAGCCTGCATTTTGGAAGGATTTAATAGCAGTCCATGTGCTTTGGACCACTCGTATATCATCGATAGATCTTCATTTGCAGAAGAATGCAAATGATGCAATGTTGTATCAATATGGAGTACTTGATGTGAGGCAATTATTCATAAAACAATTACTAATTGAGTTTCACAGAATCAAGGATCAGCAGACAAGAAGCCAACAAACTAAAAACACAAGGCAAGCTACTGGGTCGAATTATAATATTCCGATTGTAAAGTCCTCATTTGCCCAAAGGCATTTTTACTTCCTTGCGCCGAGATTTTATAATAATTTAAATGAGAGTTATAAGAATGCAAACAACTTAAATTCATTCAAAATACTTATAAAGAAGTACCTGCTTGAAAGGGGTCCAATGTATGCGGAGTCTCAATTGCTCTCGCTAATAATTTAAGTTGTTTTATTAAATTATATATTACTAACTAATATCAAATCTCGTGTATTATTTGCTATGTATATATATGTGTAGGTATGTATATATATATATATTTATGTATGTGTGTATGTATGCGTATGTATATATTCTTATGTATTATGCAATGCAACTTAAGTTCATAATATCAAAAGAGTCAGCTCGTCGATACAATTAAACAAAAATCAGCATCCCTAGATACGGGTCTCTGACCTAGTTAGGAATGCGGATAAACATTTTCACCATAGGATGTGGTCAATCTCTCCCAACTCAACCATATTATGTAAATGGTGTTTATATGACATATTATATGAAGTTATTGTAAATTAATAAAATAAAAAAATAAAAAATAAAATATCTTCCGGGCGAAAGTGAGAGTATATTTGGACTTCCTCGGCATAGAGGTGATATTTTTCTTTAATGGAGTTGGTAACTGAGTTAGTGAATAAAGAAAAGAGGAGTGGTGATGAATCTAATATTCATATAATTAATCTGTAGCTTATAATATTAACAGTGGTCTCATATATACCCCATACTGGCCAAAAATGTAATTGGTGTGTTATCGTTCATTAGGCCGCCGATTATAGGCTAATAGACATAACGAATTACCTTTACAATATCATGTGAAGTATGGTAGATTATTGTAATGCATTCAATGAGCCAGAAGCTTAAACAAAAAAAAACCCACAGTCAGTTGTAAAACCATGTTCCTCCAATGCCAATCTGGATCGATCACATTCAACCCTAGCACCTTGAGAGAAATCAGTGACAACCTCAAAGGTTTTACTATTTTAGGGACGTTTATTTCATACTTAAATATTTTTTGTAACATTTCTAGTAATAGAACCCGAAACAACATCCTAACGCATGCCATAGTTGTAAGGGAACTGGTAATTATTTTTAACCGTAGGCAAATATGTCATTATTGAAACCATATAGCAGGGCCGAATTCTGGATGGTAAAAATGATTATGGAAATATTTTATTAAATTTCTTCTTTGTGTGGTGCTTTCTATTAAGAATTTTAGACCACCGTGGCTTTCTAGCTGTGGATGCTGCACCTCAAAAATAAGTCTACTTTACTATTCAGATAACATGTCAACTTAGAATGTAGGCGACCAAAATTAACAAGTCGTTCTCTACAATTTTCACCTAAAATTAGGACGTGTAATATGAAAATGATAGAAATAAGTTGCCATCTGGTATACAACATTTTCTTTATCGATTTGAAATAAATCTCCTAGACTTTCTTCAGCACCTGATACTTAATTTTTTTATTACTGACGTAGGTTCTTTTCCATTATGTCCTCCTCTGATCTGTCACAAATTTCTTTTCATTAGTCTTATACATATTGTAGGAAAGTAAAAATGTTCTAAATAAAGTGACCGAAATGTTCTCACAATAGTATTTAGTGATCGAGTGTCGATGTTTCGGCACTCAAAAAAATTAAAATATTAAAACATATTTCTGTGGTACCTCTATAGAAGACATTTTATATTTTATGTTTCTTTACATTCGAGTAGTAGCGCCCCCCCCCCCCCCCCCCCAGTTGGCCTAGCGCCCAGTCGGCGGCGCCCAGTTAGCAGCGCCCAGTCGGCCGCGCCCAGTTGGCCGCGCCCACTTGTCCCATCCCCATCTAGCTTCGCTAACTGGCCCGTCAATAATCTAACGCCTCACGCGAGACACCTTGAAGCACCCATCGGGCCACCTCGCACCCGACCACGAGTTATGACCGGATTACCCCGTTCTACGCGGCTAAGCGTTCGAGGTCGCTTGGGCGGTCGTATACCTAATGTGGTATCCTTTGCCCGACTGTTCAAAAGGGCTCTAGTAAACAAAGCCTTTTCCAGACTTTCCCGGTTATCATTCGAAATGCACAGTCGATTTGCTGATGCCGCACGGTGCGCAAACTGTCCAGGTGCGCCAGGGGAGTTAATGGACCCTTGCTGAGTTGGCCACGAAGACCCATTCTGTTCAGGGTTGGTCACACTCACGGGTCAACACCTATCCGACGGCCTCCACGCATGAAGTGCGAGCCTGGGTAGGACTCTGGCCTTATGGTTAGTTTCCCCTAGGAATCAACCTTCTGGCGCTCCTGGACGGTCTGCGTGCGGCGTAAGCCAATCGACTGTGCACTCTGACTAACAGTCGGGGGAGTCTGTAAGCAGTACTGTTTCCTATAGAGCGGGGGTGGTTACGGACCTTACGGCGACTGCTCTTGAAACGACCATCGGCTACCCGATCCTGGGTAAACAGCCGGGCAAAGGACGCTCCGGGCAAAGGACGCTATGGTCCGCGATAGATTTGGTAAACACCGTTTCACCGCTTCGTAAGGGAGAGGACCGCGCAAGCGACCTTGAACTCGTAACCAGTCGAGAGACTGGAGTAATCTGGTCACAATTGGAAGTAAGGGCGTGAGTGTAGGCCCGCCGGGTAACACTCTTAGCTATCTCGCGGTTAAGGCGTTGGCCTCTTACGGGCTTGTGGCGTAGCTAGATGGTGGACAGTCTTCTGCGCTCACTCCAGGGAGATAGAACGACTAATCGTTAAAACTTCCTGAGGTGACGGGCTCGTCTGCTGTAGTCGACAACCCTAGTTGTCCAGGTGCGCCCGATGAACGACTTACAGGGAAAATTGACTGACTGACCAGGCTCGAACTCCTACTTAAAGGCTACCGGATAGGTGTAGACCCGTGAGTTGGGCCGACCCATAAACGAATCGGGTCATAATGGCCCAATGGCACTGTTCCCGATAGCACCCAATGCAGATATAAACATTAATATTAGCGCATTGTAATCAAAAATCTATGGCAATAATTGTTTAACAAAGACGAGTGTGTGTAAACGAATAGACGGGTATATGCCCTATGGCTGGAATAATGCGAAAGTGTATAAATAGTTAAACAATTCTGTCGCACTTGACAGTTCCCTTGGTGGCACGCGTCTCTCACCGCATGCTCTCTCGCCCCTCACTCCCTGGTGCCTCTTTGTCTCTCTCGCTGCCTGCCAATTCGCTAATTATAATTACTCTATTTCGGTCGTTGTCAGTTTAAACGTTGCCGTGTTGCTGTGAATACGCAGCCAGAGACGCCTTCCTTCGAATAATCAACCATAATAAGTCATTACAGTTCACGCATCGCTCCAGTCGGAATAATAGTACTCTAATTGCGCCTACTGTTAATACTAGGTAAAATATACGCCAGACTTCGTCTCGTAAGGCCGCAGTCAAACCTAAAGTACGCGATTATCTTACGCTCAATTCATAACTTAAAACGGTTGGGCGGGAACAAGTGGGAAGTCTGGATTAAAAGGACAAAAAAACGTGTTTTTCATGTTTTTTTTACTTGAAATCTGATCATGAATCTTTTATATCAGTTTGATCAACTTATGAAAGATTAAAAATATTATTTGTAATAGTAAAAAAAACTATTATTGAGATATTGAATTGCAAATAATTCTACCGCTACAGAAATTACGGTATCTCCTTGCGCCTGTATAATAGCGGTAATAATAACGAGCGTTATTTTGCCTTTCTAGATATTTTGTAGATTAACTAAAAAACTGTATATAGTATATATAAAAGTTATTGTTTTAAAAAAAAACAAGGATTTAAAGTAATAAAAATCAATTTTCGGCCCATCATTTTGCGCCAATAAAACATTTTTTATATATTTTTTTAAGTTCATTTAGATGAGAATTAATAAATCTTGTTTTTTTTTTGGAACAATTCGATTCGTCTAGTAGTTATTTTTTATCACCGGTGTAAAGCTGAAAAAACAATATGGTTATAAGAAAAACGCGTTTATTGTTATCTTTAACGAAAATTAATAAGTTTTTGAAGCCTACAGCAATCTAGACTATCAGCTATTACAAAGGTAAAGATTCTTTAAAAGATTTCAAATTTAAGTAAAAAAAAAAAACATTTAAAAAATTTTTTTTGGCCGTCTAAACCAGGATATCCCCTTAATATCGACCGGAATACGCCTCCATATTCCAAGCGGAAGTATACGCCATTATTGAATGTGCGGATATCAACCTCCATAAGAACAACGCCAACCACTGTATAGAAAGGCAGCAAGGATCCACTCGGATAGCAAGGCAGCTATTATGGCACAAGCCTCGAATACCATTATTTCAAAGCTGGTGCAAAACTGCGTATCACTACCGATTTCCCTGTGCGAAAACAACAGGGTAATTCTAAGATAGGTTTCCGGCCATGCAGGAATCGATGGAAATGAAAAAGCCAACGAACTTGCTAAGACGACAGTAAAGGGAACGCTATACAACCCTGAACCTTGCTGTGGCGTACCAAAAAGCCTTGCAAACCTAATGCTCAAAAAAATATGTTTAGAACAATCCGTCAGCCACTGTAACAACTAGCCAGGGTTGAATCATTCCAAAGCGCTAATCAAGGCTTACGACCGTGAGACTGCCCGTGAGGCCTTATCGCTAAATAAGAACAATCTACTCATACTGGTGACGGCACACACGAGGCATTGTGGCCTGAACAAACACATGTACAACCTCAAGCTCCGGGACACGAAAATGTGCAGGTTCTGCCAAGGGGCAGAGGAAACTCCCCTGCACCTCATGTGCGAGTGTGGCCCGCTGATTCGTAAAAGATACACCCACTTGGGTGGTCATTACCTCCAACCTGAGGAGGTAAAACAATCTGGCGCCATAAGCCTGTTGCGGTTCTTTAATGGCACGAGGCTTAGCGCAGAACTATAGTAGGTGGTGAACACAATAGATCAGCAATGGTAGCAGTGTTACAAGGCTCATAAAGACCTTAGAAAAACTCTACACAATCAATAAAAAATAATAAAATAAATATCACCCGTCCCTCGCGACGCTCTGATAAACCGACCCCAAACATGCCTATTGTTTTTGATTGCGCGATAGATATAAACACGGCTTTAAATTCTTCGACAGTTCATACCAGAGATCCGTTTATATGCCAGCTACAATTTCCATCGTAGGAGACGGAAACTTATTTACTTATTTTATTTTATTTATTTAGATAATATTTCACATACAATAAAAAAAGTTGTAAGAGTTGAAATCTACTGTACTGGAGTGATGTCCGAATGAAGTACGCCATTACAGCGACTGAGCATTAATTTATTTTGTCAAAGACAGATATCTGTTGATTGATTGGTTGATATTTATTGCTGATAATATAAAAAATGTGTTTGTAAACGATGGCTAGTGTGCAGAATAGTCTTGAAATAATTTATATAGTAAAAAGTAACAGAGATGTATTTTACAAAATTTTATTTATTAGTTTTAAAAGTTTATTTATTTAGTGTGTTGCTTCTAACTAGGCAGAGCATGTTCTAAGGAGAACACCAATATAAATGAATATAAAATAAATAACTTCCAAATCCAAAAACATCTGAATTTAGATTCAAATAAAATTTACACTACACCATAATTGTACAATCCTATACCAAACTCCTAATTCCAAATCCCGCAGTGCCGACAACTTATTACGTGCGTATCGCGTTGTCATAAAGGACACACACACACACATAAGCGAGTCGTGAACACCGCGCGGTCGCTTTGTTCGTTCGAGTTGAATCCTACCCGCCGTCGCATCATTGTCGCAAAATCGTCGAAAAAGATTCTCGTGCAAATTGGTGTGTGCTGTTTTGAGCTTTGCGCGTGCGGTCCAGCATCTTCGCGGTTGAAGTTTGTGGAATCGAGTGAGAGCCAAACAGCTCGTCATTCGTCCTCGTCAGGTGCACTTATCGACCGTCGAAAAGGTTGGTGATTTGTTGGCATTTGTTCCATCGTTATGAAACGTCCATTTATCCCATAAGTCCAATACAGTCCATATTATCTCTTTTTATATCATATCAGCCGGATACTACTGGAAATAATTTAGAAATGCGTGGTCTATCTCTGGGCTGAAAGATGGTCAGTCAGCTAGAACACAGCGTTACAATAATAATTTTACAACAATAAATAAGTAATAATAAATAATAATTTGTAATAATAACTAATAATTAATAATTGTAAATAATCATGTGTTAAAAAAGTCGCTCTCTTATTAAAGTCCTGTCCACCGTAGAACGGCCTAGTCCCAGTTGGGTTACAGAATCAAATAAGCAAAATCGTAGGGTTTTGCCATTCGGTTCCTGTTATTTTTGTAAGCAAATCAATGTTTTATAGTAATTAATTCTTAAACAAATAAATAAATAAAAATTATAGTTTATTAGCCATAACGTAAGGTGATATTTTTGTTGTTTGCTGCTTATTCCTAATATATCCTTTTTACTCATGATATTAACCATTCTTTGAACAAGAAAGCTGTAGTGACGCTGTTCAAAAGACGTTGGACGTTTCGGCACTTTAAAGTTTCCTTTATAACGACCTGATCCTTGACTGTTTTCCGGAGAAACACAATATTCGTCTCCATTGGTGTTTTTGAGATAACGTATTTCTTCGAGGCAATACAACTGCCACAGTATTGGAACACTACACCTATTTTATTTCCGCCTCGTCCTAGCTAGGCAATCAAGTCTTTAACGCCTTAGAGGTACCCTAAATCAATTGGTACAATAGAGCAAGTCTCTCTTTGTGCCAATAAAATGCATCTCCCGAAAGAAACAACGGGCCCGACAAAACTTTGAAGTTGTTTACAGTTTGGCGAAAGTCCACTTAGAAGTTGTACGCTGCGCTGCTCCCGGTGCGATTTAAAATGCGATCAAAATCTTTCACGTTTGGGAAGTAACGAATTCTAAGCCCCTGTCGCAATGTGTTTCTTCGAGTGTTAGCAAAGAAAGCTTTGATGGTCCCAGTCATGTCGGAGATTTTCGAATCTAAATATTTCAGCATATTGGGCTTTTTTATAGGCCAAAAACTCTAAGCCAAAAACAATTAAATTAGGTATACTATCGGGGACGCAGACGCAGTGGGGTACATACAACTTCTTAAATCTCTGAGGTATAGGTATATACCATAACATATACCAAAATAGGTATATACCATAACAGAGGATGGTATATTGGCACTGTGCAGTAAATGCAAATTAACCCAATAATCTCGTATTTGGATTTGGCGCTATTAGCCGGAAATACCAAATAGGTAACAACCAAAGAGGTATTATCAATACAGCTAATTTGACTATAGACTGGACAGTCACTCAGTTATCGCAGTTAGTGCGCAGGTAATCTATAATGGTCGCTACTTTTGCATTAGAAAACGTAGCAAAAGTATATTTATTTGTATTGGGTTGGCTAAGAATAGAGAAGGGG
The DNA here is from genome assembly GCA_944548615.1 of Micropterix aruncella. NCBI lineage: Eukaryota > Metazoa > Arthropoda > Insecta > Lepidoptera > Micropterigidae > Micropterix > Micropterix aruncella. Next base: position 3,995,923 of record OX155955.1, read on the forward strand.
TGATATGATAAGAAGCGGCTTGCTCTGGCCACATGAATGTAGTAATTTGTTTCTACTCTATATTGTGAAATCACAATGGGCTGGTTTATTGTCATATGACAATCTCTTACAACCAACCAACCCGACTATGGCGTGCTTATATGTATGTGTGCGTGTAGCATGTGTGATAGTGTGTGTCTTGTTATTGCATTCCATCGACAGATTTGAAAGTGCAATTACGTTAATTTTATCCCAACGGAAAATGGTGACCCAGCGGGGAATCGAACCCGGGACCTTACAGTGTAATATCAGGCGACCTAACCACTATGCCACCAGGTCATTGCCTTCCGGTATGTTATAAATTATTATTTATGTTTCCGATTCAAGTCGCAAGACGGGAGGAGTGTTAATCATAACCCCTTACTTAAGACTACCAAATAGCCGATTAAATACACAATCGCCTATTTTCCCTCTCTTATTCTACCATAATTGTCCCATGTTTGTAATAGATTTTTCAACAGAATGCTATTTAATGTTATAGTCAAACAAAAGTTATTGTAACTTAAGCTTCTTAATGCCTCGTGAATATTTTTTCTTAAGGAAGTATCTGTATTATGTGAAAAACAAATGCGTACACTTAATCCTTTGCAGCGCCTTTATTAGCGCGGTTTGGAATTGTTTTCTTCTTTTACGTTCAAAAAAAAAGCACAGCACGACTTCCCTACCTCATGAATCATGTTCGTAACGTATATGCGCCAAGTTTTACATATTTTACCTAAATAGAAGCCATCATGTAATTTATTATTTTCTAGTATATTACTATTGCTATCATTATTACTCTACTGTATATACTATTATTCTAGATTATAGCAAACGAGACAGAGTAATACGTTAGAGCTTAATATGGAAAGATTATACTTACATATATGCAATGATTATCTAACCTTTGTTATTATACTATGTACTACTTTTTAAGAAATTTTATACTTCATACTTCAATATTTACCTAATTACCTTATTGCTAAGAAATGCCATTACCATACTTTGCAGTTGTGCTAAGTTCACCTTCCAAATATCCAATTCTGGCTCAGCCGAACATAGTGCATTTAGGGTACGAAGCGTTCGCACCGTGAAGCAGTGTTGAATGATTTTAGTTCTATCTCGCGGTAACGCGAACAATACGTCGGTCCTAGCACGGCTGTAATTGGCGGGTACAAACAGGCCGAATCTTCTAAGGATGGTCGGAATATCAACGAACCCCCTAAGCAGTTTATATATGTGGTAGATTGCCAGCCAATCTCTTCTTACACTTAGTGAGTTGTACCCAACCATCCCCAGAATAAGTGCTGTAGGATATAGGAATGGGAAATATCCATGCTGTTTAAAGTACAGGAACCTCAGAAAACGTTTCTGTATACTCTCCAGCCTGGATATGTAGCTTTTTCGTAAGGACTCCATATTGCCGCGTTGACTTCTAATCTGCTCCGAATTAGGGAATTGAATAGGAGGAACATGGCAAATGTGTTGTTGAACTACCTTATGTTCCTCATTGCAAAACCTAGCAATTTGTAAGAATTATCAACTGGGGTGTAGATGTGCTATCTGTATGTCAATCGTGAGTATTGATCCTAAATTATAGTGTGAGCTAGGTACTAAATTTAAATTACCGTTTTGGTCATTCATCTATAATTATGAGTCAGTAACGCGGTTAGCGGTAGTTTTGTCATTCCAGTCTGCGTAATATAGCAATTGCCTATTATTATTACCCTATTAATAAATATTTGTAATAGTCCGTAATTAATGACGTTTCTTTGACATGTCCATTATTTTCCAGTTACTAGGTACTATGTAGGTAACAATAATTTATTGAGATATTTTACTTTCTGTGTCAGTATAAGATGGCTCTTATTCATATCGGGGATGGTTCACTGAGAAATCAACTGTGGTATGCATCCTGGATGTTATCTTTTATTGGGATTAATATTTTCGACGAAAAATGGATGAAAGGTATATATTATCTACCACATAAAGCACACAGCCCATAACCTGAAAAGAAAGCATATACTCTGAATACATGTATTCGCGTAAAAAAAAGCCAATAATCTGAAGAGAAAGTGTATACTCTGAAAACATGTATTTGCATAAAAAGCCTTCTTCTTTTTGAAGTGCCTCTCCTTTACTGGAGGTTACCCGTTAGCTCTGGATTTTTTTTCGGTCTTGCGCCATCCGTATGAGCTGTTCCGTACTGGTGATCCCGGTCCACTCTCTGATATTGCACAGCCACGACTGTTTCCTGATTCCACGACGCTTTTTAACCCGCTGAGCACGTAACATCCATTTGGGGACATGTATGGCGGCCTATAATCTGAAAAGAAAGCATATAATCTGAAAACGTGTATTCACTTAAAAGAGAGCCTATAATCGGAAAACGGGTATTTGCGTAAAAAAATCTATAACCTTAAAACGTGTATTCGAAACAAGTCCATCCGAAATTAGAGTAGTTCATAGATTTGTCCATAGCGATATGAAATGCTGAAATGTCAAGAATCGTTGAAATTTTAGCAGCAGTTTTATCTTTCCATATTATCTACTCCTACAGCGGCTTCCACAGATTAAAAAACGCCTTGGTGGTAACGGTACCTCCTTGTAAGCCAATTTATTTTCCCATACAATCCAGGCTCATGAGTTACCAAAGTCACAAAGGCGTGGCTATAATCCAAGATCTTATATATACTCAAGCCCGAAAAAGCAGCAAAGAATTCTGTGACGGCCTTAATTATTTTACTTATTTTTCTGGGTTTAATTTAGAATATTGTACCCGCGTCTTAATGGATCAGCCTTTGTGTGTGGGTGCAACGGCTTGGGCAGCAATGCACTGATGAAATACTCACTATCCTAAGAAACCGTGGCTTCAGGCGATCTACTTTAGGTTGGGGAATCGTAGATTTGATACTCTGCTAATGGTAGTTTAAAACGTGTACTGGATTTAAATATCAGGCCACGTCGACGATTTACAATTAAGGAATTTGGATTTTCACCAAGGCATTGCTTTCTGGCGCTACTGGATGATTTGCGCACCGTGAGGCGTCAGCCAATCGGCTTGTGCACACTGACTAATTACCGAATGAGTCGGGAGACTATGGAAATATACTATATCCTAAGCAGCGGGGGTCGGTGTTCACCTGTTGTCATGCAACTCCTGAAACGACCGGTTGGCCACCCGATCGCGAGTGGTACGACTGGCAATAGACGCCTAGGTCCGCGAAAAAATCATATTGAATTAACGCTGTAATACAAAAGATAGAGGCTGCGCAAGCGACTTTGGGTCCTTAACCAGTAGCGAAGACAAAGGTTACCTGATGGTTAATTCCAGACGGAGATATCCTGCCAAAACTGGTCGCCAGGGGGCGAGGTGGCCAGCTGGCTTACCTTCATAGTGCCTCGCCAAAGGACGTTAAACTCTGGCGGGGTATTGGCTTTCCTTGCTGGACGGTAGGTTTTTATCATCTTAAAGTCTTCAACGCTCACCTCGTGGGAGGCAGAACGATCATTATCGTTAAAACCTTCTAGGGTGACGGGTTCGCCCGTTGTAGTCGACAACCCCAAATGAGATTAAATAAGCATGTCCTTTGGTTGATCTCGCGGCGAATTCCTAGTTACAAATTAGTTCTTGGTTGTGACCGTGTAAGGCAAGAAATATCGTCCAGTAATATTGAAGACGCCATTCATTAAGATGTTTTGGAAATTTTATAAACCCAAAATCGCTTACCGATTTCTTGAAGCTCCAAGGTGGCTGCTTGAGACGTCGCGTCTTTGACAGCTCGGACGTCTCCAGCTTCCGATTAAGTGACTTCAGAAATTCAATTCACTTTTTCACACTTTTATGGTTTTAAGAGGAAACTAAATAAAAATCTTCAAACGTGAGAATTTGTCTGACTTTGATTCGAATACCAGCACTAACATTGGCAATAAGCGAGGCAAAAATAAATTTCAGGGGCACTTATACTGATTAGAAATGTTTTTTTTTTTTATATTAATGTTTGTGACAAGCTATATACACTACACAGATTTATATTTATTTGTAAATATCTAATTTATCGGGCAAAGTAGTGTACGATGGTGGTTCTCCTGAGTTATTTCGAATTTATAAAAGTCGAGTGGCCACCCTTTGTGCGCAGATCTAATGCACCACTGACGAGAGGCGACTAACTCGGGGCTCGAATCTCAAGAAAGCGACCGAGGCGGGCCTGCCACACCACTTAGAGCAGCAAGTCTTAGGGGCGAAAACGCACAACCTCGCGTTTCCGTGGTGATAATTTTCCAGTTTTGCCCATCAGTCAGTGGGTGAACCTTTCTTCTGATATCATCGTTTGATCTGGATTTATAGACCGACCCTTATCGTAGTTTTAGGGAAGTTTATCTTTATGGGAAGAATACATATTTCTGGCTCATTTTTCTAATGTTGACACTCAGCTGAACGAAATAATGAGAGTTATTAGTGGCACATCGAAGTCGACGCCATATGTATTCTCCTGACGTACAACGAAATCAAGCAACGATTCAGAAATTATGGAAATTGCATATTAGCTTATCGCCTGTCAAAATTGGCCTTGTTGACCTCTCTCCCGATCGACTGAAGTCTCGAAGACCCTTATGGCGAGACATCGTCTTAAGCGTCGACCATGTGACCGTGTAGGACAACTAGCGAGCGAGTTGGGCAAATTCTCAAGTCCAAAATAAGCATCTAGTCCCAGGTTATGATCTTCTGCATAGGCTACCTCAGTGCCGGATTATCCAATAGGCCAAGCATGCACCGGCCTACGGACTCCACGCATTTTAGGGGCCCAGCGACGAGGGATCATTAAAATCTTCTTTTTTTTTAATCATTTGGTTTAAGCAGAAAAAAACAGTGCCATGAAATCTAAGGCGAAATAGTTTAAGATAATTGGTATATATTATCGAAATTTTTGATCCGACTAATAGTATAATTGGTATATATTATCGACAGTTGGCCGCTGCCAACCTGTGCCATCGTATTTTATTTACATATATGCGCGTCTGCTACGCGACATAAGCGTTGTCAGAAATGTTTAACGGCCCACTTTGCCAGGCTCTAAGGGGCCCTTGTCTCTCACAATTACCTGTTATTATAAGAGATTGTCAAATTCACTTATCTGCTAATTTTGTAATTTCTTATTACAAAATGTCATTATTTCACTGGTTCGCCTATAAAATCTAAATTAAATCAATAATAATTCGTAATGTTCATTAAATGGCATGAAATAACATTTAAAAAAGAAATAAACATGAAAAAAATCTAAACAGACCGGATAGGTAGCACTAACAGTAGAAGACAATTAATAAAAATGTAAATTGTATTATATTAAAATTAATAAATTGTATTAAAATTAAATTTTAATATAATATCATTATTTCAGGTTGGAGAATATTCATGCATACAGGGATAATTCTGTCATACTGTGTTTTATCCCTATACATCAGTATATTTTCGTTTCCGGCTGAGTCGTTTTTGAATTTTGGAAAAGGTCTTTACGATGTATTTCCATTGTTTTTTTTGGCATCAACCATATCGGAAATCATTATAATTACATGGACTATTTATTATAGGTAAGACTTGTAAATTATTGGCGTTTAGATATATTTAGACGAAACTTTGATCGAAAATTACATACAAATTACTTATTTTTATTTTACATTATGTTTATTCCAAATTACATATTTTTCAATTTATTTCCAAAAAAATATACAAATTACGTATTTTACATTCCGCCTCCAATGCACTATGACTTGATGCCAGAGATGCTGAAATTTTATTTGAATGCCTTTTAGAATACACCTACAGACCCCAGTAACATCGCTCGTTGGAGCTATACCGAGGATAGTTCATGTCCCCTTTGTAGCAATACCCCTTGCACAGCTAGACATATTTTAGCTGGTTGCAAGGTGGCCTTAGATCAAGGACGGTAGACTTACCGCCATGACAAAGTCCTTTCTGTTATTTGCGAGATAATTAGACTTTCAGTGGCTCGTGCCAACAAGGGTTTGACATTACCATCCAAACCTCCAATACAGTTTGTGCAGGATGGCTCTAAAGGCAAAAAAAACATTTTCTACAAAACCTTTCCCAATAATCGAGAAACCTTCTGGAGGTCGACTCGGTCTCTGAGCAGTATAAATTCCCTAAAAGTCTCGTTTGCACAGCCCTCCTGCCAAATATAGCTCTTCACTCTCTATCTCGGAATGAAATAAATAGTATTAATTAAATAAATACCATGATCTCGCAAATGACATCACCCGGAATGGCTTCACTATTCACCTTCACGCGGAGGAGTTTGGCGCTCGTGGCCTACCAGCCAAATCTCTGTTTCACTTCTTTAAAGATCTTGGTCTATACAGAAAAATAATCAACTCTTTCCTAGAAAAAATATCTAAAACCACAATTTCTGCATCTCAAATTCTATGGCTTCGAATGGGGAGTAAATGAATGGTAAGGTGGATGCTTGGATATGGCAAGACAGCTGTCCTTAACCTACCACAGCCGGTTGTTAGTCCGCAATCCACCGCTCAAACCCCAGAAAGGTAATAATAGTATTATGATGAGCTGACATTCCATGGCAGCTCCGTTTGTATTTTATTTATTGGCCATACAACGGAAAATGGCCAGGCGATATACAAGGGGCATACAGAAAGAATTTGGAAAAAGTAAAATGACAAATAGAGAATAAACATAATATATATTTCCCCGTTTTAGATGTACCCGTCTTTAAAATAAGTATATTTTTGAATTTGAAATAGGAATCCGAAATCAGGGTTGTTAAAATTGCCATTTTCAACGCTCGGGCAGCTTTTTGAAAGTTTAAGGTCAATACATTAAATTGATTCCCAGTAATATAACATACTAATTGAGTATTAGGTGAAGACTGGAATGGAACTGAACTTCATGCCCCAAACAGTCCTTAATTTTTCAAGCGGCGCTCGCATCAAGTTCGCTGATGTGAAGAGACGTTTCGTATTATCCCTACGGAGTTTAGCGATATTTTTTGTAAAATACATAGTCGTCAACTAACCTGCGGTAACCGTCTCCGTTCTTATGAGACAACTGTAGCAACATGTCCTAACTTTAGGTCAAATGATGCGACAATACTACAACGTCGAATCGTTGCGTAGTTTTCCTATTTGGTCAAGTATGCGATATCCACAACGTTGAATCGTTGCCGTGCTATTAGGGCATCCATTAACAAGAGCCGCCTTTCACTATTTGGCCAAGTATGCGATATCCAACGCAAACTAGGTTTACAAACCCAATTCATCGTGGGGAGTTGTTTGAATCACAATCATACCGATATCCGAATCTGCTCATATATCTTTCTGTATTAGTTGTCGTACAGCAAAGACCTGGGAATGACATGGTGCTAAGAAAGGCACGTCCAGATATAAATTCCGAGTAACAGCCATATACTGCTGTTAAGCGATGTATTTCACCATGGTAAAGAGAAACAAGCCCAGTTAAACACTTCCTGGGGTAAACCTCAGGAATATATGATAAATTATGGGGAGGATTTTTTCTAGTGTCAGATCAATTTTTTAACTGTCATTGTTAACTAACTAGAACATGTTTTATTTCGGATTTATTACTGAAGACTGGTACTAGCCTAGACAATGGTAGTTGAAACATCGCCAAAACGTCGGGTGCCTCAATCTTCACGCGGTAAATCCGTTTCACCTTGTTTATGTCGTTATACAGCAGCGATAGTCTTCGATTTCATATGTTTTATTTATATAAACGGCTATAGGTTTATTTAAAAACAAGTGTTCACGTCACAGTATAATTTGCGGTACTATTTTATTCTGAAGTGGCAGGTTCCCAGTCATTTCGGCGTGCCCTTATCGTACTTATCTACAAAGGCCTGGCCCTGCTCGAGTGGATGTTAATGACAGATAATGTTAATAAGTATGTATTTTACATCCAATCAATCATCCTTACGATTTTAAAACTGTTTGTAACATCTATAGGAAGGATATCTTAAAGTTAGTTGAAACGGCACACCGAGAAATCGCGCTTCATTCAGAGAAAGAAAAAAACGTCTATATTGACAGCATGAAGGACGTCAACAAAATATTCGTCGCCTACTCTTTGACAATGCTCACTGGGTTAGTTTGTTATATGGTTAACTTGGTAATGTCCAAAGATGCGATAACCAGTATTCCAATGCTTCTACCTGTAGGTAATTAATCGTTCTTTAATGACGTATTTGGTCACTATTCTGACTGGACGATTAATTCATTTCTTGTTTTCTTTCTTAGGTTTAGTACCAATTGATGAGTCTCCGAATTACGAAATAGTGCTGTCCATTTTTGAAATTCGACCGTTTCTATCATTGATGTGCCGTTGTGGATTCCTAATGACCTACACATCTCTCGTAGGTAACTGCTGCTGCCAGTTTAAAGTTCTCACCTGCAGAATGGAACACTTGATCAGAGAAATGGCAAATCCCGAAGTGGCAACTCATCACATCAAGAAGATACTAGAATCGACAGTATACAGTCACTGCTTATTACTATCGTCTGTATCGAAACTGAGAGAGATTTACCAGTTGATATTGGCGTCAAACATGTGCTTTTTGATGACTTACCTCATTCGCTCCTTAGTCGTGCGCAGCATTTATACGTTGGAATTGCTTGCCCCGCCCTTTTTACTACTGTTTATATATTCATACATAAGCGAACGTCTCAACTCTGAAAGGGAGAACTTCCAAAAATCTATCTACGCGTCGGAATGGTATTCGACCTCCACATTTCACCGAAAAAATCTGTTTATTATAACACTAATGGCGTCTAAATCCACGTATCTAACGATAGCAAAGATGTCAGATATTTCTCTCAAAACTTTTCAGTCGGCACTTAATTTCTGCTACTCGGCTTATGCTTTAATCAAATCTAAATATACCTCTGCTTTATGTTCGATCGATAATTAATAAAATTATCTTGAAATGTTATCACAGAAAAACTTCACACTCCCTCGATAGCACAATTTTAGCATCACATATATCTTTTATAATTATTATTAACTGTTAACGCTTAACTTTTTGATTTTAATATTTTGAATGTTATTATTATCATCACAAATATTTTTCACGTAATGTTTCTCCAATATGAGTTATTCCTGCTTTTATCCTTTCGACCTCTCGGCTCTCATACCGTATATAAATTTTCCATAAAATACCATTTGGTAGAAAACACGTTATTATCCTAAACAAAATTGACGTCATTCACTACATCGCACCTAAGGCCAAATTATCAATTTACGACGACAAAAATATGAAACATTTTTTTTTATTTTCTCGCCAGAAATGCTTTTAAGGGGACTACCTAATAATTATATTTCAGAAAAATAACTAGTTGTGATTAGTTGGGGTTAGGTGCTCATAGTATTCGTTTTTTTAATCATATAAAATTATTTCTGATTTTCAAAATATACAAAATAATAGTAACATTGGTACATATTAAGCAGTTTGATAAAAACATTATTATACATTCACATCTTCATCATCCTTATCATCATCATCACAAACACATAAAAAAGGCAGCCTCACCATGTTTAATACAACTTCATTGAATTGTGTTTTATATTCTTTTGTTTCTTCCGCGTATTTGTCATAATATCACAAGAGGATCTGTGATACTAATATCCGGATAAATCTGTTATTATTTATGTTGATTCTCTATGTTTTCCTGAAGCGATATTGTGTAGTATGAATGTGTAGATCTAGCAGATGTGTATGTGTAAGTCATGGTACTCTGCAGGAAATTTTGTCCTCTCTTTACTAAATAGTCGTTATGAAAGTAGGCTTTATTCGTGAATTATTAGCGGAAAACTAAATTAAATGCATTTTTGCGGTCGCAAAGTTGAAAATCGGATTCAGCGTCCTAAAATACAAATAAAACCGTTGAGAAAAATACTTCCGGATTTTTTTTCTGCAAACGACAAGCTTAGATCTCATATGCTTGGACTAATAATGGATTATATGATTCTCCCTTTACGCAAGCTATATGTGAGGTAATTACGTGGTCATTTAGATGACTTTATTTCCTTGCCGAGCTAAATAAGACAATATGATATTAGACCAGTCCTCTTCCCACTTACACTATACGTGACTTATTTTGTTATCCTGCCGGGTATAATGAAATCTTGACGGCAATATTGCGAGGGGCTTAATGAAACCAAAGTGCAGCCTGCCTCTAAGTCGAGAAGACAATTTGTGGGCCAATATTCAGCTACGTTTGCCATTTGGATATAGTGGAGCGGTGTGTTGTTTTTGGTGGACTAGGAACCTAACGGCCAACTCTCCAAATTAGATACACAACTCAGCCGAACTGCGATGCGCTTCTTATTACAATGGCTATTTTACAAATACTATGTGGTGAGTTTGCTCTTTTTGCTGCTGATATTAGAAACTATAGTCATTAAATGCCGCTATTTCGTTATATTTGATGTTTGAGTATTGCAGTCGTCTGAAATTACCCCACAAACATTTTAAAATTAAGCAAAATCATAGAATAAATACCCTTGATTACAAAAAGTCTTCCTTTTTGTATTCACATAACAGATAAGCTTCACGAAAATGTATAGGGTATTTTGAATAAAAACCCCATTTATAGCATTGGATTTCGACGATATCGATGTTTCGCAGCTCTATTGACTTTCTTGACTATTTTTATTCTTTATTCTTTCTATTATTGACCATTTTACAATTGTTTTTTTCTGACTATTTGCTATTGACTATTATTATTATTACTGATTTGTTTGTATTTGTATTTTTTCTTTAAAATATTTTCCCGTATGATAATTTGTGAAATTAGTCAATAATTTGTTTGATTATTAGTACTATTGTCCATATGAAAATTCTACGAAATTATATAAAAATTTCGAAAGAAAATATTGAAAATTTTTGTTTTCTCTATATAACCTAGAAAATCTGTGCTTGGATGTTCAACATTCGTACTTTGTAATAGTAACCATGCAATGCCATTAAACTCGTTGTTTGTCAATGACACATTTTGAAGAAATTGAATCTTTGTTTCTTTGCTAGGGCTAAGGTAAACACTATTTTCATATTCACGACGTAGAACTTTTTTCGGTCCAATCTTATAATTTCGTTATCTGTTGAGGTAAACCTGGAGAAGGTCCAGAAGGCTCTTCTTCAAAGGTCTTGGCCATCGCTTAATCGAGTAATACTTTCGACCAAGTGCTTGATCGCTTCATAGTGCTTGCTTCTGAACTCAGATTGGCGCAACACAGGCTACGTACACTGATACACGCGAAACATCGTTATTTTTGAGCGCTAAAATGTATAGACAGACGTGCTTGCTTATGTGCAACCCTACGCTTACTGGCACATCAACGGTGTTCGGTTGATGTACGGCGTGGTACGTGAGGGGGGCGCTCGCAGGGGTCAGTATGGTCCCTTGCCGCACTGCAAGTAATGGTGTTGGTCTTCATTGCGGGCGAGGTCTTTAAAACCTCGTTTACTTTTTAAAGTTTTAAACGTTTACATATGAGGAGCTAAATATATATTTATCTCTTTTATACGTAGCTCCTAACCATATAAACCGACTGCCTTACCTAAGGGAGAGAGCATATTTTCGGCCCGCACGATAAAAAAGTTGTGGGCGGGGTTTGATAGACCTCGCGCCGCAGTGAATGTGCTAAGGTGTATGCTTTCGATCATTTGAAGAAGTGCAAAAATGGGTTGACAACTTCTTTGCTTCGAAAAGCCAAGAATTCGTTCGCGATTAAATCCATTAATTACCGAGCCGAAGGCACAGGCATTGTACAATAACGTAGAATATTTTGATTATTAGTATTGTTGCTTTTTATCTGTAGAATAACATCCGAAAAGAACAGAAAAGAATGCAATATTTTTGCGTACACCCAATATTTAATATCACCTTCTATATTTTAAAACAATTTGAAATTGTCCTAAGTATCAGTTTAATACACTTGTATTCAAAACTTTTTATATGTGTTAAGGTTAAGCTGTAATCTTACGTAGCCACCTTAGTGTGACATCCTGTATATGGTTTCAACCCTTAACGCGTCCTAAGTGTCCCGGCTTTAGGAGGCTCCCGGTGCTGGTGAGGGACTTCGATTCATATACGGTGGTCTACTCTCGTTATAGAGTTATGGCTCTCATATAAGTATTTTTTGTGTTACCGGCTAGTGCGAGATGTTCTAGTGAACATCTAGAGATGTTCACTAGAACATCTCTTATTTATTTGAAGCCTTATGGTAACTTTCTATAATTGCAGGAGAGTAATACGACCGAGAATTTTGTCCTATGGCATACCATACCTGATGCTTTCTGGCTTACTTTTAATAACTCCAAGAAACAATATTTTTGTTCTGAATTAATTCCTTGAATATTTTGACATTTACATTATCGGTACCTGCATTCAAACTATTAGATGAGATGATTTCAACCATTTCCTTTGGCGTTGTCCATCGAAATAGCATGGATACTGGTAATACGGTTGTTGAAGAAGATTTATTAACCCTTTCCAGCGCGGTCAGCGTTGGTCGAGGGATGAAGCTCCTCTTTGTCCTAGAAGCGCTTACGGGTCCTACGTGAAAGACATAACTGGCAGAAGACGAAATAATTTTGAGCTTCGACGTTAAGTCTGTTTTTTGAATTTGCCCATTTCGGATTGCCTAACTGTGGTGAGACAAACTAAGATTTGAGGAACTCCCGATTAGCTAAGCCAACATGCTTGAACATTCTCTGACATCCTGCTACTTTCTATGGAGCAGCGATTATTACAAACAATTCGACGGAGTAGTATTGGGATGCTCGGTTTCGTCAGTAGTTAGCGACTTATAGGTGGACTATTTTGAGGAACTAGCCATCATATACCCCAAAATTGAATCCGTTCTCTGCCTTCGCTATGTGGACGATGATTTATGCACCCGAAAGGGTGGTACACAAACTGAGGAAAATACTGGGTCATCTAAACTCCATACACCCAAATATACGGTTCTTTGCTATTCATGGATGTTTAAGTTAGGAGGGAAAGTGACAATACTCTCACACATACAGTATATTAGAAGCTCATATATGTATTCCAGCTCACACTATCATCCCTTTCATCTATGTTCAGTGCAAACGTAGCTCGTGAATCGAGCACGCGATTTATGCTACGCTGAGAATTTTCCGCAGGAGATGGAACTTGTCAATGATGTCCTAAGAAAAATGGTTACATAAAATATCACGAGACACGCTCACAATTCAATACAGGCGAAACTCAGAAACCCAGCAGATCACGAGTATTCTTACCGTACGTCAAGGGCGTGACAGATCAAATAAGGAAGATGCCAAAGAAATTCGATATAAAAACGATTTTCAAACCGACCCAAAATATGTATATGATCTTCGAGGCCTGTAAAGGATGTAATACCAGTGCAAACTCCGGGTGTATATAAAATCAAATATAGCTGTGGTTTAGACTTCATTGGACAAACGAAACAACCCATAGCCACTCGACTGATGACACACATTAACGCTGTCCAAAACTTTCAGCGATAAAAATCTGCTATATGCGAACACATATTGGATAGCGGAAGTAACCACTGATTGCTGTTGAGAAAACCTATTGTACTATCCAAAGAACAATTTAATTTTCCCGGCATGATCCGGGAAGCAATTAAAATAGGAAGAAAGCTGAACTTCAAAAGAGACGACGGTTTCAAACTGTCTTTTACGTGGAATCCTCTTTTTAACATGATTTGAACGACCATCGCCTGGCGCAAAGACGTAATACAAGATACAGTTAATATTGTTTGCACGGCGGAACTCGCCGCCTTACCACCGTCTTAATTTGCGAAGTAATAGCAGCAGTTTTCCGCCTACCTGCAGAATAACAGATGATGATTGAGAGTACTTTAGTCGACCCTGGTCAACAGCGGTTGCAATATCGCCGAAACGTAAGATGCTACAAAACTTCATGCAGTAAATTAATTTTATCCTATTTATAATGTCAAATAACCCCTATAGTCTTCGATTCCACATCACTGGCTGTTATCCTATATCCAGTTTTTATTTTGTCAAAATTACGTATTAGTTTAGTTCTATTTGCTGCGTAATTTATAGCTTTAAAAGAAGTATTTTAGTCATCATTGCATTTGTCAATTTTATTTTTATGAAATGTAACCTTGGTATTATATGTTATTGTATAGCATACTCGTATATTTATATTACCTTTGCTTTTTCGGTTAGAACTAGATTATCTGGGTTTCTATGTGATGGCAAGTTATTTCAAACTAGTTGATAGGAATTCCTACACTTGGTTATGTCAAAACTAACAAAATAATATTGAAAAATATACCTATTAAGGTATAATGTATGAACGTTGGTATTACAAGGTATGAACGTTGAACATCAAAGCGCAGATTTTCTAGATTATATAGAGGAAACAAAATTTTCCAATATTTCCTTTCGAAATTCTTATATAATTTCGTAGAATTTTCATATGGACAACAATATTTTCGAATCACGTGTCAATTTCCTCGTTGCATTACTCTCAAAATTGGAAGCGAATTTTGAAAGACACTTTAGCAAAACGTATGCGATAAGTAATTAACCCTGCGGCTTTAAGCGTAGAAGGAATTATATTTACGTCGACATTCTGCTCTGCAAAATTAATTAGGGGCTGAACGCCTGCTGCTTAGAGAAGCGCGGCGCAGCGGATTATCATATTATGTAGCTGTTTCAGAATTCTGACGTCCACTATTTGAGGAATTGTGACATTCCTAACATAATTTTATTTCAGCACCGTAGTGAGCCATTTTTCGGTATGGTAAATGAGACCGGAAACTTGAAAGAAACGAGTAAATATAATAATATTTGTGATTTACGTATTTGTGATTATGTGATATATATAATATTTGTGATTTACGTATTTATCCATATAGATAAATGTATATTTTCGGAATGTAATCAATCAGAATCATTTGACACTAAACACGATATATTTATGTTAATTTATTGATATTTGATCATTTAGACAACTGCTTACTTGATATGACAGGTAAGGAACCCTATGATACTCGGGATGATATAACGATTTTAATAATACCACACACTTCTAAATCGGCTCTAGCCTTTAGAAGTTATGGTGAAATAAAGAAATGGAAAACATGCATAGATGAACCATGAACACATTACACTTCTTTTTTGTTGGGCAGTCGTGTAACAAGATGACGTTATATCGACTTTCATAGATAGTTTCACAAGTAAGTAGGCCCTCGGTCCTCTCTTTGGGTAATTTTAATTCTACCATATTGTATTTATTAATGATACTATGCATTTAATTGCGGTTTCAAGGACTGTCTCTAGCATTTCCTTGTATGTAATTCCACCTTTTTACATTCCCGAAAATTACATCTGTTATACGAAGTATGTAGATATGTATAGGTCACACTAAAACTTTTTAGAGCTGGCCACTTAGATAAACTATTTAAAAAAAATACTACATTTGCAAATGAAACTCTTTTGCAGCAGAATAAAGTTTTTTTTTTTTCGTGATTTCTTACAACAACTAGAAGGGAGTGGACCGGGATTACCAGAGCTGTTTAGCACTGGTAATCCCGGTCCACTCTCTGACATTGTACAGCCACAATTTTTTCCTCCTTACAGGACGCCGTTTACCCTCAATTTTGCTCATCAATATCATTGAAGCAGCTGATATATCTCATGCCGCAGCACGTGCCCTAGATATTCAATCTTGCGCCTTTTGGCAGTGTGCAATAATTTTCGCGTCGTACCAGCACGCTGAAGACCTTTTGCGTTACTAACTTTATCGGTCCAGCTTGTACGGAACATACGACGGTAGCACCACATCTCAAACACTTCTAGCCGCCGTATGGTGTCTTATTTTATGATCCACGCTTCGCTGCCGTAAGTGACCACTAGCAAGATGTAGCAATGCAGGATCCATTTTTATATAGGCTGATTATATCACATAAATAACATTAAGAGATTAGAATGCCTTCTATTAGAACATTAAATTATAATGAAATGAAAAAACCTGTATAGCGAAATAAATTTGACATCTTGATGTCTAACATATTAAAATAATAGGAGCTACAATTTGAAAATTCGTTTGTTACTATATTATTGTTTTATTTTCAGACAGAAAATCATATAATCATATTTATAAAGTTGTAACGGCCCTTAAGTACCGCCACATGCAATCAACAAATGCATTGATTTCCAGTGAAATACACTGACACAATTCAGCTATTATTTTAACTGTGGAGCGATGAATCAGCACGATGAAACAATACTTTTACTCGGAATATTTTGGATTGCATCATTTCCCGGCCTATATAAACCGGCGAAAAAGCAACCAAAGTATCATTCCTCGAGTGATCACCTCCCCCAAGGTTGCTACGGCATACTCGATACCCCTCTCACGAGGTCGCTCAACGAGTCCGGCTCCTTGGTTTCCTTTCCCTACCTTTCCCAGTCACGAAGCATCAGTCTGCATTCCCACAGACTCGAGCAGTGCCCAGTACGAGATACTAGTAGCACAAGTATTATCCTCATCCATACATCCTCGTAACTTCAGTCACGCATCAATACCCTCGCGTCAATATTACCTATTCGGGAAGCGTTATAACTGGCAATATCGAGCTCTCAACCAATTCAATAAATACCTTCTGATTCACTAAAAATCGCCTTTTAATACGGAGATAACTCGCAAGTTGATACCACCACCTCACACAGCACAACCTGGAGTCTAGTGAGGGGTGGTCCCTCACAAAATCATCTATTGTGCTATTGAACATAAGAGAAGATTGATTCAAGTTTGGAACTATGAGTGCCATTTACAATGTGCGTTTCATAGTAAAATTCTAGGTGCCAAAACGTAATACTGCATTAAGCAATCTAATACGCTATATACAGGGTGGCCGATAATCTGTCATCACGGTTTGTTTTGTTTATATTTCATAAAATCGTGGGCTTACGTGGGCGCCGGTGGTTTCGATATACGCGCCAGTTTGTGGAAATTTTCCGTTTTGTGTTCTCACGTTTTATGCAAAGCATAAGTCTGTGACGGTTGCAAGGCAAATGTTCCATGCTCACTTGATTTAATAATAATAATAATAAAACTCTTTATTCTTAAGAAAAGGCGAGCTTATTGCCTGCAGGCAATATTTTAGAGCTAACCTATACTATTGTAAGAACATTATTTGCGAGTAGCCTACATAACTTAACCTATATAAAGAGTGTGACAAATAAAATAAAGGATAGAAAGGAGGATAGAAAGAAATATATACTTTTTGTGGGCACAGATTTGCCACATCAAAATAATCTAACACCTATGAGGACACTAAAGTTTTAAAAGGAGGGGAAAGGAAGGGGAAAGGGAATTTATCTGGAGGATTTTAAATGCTCTCTGAGTCTGATTTTAAAAGTTGTTATGCTTGGCGCGGTTCTCACATTTTCGATATATTAAGGAATCACCCTGCGCAAAAAACAATTCTTAAATAGATTACAATGTTTGAGGCGACCGGATCTACATTGAGAATAAATAATGACAGCCGCCCGAAGTCAGTGCGGATGCCATAAACTATTCGGCGTGTTATCGAAAAGGTACAAAATCTACAACAATCGACTCGCAAGAGAAGTCAAGCCTTAAATATCAAGAGTTCTTGAGAATTTTAATATGTTCTTTGAGACATATTAAAATTCTCAAGAACCATGTTCTTGAGAACAATGTCCAGTTCTTTGAGAATTTTAATATGAGACTTCTACCACCTGGTTTCAGCAGGATGAGGCCACTTGCCAAACTGCCACAGTGTCCATAGACTGATTGAAACAGATGTTCCTTGGGAAAGTCATCTCAAGGGCAGGAGACATTGAGTGGCCCTCACGGAACCTAAATCTCACTTTAAACAATTATTTTCTGTAAGGTACCTTAAACCAAGGATTTATGAAGATAATCCAACAACAACAGAATAGCAAAAATACAATAGTATACGGGAAATCAGCGCTATTGCGAGAGCAACTCGCCAACGTGTTTTTGATAATCTGTGAGTCTCACTTGAAGAATGTAAACAAGCTGGTGGGCACTACTTCGACAACATAGTATTTAAAACTTACACGTCACCAAAATTGGCATTTTTCTAGTTTTTTTAAAATATAGCTATAAATTTCCTATGCTTAGTAATTATTTTTTAATTTGATTATTAAATAGCGCCTGCAGTTACGGCCACACTGTATAATCAATGACATAATTTTGAGCTTAATATATATTCATATATAATATGCAGAAATTATTTCACCGTTTAAAGCAAAGTTAGATGATATCTCTCTTCTCCTGTCCCGATATAAAATGAAAATATTCCTTTCCGTCCCGAAGGAGTCTTCAATATGAGCGGAAGTTATTTGAATATAGAGTGGAAAAGGTCGTTGGAAACAAACCTCTCGGAGTGACCTCTCTCGAATTGAAATCTCCATTAGTGCGAGCCTCATCTATCGGGTTACCGAACATAACAGATGACTAATCAACGTTAGGAACTATAAATGCCATCTAAACGTTGCGATTTACAGTAAAATCCTAGCTGCCAAATGAGCTCTCATTAAGGTGTTACGTTGCTTGATAATCACGTCGGGGTCACCAATGTGAGGGACCACCCCTCACAAGACTCCAAATTGTTCGGTGTGAGGTGGTGGTATCAACTTACGAGTTATCTCCGTATTGAAAGGCGGTTTTGAATGAAGTAGAAGAAATTTATTGATCGAAGGTATAAATATCGCCAGTTATAACGATTGCCGAAGTAACGAGTACCCGGATTACTTTATCGAGACGCGAGGGTTGCGCGACGGAGGTTATGTGGGAATAGTGGATGAGGATTGTGCGTGTGCTCCTAGTATCTTGTACTGGGCACGGCTCGAGTCTGTGGGATTACAGACTGGTGCTTCGAGACTCAGGGAGAATGCGGAAAGGAAACCAAAGAGCCGGATTCGTTGACCTAACTCGTGAGAGAGAGTGCCGAATGCCGTCGCAACCTTGGGGGAAGGTGATCACTCGGGGAATGATAATTTGGTTGCTTTTTCGCCAGTTTATATAGGCCGATCAATGACTCAATCCAAAATATTCAAAGTAAAAGTATTATTTCATCGTGCTGATTCATAGCTGCACGAGTCAAATTAATAGCTGAATTGTGTCTGTGGCTTTCACTGGAAATCGATGCATTTGTTGATCGCATGTAATGGACTTAAGGTCCGTTACAGTACGTTTTGGCAACTCTTCTGCGTCGGCGACATGCAGGTGGCGTTGATTATTGTTTCATTTTGATATGGGATAGTGTATAGTATAGGGATATTTAGAACGCCAACGGCTACTGATCACAAAAAAAGATAAATTAATGTTTGGAACAACCTAAAAGTGTCATTCTTCACTTTACGTTTCATAATAAATTTGTAGCTGCCGAAATGTAACACGGCATTGAGCAATCTAAGACCCTATTTTTTTTAAATATATTTATCTTATATATAAAATTCTCGTGTCACAATGTTCGTTCCCGTACTCCTCCGAAACGGCTTGACCGATTCTCATGAAATTTTGTGAGCATATTGAGTAGGTCTGAGAATCGGCCAACATCTATTTTTCATACCCCTTAGTGATAAGGGTTGTCCACCCTAAACATTTTTCTTTAATTTTTAGACATTTTTTAAATTTCTTTATTTTTTTTATTATGTCGCATTAAAAAATACATACAAACCTAAATTTTTACCCTTTTATCACCAACCATTATTTTTTAATAGCCATTTTAGTAATTTAATCATTTTTCATCCCCGGTCGATAACTGATCAATCGTCATTTAATTAGTTATCCCCGCCAGTTGTCTACAGGTGTCACTTCTCACCCAGTAAACAGCACGGAGTAGGGATGAGAACGAAGCCGGTCTCCTGTTTCTCTCACACAATAAGACTTCTCTCACTCCCTACACAGTTGTCGGCCATCATTATTGTTTATGCATCAAGTGTAGTAGTAACGTTGACAATTATTATTTTGCTATCTCAGTGTAACTCTCATATTAACTATCAATCATTCCTATTTTATTAATAATAATAAAATTATCAATTTAGAGTGTATTTTGCACGATTAGTTAATCAAGTGATTTTCATAACCTCAAAAGTACTCAACACGTGGCACGAGCTTCCACCAACAACGGCTTTTGTGTTGTAAGTATATTTTTTTAAAATTAAATCGAAAATGTTGTTGGAAACGGTCAAAAAAGATTCGGTGGAATTTAATTTTTATTAAAATTGGGCAAACTTTTTTTTGTATTCATTTTTTTTTACTATTTCTAACCATATATTTTCGATATGATTATGAAAAATAAAATTTCTCGCTTTTGTAAAACAGTCTAATGTTTACATGAATATGTAAATGAATGTGTGTACAACCAAATATTAAATACATTATAACTAGGGTCAAGATTTTTGCCGTGATTTCATTTTAACATTTTACAATTAATGCTCTTAAGGTGACGCTATTGGCTAAATCAAATTCAACTTTCTTTTGAGATAGGCGAGGGGTGAGATGAAGCGGGGTACGATTACGGTAGGGGTATTTTTTAGCGCCCTCTATGAGTACACGGTTATAACTACTTGATTGCCCGCGACCACCACGTAAAATTAGCGCTGTCGTCGCTCACGGCGCCATAGCGACATGTGACGTCGCCATTGGGACATGCGCTCGCAACCTAAGGTCGCGGTCGGCGCCGCTGTGGAAGCAGTTTTAATCTACATATACTAATATTATAAAGAGGTAAAGTTTGTGACGTTGTAGGAAGTAATCTCTGGATTTACTGAACCGATTTTGAAAATTCTTTTACCAATAGAAAGTCACGTTATTTGTGAGTGTCATAGGCTATATACTATTCCGAAAAATGTAAAGACTTTTTAGTGGTAGTAGGATTTCCAAAGTAAGTCGGAAAAAACGGTCGAACGAAAACGTTTCTAACTAACGCTGCCTTAACGATGAGAGATATATGATTAAGTTTTAGAAAAAAGGTGTAGAGCTTGATAATGCCTACAAAAAAGTCAGCGACAGCATAATATGTAACTTTTATATTTAAGTCACAAAAAGTAGTTTTTCAAATTAAAAAAATAATTTAAATCGTTAGGTCATGTTTATTGGCCATATTATCAACAATTATGAATTATTATCAAAATAAGTAAATTTATCGTATTAAGTGTTTAAAACAAAACACTTTTTCCTTTTACTGCATAAATAGTTAAAGAGATAATACGACATAGGTATGGAACCGCGACCGTGTCGTCTATCTATACTAATATTATAAAGAGGTAAAGATTGTGAGGTTGTAGGAAGAAATCTCTGGATCTACTGAACCGATTTTGAAAATTCTTTTACGAATAGAAAGCCACGTTATTTGTGAGTGTCATAGCCTATATATTAATCCAAAAATGTAAAGACTTTTTCGTGGTAGTCGGATTTCCAAAGTAAGTCGGAAAAAACGGTCGAACGAAAAGGTTTCTAACTAACGCTGCCTTAACGATGAGAGATATATTATTAAGTTCTAGAAAAAAGTTGTAGAGCTTAATAATGCCTACAAAAAAGTCAGCGACAGCATATGTCAAACTTTTATATTTAAGTCACAAAAAGTAGTTTTTCACATTAAAAAAATAATTTAAATCGTTAGGTCATGTTTATTGGTCATATTATCAACAATTATGAATTATTATCAAAATAAGTAAATTTAACGTCTCAAGTATTTAAAACAAAAGACTTTTCCCTTTTACTGCATATAATTTTACTTTTACTGCATAAATGGTTAAAGAGATAAGATACTCACAAATAAGACACTCACAAGAAGACACTCACAAATAACGGTAATATAGTCAAATTGGCATGCAAATACATACATACATATGCAGCAAAATATCTTTTGGCAGTCAGGAAATAAATCATAGCACTCAGTACTAACCAAACCACACTCATAATTTCATAACAAGTAGGTAAAATGTTTTACCGCCCAACGAAGTGGGCACGGGTCAGCTAGTTTATTTATAATATTACACAAGGGAAAAATAATTTTGTTGTAATTAATACAGTTAAAAATTGAGTCATCCGATTCCCCATGCAATCCGAGGCACGCTACACATCTAACTAGGCTTACGCCTGTGCCTAGATGTGCGGTTTGTGATTTATTTAAGATCTTGAACTGACGTTTGAAATTTATTACTAGCGATGAGATAAACCCAGTTCTTACTGAAACTTTTTTTTCATCCCGTACCACAGTAGTTTTTTAGTATTATTATCTTGATGCATAAAGTAAACATGGAAAAATACCAAAAAAATCTGACTTTTCAGGAACCTCGGAAAATGCGGATCGCTTTAACGATCAGTAGTAATAGGCAGGTAGGTTAACACTCAAATAACTACTGCTTTATCGATTGTATCCTATTTTAAATTAAATAAACACAGTTATTACTATAAAAAGGGCTTTATTATCTATCTATATAATCTATATCGATCTAGGTCATAAATTTATAAAAAACGTGCATAAAATAAATTTCAATCACAAGCTTATTTGTAAACACTTACCGTTTTGAAGACATAGTGAAGGTTTATGATATATAAAGTTATACACTTCAAAATTATGATAATAAGATAACTATATATGCACTGAAACACTGTCAATCGATCACTGCGGCGATTGGTAAACAATAAGCAAAAGTTATCTGCTCGTTAATACTTTTAAATTGAGGGTTTTCCCCATACTTTTTTTCCCCATACAACTACCGATATTTAAAATCTTTTTAAATATCGGTAGTTGTATTTTTAAAATTTATTTATTTATTTATTTTAAACATAACATGTTGAAATCATAAAATGGTCATACCAAGTAATGGTGCGAAGTAAACGACGACCCACATTCACATGACTATGTTCAGCGCATGCCCAACTAGGCCGAATATAGCCAGTATATGGGCATACGATTTTCAGACTTGGGTGGAGAAGCATAACTGACGTATGTATTCATACACATACATACAAAGGGTTAAGTAATATTGTGGAGATTTAGAGGTTTAAAAAATAAGCCAATATCTT
Source organism: Micropterix aruncella (assembly GCA_944548615.1). Taxonomy (NCBI): domain Eukaryota; kingdom Metazoa; phylum Arthropoda; class Insecta; order Lepidoptera; family Micropterigidae; genus Micropterix; species Micropterix aruncella. Next base: position 4,019,068 of record OX155955.1, read on the forward strand.
TACAACATATTAAAGACTAATAATATTAATAATAAAACATAGTAAACAGTAACTTATATTGTCAATGATACAATTTTGAGCTATAATATACATTCATAGACGCATAATATGCAGAAGTCATTTCACCATTTAGTGAAGCTAGATGATATCTCTCCTCTCTTCTCCCGATATAAAATGAAAATATCTCCTTCCCGTCCCGAAGGAGTCTTCAGTATGAGCGGAAGTGATTTGAATATAGAGTGGAAGAGGTCGTTGAAACAAAAGCTCTCGGAGTGACCTCTCTCGAATTGAAATCTCCATTAGTGCGAGCCTCATCTATTAAGCTGGCTGCATCCAGTCGGCTGCATTCGATTAAACACCGCCCTGCTTAAGTGACCACTTTGAATTCAAGTGCGCGCCGCCGCACTAAATTACACCGAGCGAACCAATGAATTCATACAACCCATCTAACTATCGCCGCTATAGAGCGCCTAATGCACCTCTTTTGCATTACGCATTCTGAACGGAAACTGCAACAGTAAATAGTGCAGTATAATTAAAAATCTTAGAGTGCTAGTCAAGACTTGTGCGGAGGCAGAACTTCCTATCTACCGTTTGCTATTATATCCTATCGAGAAGAATGAATTTGGTGCACTAATATATATCCTAATAATGTGTGAGGGACCACCCCTCACAAGACTCCAAATTATTCGATGTGAGGTGGTGGTGTCAACTTACGAGTTATCTCCGTATTTAAAGGCGGTTTTGATGAAGCAGAAGATATTTATTGATTGAATCGATTGAATATTGCCTGTTATAACGCTTGCCGGATTAACGAGTGCCCGGATTACTTTATCAAGACGCGAGGGTTGCGCGACGGCGGTTATGTAGGAGAGTGGATGAGGATTGTATGTGTGCTCCTATTATCTTGTACTGGGCACGGCTCGAGTCTGTGGGATTACAGACTGATGCTTCGATACTGGGGGCTAACGGGCCCATGATGAGGTGGCCACGATGACCCATGTGTTCAGGGTCGGTCACACTCACGGGTCAACACCCATCCGACGGCCTCCCCGCATGGGGTGCGAATCCTGGGTAGGACACTGGGTCAACCAGTCTCCCCTGGGAATCAAACCTCTGGCGCCCCTGGACGGTCTGCACACCGTGCGGCGCAAGCCAATCGATTGTGCTCTCCGACTAACAGTCGGGGGAGTCTGGGAACTGTATTGTTTCCTACAGAGCGGGGGTGGTTGTCTACCTTACGGCGACTGCTCTTGAAATGACCATTGGCCATCCGATCCCGGTTCAGAGTCGGGCAAAGGACGCCTTGGTCCGCGATAGATTCGGTTCACTCCGTTTCACCGCTTCGTAAGGGAGAGGACCGCGCAAGCGACCTCGAACTCGGAACCAATCGAGAGACCGGAGAAATCTGGTCACAATTGGAAGTGACGGCGCGAGTATCTCGAGCCCGCCGGGTTTATTCCTTGCTAACTCGCGGTAAGGCGTTGGACTCTCACGGGTTGTGACGTAGCTGGACGTAGAATTGTACTGTCCAAAGTCTTCTACGTTCACTGCAGGGCGACAGAACGACTAATTGTTAAAACGTCCTGTGGTGACGGGCTCGCCCGTTGTAGTCGACACCGCAAGAAGATGATGCTTCGATACTCAGGGGAAATGAGGAAAGGAAACCAAGGAGACGGATCCGTTGAGCGACTTCGTGTAGAGGGGTACCGGATATGCCGTCGCAACCTTGGGGGAAGGTGATCAATCGGGACTGATAATTTGGTTGCTTTTTGGGCGGTTTCTATAGGCCGTGCATTGATGCAATTTGAAATATTCTGAGTAAAAGTATTGTTTCATCGTGCTGATTCATAGCTGCACGAGTCAAAATAATAACTGGATTGTGTCAGTGGATTCCACTGGAAATCGATGCATTTGTTGATCGTGTGTAGTGGACTTAAGGTCCGTTACATATGCTAACTTATTCGGCTACATAGAGTGAATATTGAATATTGAATAATTAACAATATTGAATACTGCAGGTACGATTTTATCACTTTACAGGCCTACCAATCCAACCGACAAGGAAGTAAGGTGTTGTTAAAGCGTTAAAAATGTTTTTCGATAGGAATATTGATAAATGCATTTTGACCCCCTCCCCTCTCATTCCAAGACGATTACGAACATTTCCGGATTGAAGTCTCTCTGTGTATCTGTCTGTCTGTTCCTGTATCGGTGTATTCCTCCGCTATAGCGTACAAACGATTCATCCGATTAAGCTGAAATTTAACCTGCAGGCATCATTTGGTCATGGCAGGATTTGAAAAGATTGTGGTTGAGATCAGTTTACCAGAGAGGGCGCTAGGCTTACTGCAATCTCGAAATGTTGTACTTATTTACACAGCTGCCTCGTTGAGCCGAAATCACATTGTAAACTTTTCGTTGGAACACCTCACATATAATACACACAAATAATATTTAAAATCCACCATATATTTTTTTTAATATTAAGACTCTTTAAAACACCAACGCTTGCAGTGAGTGGCTCGTTTGAAAATCGAGGTCGAAGGCGATCTGCGTTTGCAATTCGATTTATAAATTGAATGAGATGACGCGCATTAGAAGTATAAATTTTCATAGCTTTGCGTCGCTCATTAATAGGAATTATCGCTAAATGCCCACTTTACTTATGAAATGAATATTCAAATGAAGTAAGTCCCTGGCTACTCGCCGGGAAATACATAGGGCAAGGTGGTATTTTTGTGGACACGTGCAATATGCAGAACGATAGTAGAGGATACAAGGATTAATAAAAAAGTTTTCGAAACAAAATCTACAGATCAAAGCATACATTAAGTTCTTTTTGATCCGACCCGTAGATAAAATCACAAAATATATTTTTTTTGCCCAATCTATAAAGTTTAGGAAAAAACACGAATATCAAATTTTAATAAGGTAACCTTATTAGGTCTATCCATCGCCATAAAGAAAACAGTGAACATGCAAAGTAGATCCCTAAGTCCCTTGAAGTACTGTTTCGACCCACTGTGCGTCGCAGTGCTATAGCGATACGAGGAAAATAATGAGGAGACTAAGTGCAATATCACCAAATAAGGCCTACACTTTAAACTCAATACTTTGATTCATGTACGATTAGGCGCCTCAACAGAGACATTTATTAAATCACGTCGGGGTCACCAGTTTCGCGGGTCTTGGGTGAAATAAAACATGCAATAAACGATTGATTATAAGAGTTTATTGTATCTACTGCTCTAAATATACCATGTTATTCTAATCAATCATTCCAATAATCATAAGGCACTCGGAGCAGCAATATTTGATACGAAATTATATTTAAATTATATCTGGTTACAGAAAAAATACAAGCCGTGATTGAACAGGTCAACTATTTTGAATCAAAATAAATACAAAAGGCGATTATCGCCTTTATCATTTATTGTTACTAACCCGAAGAAATTAAGAATTATCACATTTTGAATAGGACATCATTACCCCATATTGACCCCATTGTAACGGACCTTAAGTCCAGTTAACATATGATCAACAAATGCATCGATTTCTAGTCAATTCCACTGACACAATTCAGCTATTATTTAAACTCGTGCAGCGGTGAATCAGCACGATGAAACAATACTTTTACTCAGAATATTTCGAATTGCATCATTTACCGACCTATATAAACCGGCCAAAAAGCAACCAAATTATGAGTCCCCGATTGATCACCTTCCCCAAAGTTGCGACGGCATATCCGGTAACACCTCTACGAGGTCGCTCAATGGATCCGGCTCCTTGATTTCCTTTCCTTACCTTTCCCAGTCCTCGTGACTGGGAAAGGCTCCTCAACCATCTTCCTATATAACCTCCGTCGCGCAACCCTCGCGTCTCGATAAAGTAATCCGGGCACTCGTTAATTCGGCAAGCGTTATAACTGGCAATATTCAATCAATAAATATCTTCTGCTTCATCAAAACCGCCTTTAAATACGGAGATAACCAGCAAGTTGATACCACCACCTCACACCGAAGAATTTGGAGTCTTGTGAGGGGTGGTCCCTCACACCATTTTCTAAAATACAATAATTTATTGGAGAATATATAATTACGCCTAATGTCTAAAGTCATTAACCTGTTATCATTAATGAATGCCAGGGTAAGGTTGAAAAAATAAACTGGTATTGAATAATTGAATCATTCAGCAGAATGACAAGAATAATATACTGACGACTACAAGTAGGTATCGTACATAAATATGTCCATAGCATAACCGCCTATTAAATTGATACTGTTTTGCTCTATTCTTCAATTTCAGGTACAGAAACTCGTAATAGGTAGGAGCTATGGACAACGAAGGAATATACTTAATTTTATTTTATAGTAAACGAACGAATATCTTACGAACGAATATCTTACGTTAACGAATATATTACGTTACACCGGATGCGTTTTTAATGAGGGACTTTCTTGTAGTGGCTTTTTTGTAGTCCGACGAAGTAATCAACTTTTGATAATTGTTACTGGGATTTTTTGTTTTTTTTTAAATTGCGTTTTTTTTCAAAACAGCTATTAACACGATGCGCTATCTAGACGTGGGTAAAATATGGCTAATATTGTTCATTAGCGATATATTACCTACTACTAGATGGCGCAGCGCGCTCAACGCTTCTCAAACTTTTCTTCAAAATATACAATTTACCATTTTCAGCATAAATAATCATTTAAAAAAATTTTTTTTTGTTTTTTTTTTGTCAAAAAATAATATTAAATATGCTTATTCACTATAAAAAAGTCCCTCAAAACACATGCTGTGTATATATAATAACAAAAAAATAAATAATAAAAATATTGTATTTTTAAATGTTATCATGACATGACTATGTTAATAGACAGATTTGAGCACTTTCTTACTTATCTCTTTCATTCTTCTAACTAAAACAACATATCCTTTTTATAGTCCTCACGGGCGTGGTAATTTATCAAATTACAAATTGTTGTTAAATAAATTTATCATTTTTCAAAACCATATACGCAAAATACTCGAGTTTATAGGGAGCATTATGAGATGGTACTGAAAAAAATTGAGGAGAATTAAAATAGTTAACTGCCAAAATATCGAATAAAATTGTTTGTGATAAAAATAAGCTTCACCCATTTTAGGGTACAGGAATAAAAGGGGCTCATCGACATTAAGCAAGCTTTAAAATAAATTGCAAAGTAAGGTACAATTTCTTTATAGTATCCTTCTTCATCTTCTCGAAGTGCCTCTCCATTACTGGAGGTTGGCCGTTAGCTATGAATATAACATAATACTATAGCTCTTATAATACTATTTGCATTTATCTACTATGCCATATGGCATCGTAATCATTATAATTTTCTAGAAATTCGGCTGCTGTAACATGTCTCGTCGTAGCAAGCGTAGAGGGGTAGGCATGAACATAATGCGAACCTACTTAATTCTGCAGAGCTACACAAGCCGATATAAAAGCTGCAAAAGGCATTTCAGAATGCATATTATACTCACTAACTCAAGCAGGACTTGACTGTCAAAGAAATGCTACGCATTACAGCCATGCACGTTCTGTTGCCTGTTATTCGTACCGCATAAATGAAAATCCAACAGCGACTTTTAAATCATATCCAATCATTTAATGCCATTCCTACACAACACTAATAGTTGTAATAGATATAAATACTCTATATATACTTCAGCTTAGATCGAACAAGCGGAATAAACGTAAGGTCGCTAAAATTTGGTTAAATTTATGCATTTAATTATGCATTATACCGTAAATACATTTTACATTATTATTTAAAGCGATGTCTCGTTATGTGCGCAGCACTCACCCATATTATATTATGGGCATTGCATTAAAGGATTATCTTTTAAAAGCGCCCTGAAAATAAAAGAGACACGCAATTTTACATGCAATTTGATGTCCAATTTAAATTCGTTTCAGCGCTAAGCTGTAATTTGCTGAAACCGCAAAAAGCTTCGTTTACAGTCCAGCATGTATATTTTATTGTTTATGACGCAGAACGGAATTAGCGATTTTACCAGTATATTTGAAATATTAAATATTTTGTGTTTGTATTTGTATTTTGTGGTATGTTATTTATTGTGTATACACAATAAATGCACTCGGCCACAATGCTCCTACACATTTATTATTAACCCTAGCAGCATAATCAAATGTCTATCTATGTACGTATGGCGTAATGATTGATTAAATAAGGGTATTAGACTGCTCAATGCGATAGTACGTTTTGGCAACTTTTCTTTAACGGCGACCTTCAAGTGACGCCGACAGCATTGCCCGGCGAAAGAAATTATTAGATTATCTTGAATTTATTTAAAAATTAGATTATAATAGAAATTTATTGGGTTATACATAAATTATGATCAGGAATGATTTTTTATAAAGGACAGATTAATTATACAAATGCCATATGTTAGGCTATTTTAAAAATTAATTTGCATAATTATTACGTATTACGCGAAAATTTCTTTAATAATGTAAATAATATTGATATAATAAAAGAGGTACGGAATTTTCGTTTTTACGAAATAGATGAGAATTTATGTGGAATTTTTCACTTTATGCCAATTTTTGCAAAAAAAAGTTTCACTATTTTTTTCTCTAAAATTAGACAAAAAAGAAGTACAATAAAATTAAGCTTACTTTCATATTGGCATTAATTTTACTATAAAATCAATGATATTGGGCAGTTATTTTGCCCATCTGTGGCTGCAAGTCATCACCTTAAAATAGATTACATTACTCTAAAACGCCTAAAAAAATCCTTATTTCAGAGACCTTTCTCAAAATGAGCTGATTGATGGGTATACTCACTTTCATCACCTAATCCTTCAATTAGTAAATAGAAATGAAGATGCCAAATTTAAGAACATATTCTGGGGTACTAAATGCTGCTTTGCGACCTTTGCTGAAGCAGTGTTACAGAGTTAGTTACTTCTACGCTGTTACTTGAACAGCCTAGAAGCAGAACGCTTCTTTATTAAATACTAGCTGAGCCATGCCCACTTCGTTGGGCGGTAACACTTTTTACCTGTGATAAAATTCTGAGTGTGGTTCGGTTAGTTCTGATTGCTATGATTTATTTCCTGACTGCCAAAAGAAGGGTTATATTTTTACTGCATATGTATGTATGTATTTGCATGCCAATTTGACTATAATACCGTTATTTGTGAGTGTCTTCTTGTGAGTGTCTTATTTGTGAGCGTATTATCTCTTTAACTATTTATGCAGTTAAAGGGAAAAGTCCTTTTCTTTAAACAATTGAGACGATAAATTTACTTGTTTTGATAAGAATTCATAATTTTTGATAATATGACCAATAAACATGACCTAACGATTTAAATTATTTTTTTAATATAAAATACTACTTTTTGTGACTTAAATATAAAAGTTAGACATATGCTGTCACTGACTTTTTTGTAGGCATTATCAAACTCTACAACTTTTCTCTAGAACTTAATCATGTTTTATTATCTATCTCTCATCGTTAAGGCAGCATTAGTTAGAAACGTTTTCGTTCGACCGCTTATTCTCCGACTTACTTTGCAAATCCGACTACCACGAAAAAGTCTTTCATTTTTTGGATTAATGTATAGCCTATGACACTCACAAATAACGTGGCTTTCTATTGGTAAAAGAATTTTCAAAATCTCTTCAGTAGATCCAGAGATTACTTCCTACAACGTCACAAACTTTACCTCTTTATAATATTAGTATAGATAGTATAGATAATGTTTCCGTTGCGGACAGAATGATTCTAAATGGTTAAATATTCGAAGTAAACAATGCTAGCTTTATTTTAATATTAAATATAAAGTATTTTCGTGTATTACAGCGTTATATTTTCTCAGTGCACTTACGATCCCAACTGTCTTTGACTGCAGGTTGTGAAAGCAGGCAGAGTTCACAGCGGCCCTTTCAGGTTAAGTCTCTACGAAGAGACTACTAGATAGGAGCTGAACCGTGAGTTGGGTCGACCTAAGGAAACACAGAAAGGCCATCAGTCTTAAGCTGGACGGAACCATTATGAACCTTCATAATAGTACAGCTGATCCGTGCGCAACAACTACCATACTCATTTATCATGAAAATTTATACTTGCATTTGATTGAAAACAAAATTATAGGTTACATATACTATTTATTTAAATTCTTACATTCTTAATACTTACGTGTTAATAGCATTAATATATATGTACACAACAATGCCGCATAGCTACTGTAAGCAAACGGAGTGTCGACTAGCCGATTCTGTTCCTTCTTTTATAAGAGAGCTATGTACATGTATTTTCAATATTTTAATTAACCGATGGAAGGCTAATATCACCGATCGGTAGATTTTCCGTTGCGATAACTCTCGGGCGGCCGATCTCCGTATTTACGCAATTATATAATTATATGCAAAAAAAGTCGCCTTCATTGAAAAAGCCATCATTTTAAGCTGGACATTGACGGTCAGTTTTTCGCGTCAGTCTAGACGTAAAACTGTGGCGTCACTCCAAATGGTTTTATGCCAACTAGATTTGCACATTGACTGGCGTCACTCCGGCTCTTCAGTTTTCGACCGGCCCGGCCGCATGAAGGACGTGTCTCTTTGCGGACATCCACGAATAAAAATGGATTCCGATTCCGAAAAAGAAACATTCCTTGTTACTGCGGCTACTGTTTGTTTTATTTTATTTTATAGCAAACTTACAGATAGTAAATATATAATACTAGTATTTTAAATGCATATACAAACCAAACAAATTTACTATCCTATGAACAGTTTGCAATGCTTGCATTACAAATTAACAGAAATAACATGAACACGTTGATAATAGAAAAAAATATAATAAAGCTAATAATAATATAAGGGTAAGAAAATTAATAATTAAATAAGTTGTTAATAAGGTTATTTGGATAGAGCAAAATAGAAGTATGAGTAATTGGATAGTAATATTTATTATATATAATATGATATAATACAATAGTCTGTTATAATATAGTAATCATATAATACAGTACATTTGGATGGCAGTTAGTGAAATCTTAAGAAGTAGGAGATAGGCTAGGTATGATCGAGTTTTTTATTAAATTAATGGAATCATAAAATATATCTAATCCTTTACACGATTTATCTAAAACGCGACACATTGTTAAACAAGATACTAATATGAGACAAGCTATAAACCCTCATGAGAGATTCACTGCCACTCTTCGTTTCTTAGCATCGGGAATGAAATCTGACTTCTATAATATCTAATTCAATTTTATAAATAATATCTAAATAAAATTGCAATATTTTATCTAAATAAAATCTTCTACAGCTTTTGGTCGATACTGTTTATTTTTGAAAATTTTGTCGGTTATTTTCCATAAACATTCTGAATTTCTATATTTTTTGATGAAATCTATCATTATGACAAGTCCGACACCGCCATGATGACGACGACGACACCGCCATGACAAAAACAAAAACGCAGCACGCGCTGTCACTGCGGTCCGCGAGCGCTGAGAGCGAACTGACGCGTTGTGGATTGCCGATTGCGCACTCACGGTCAGTTTGGCGCGACGCGCCAGTTGGATCATGGTAGCCACGGAAAATATTCGTGGCGCGTCGTCAGTGGAGTGACGATTCGACATTCACGATCAAATTTTGGATGCACGCCAGTTCAACTGACGCGAAAAACTGACCGTCAATGCCCAGCTTTACATTAGTATGCGAGCAATAACAACCTCTACAATGAAATTTTCATGTGGGTTGAAAACATGCCATCGTGAGTATCATTTCCATGGCTAACTTTTTAACCCTTGGAGTAAATGGGTATTTTCATGAATGCATCTGTCTCTTTTGCAGGATTTTCGGCGACATCGACCTTAAAGTACTATAACTACGAAACTACTACACCAATCATAAAAAGAACAACTGCACAATTATTGCATTGAAATTTCGAATATAGAATATTGAAATATCATTTTTTAAAACAATTAGATAATTATGAATTATGAATTATGAGAACGTCAAAGAAGTGAAAAAAAACGCGGAACCAGATCTGGTCGTATCATACTCAACGGATAATTGTTTCAGAACCAGATTTGGTCGTATCATACTCAACGGGTTAAGGTCTAATATCTGGTGTACACGTTTCTACAATATGTAAAGGTTTTTGAAGTAAATTGGACTGAACAAGTTAGTTTGAACAAGTTATAATATTTTTCACTTTAAAGATAAACGCTTTTTTAAAGTAATCCCGGCTTTATTATTTCGGTATTTCGGCTTTAATTTCGGTAGCATTAATGGCTTTTACAAATAAAAATATCAGTTCCCAGATAAAGCAACCCAACATCCTCGCATCTTGATATGTATACGCTATCTATTTCTACACTTTTTCCATATTCAATACTCTAGAGATATTCTTTGCTAGCAGACATTTTCTTGGCGTGGTCTAGCTTACTCAACGATTACTTCCCGGAAATAAATAGTAAGCGATAAAAGTATATATTTTTAAATATTTTATTTAAATAAGTATTCCATATAAAGAACATAAATACTAATTCCAATGGAAATGGGAATCGGCGCCACTGGGTGAACCATCGACCGCCGAAATTAGGTGTTTTCCGAGAAGGTTGACTAATTTGATTGGCAGTAATGTTAGTAAACATGAATTATCCTGGTTGATATTTAGTAGTCGTGAAGTAGTTGATATTTAGCAGACATTCACTCGCATCATACCCGCGGTAGCTCCCTTTTATACGTACCCCGAATACGACTGGCAAAGTACAGAAAAGCTACTTGTACCTTAGCATTAAATTCTATAATCTATTCCCTACAAAATTTAAACAGCTGAAGGACACAAAATTAAAAAAAAAACATCAAGGAGATGCTGATAGGCCACCCTTTCTATAATCTGGCCGAATTTGAGGGCCATGATTTTTCAAATATTATTGTGCCCATTTAAATTACACCCCTCAAATGTGAGGCGTCCCTTAAGGGATGCCTTGGCAAAATGTATACAAAATGTATATAAATTTATATAAATATAAATATAAATGTAAATGTGCGCCGCTTTATAGTAATCCGCTCTATAGTAATGCTATAGCTCTATAGTAAACCCCGCTCTATGTAAATGTAAATGTAAATATAAATTTATATACATTTTGCCGTAGGCAACCCGAGCTAATCGCCATTCATTTGAGGGGTTAAAAAAGTAGAGCCTTATTGTCTGATTATTTTACATTATCTTATATGTGTACTTTTTGTTTAAAATGCATAACGTAGATTTAATTTGAATATTTAACATTTTACTGACAATTTGAATATTACGATGAATAATTTTACTACGTATATTTTCGAATTACTAAATACTTCAAATGTTAGGCTTCTATTTTGATTATTTATATTTATAGTTTAATAATCTAGTAGTTAATTCTTGAGTACCTACATATGTATGTATGTTCAGTAAAGAGTAGTAACGAAACTTACTACCTAACCCAATTATTTTGACACGTCCAAGAGCGGTCTTTAGCCGTCAATTGGAAACGACGAAAATGAAATTAAAAAAAAAGTATAGACATGGTATATTTATAACGATAAAATATTTGATGACCAACTTATTTTAACCGCAATAACACTTAATTAAAATCAATCATCAGTCGTTGTGACGATTTAGAAACTACGTCTAATTTTCGCTAAAAATAATGTTCCATCAAAACCCACTATCAATCGTGATTTTGGGGATACAATTCTGTAGCAGATAGGCATAGTCCTGGGCTACAGCGTGCTAGAGGATAAGCTAAAAAAAAATGTGGCAGCCCTAGAAAGTTTTCCAAACAATCTAGCGGTTCCCCAATTCGACACCGAACTCAAGAAATTTGACTGCGCATATGGCGCAATCACGACATGCCTGACGATATCGGAGCTAAAATTAGACTCGCGCGCATGGTTGGAATTCGTACTAGAATTATAGTATTTTTGCTATAATTTCATGCCATGTACTATATACTATCGCAATATCAAGATAGTACGCAAAAGTAGGTAATATAATTTCTTTATACGCCTATGCAGATCAATTTTACCTTGATTTTTATATAATTTTCGAAATTACATTGCACAAAAAGTTGTAAAGAATTTATAACCTACGAGGACATATTACGTCGCATTATTGACGTACCCAATTTAGAAGAATTGGCTGATATTGACGTTGTTTTACCATAGGAATTCAACTTTTAATTATGATTATTTAGGTAAGATGAAAAACCTAACTCGCAATTGTTTTTTTTAATTTAAATCTATATCAAAATGAATGCATAAATAAGTGTAGGTACTATATATTTTTGTAAATTACTATACATTTGCCGTCCATAGACAATAATTTTCTGAGAGCCCGATTCCAACCCTGCTCGCGCGCGGCATTCACAGAGGCGTATCTCAGCAGTACGTCTACCGATCCGAACGGGAGTGGTCGCGCTTGAAGAAGCTTACTCTGACAAAATAGCCATAACCGATCGAGCTTAATTCAGGCGTTATAAGACTTACAGAATTTGTTGCAGAATTTTGACGGGTGCTCGGATATCGCGCCCTTGCGTTCGACACTTAGGATCCAGAAATGACGCGAAGAGACTCGGGAAGTAGGACAGAGGGACGCCAATCCACGTGAATCCTTCTGACTATGGCGGAACGTATCCGTCTCCACAAAGAGCCCGCTAGATCAAGGTTAGCATAGGAATCTCAATTATTTGCAATTGCAGAGGCATACTCGAGCGGCGTAGGGCAGATTAGTTGGCGGTCTGTGCGCCAGAATACCATTGGCGCTAGCAGTTGGCTACACCGCAGTTCAAATCTATCTTGATAGGCAAAATATCTGTACTCTAATGCCTATACTGTATATACAGCATGGACAAGACCTTTGGCAGCTAATGGGCTCTGTTGCAGTTAGGCCACTAAGACTCATGTGTATATTGTCGGCCAAATCCACGGGTCAACACCCATCCGGCAGACTACACGCAGAAGTGCGAGTTTGGGTTGGACTCTGGCCTGTGGGCCAGTTTCCCTAGGAATCAACCTTCGGGCGCTCCTGGAAGGTTTGCGCACTGTGTGGCGTCATTCAATCGACTGTGCATTACGACTGATAGCTGGGGGAGTCTGGAAACGTCTTTGTTTCCTATAGAGCGGGGGTAGTTATTAACCTTGCGGCAACTGCTCTTGAAACGACCAATCGGCTACCGGATACCGGGTAAAGAACCAGTCAAAAGATGCTGTGGTCCTCGATATATTTGGTAGACACCAAATCACCGCTACGTATAAAGTGAGAGGATCGCGCAAGCGACCTCGAACCGTAAATAGTCGGGAGGTCGGGGATATTTGTCCGAAACTGGTAGCCAGGGGGCGAGTTGGTTCTACTGGGTTACCTTTCTAGTTCCTCGCCGTAAGGCGTTGGATTCTACTGGACGGTAGATTTGTATTTTCCACAAAGTCTTCTACACTTACCTCACGGGAGATAGAATGATCATTATCATTAAAACTTCTTGGAGTAACGGGTTCGCCCATTGTAGTCGACAAAACACAATTGTACAAGGCCTTCAACATATCCCACTGTGGCTGCTCTGCTAAAACGCTTTCGCGAAATTTTGTACAGGACTCAGATTGAAAATGAAAATGTTATACATTGAGTTACGCACAGGACCCACTCTTAAATTAACATTTTATTAAAACTATCCAAAAAATCTTACCAATGTGAGTCGTTTGTACGATTTGCAAATAATTCTAAAACGTTTTTTTTTGTTACAACGGTTTACCCGGAAGAAGCCGCAAAGACAACGCGAACGTATTTATAAATAGACGATGCCTCAACTCGCCGAGCTGAGATGGATAAAGACATTATCTCGAAATGGAATAATATCTCGTGGGGCCGGACGCCGCGCGCCCACGCCCGTCTCTCTCTCCTCCGTGTGAGAATAGCGAAATACGGCACAAAGTCAACAGTGTGACACGCTCTTTACGTCCATTCCCAGGGGCGTCCCGCGGGCCGTCGATTCTGTTATGAGATCGTACTTAGGAATAAACTAGTTTAAGCTCGCATTACACTTACAAACTCGATTCCAGGCGGCGGGTTTGTTTGTATGTATGGACGAGTGCTGCGCGACGCGCCCCGAAGAAAATTCCGTTGTCTCGTTCGGGGGACATCAAGTAACGAAGTCAAAAATAACATCGCGTATTAGCGGCTAACGACAAAGGAGAATATCACGTAAAGAATAGGTACAACTGAATAGAGGGTACAAGTGGACTAATGTGAAACTACTCTTAATAAGTCTTCGAACAGTTACCTACAAAATAAGCACGTAGTAGTATTTTTGAAAGTTAATGGTAGACTTAATCCTTTTTTTTTCTCGGGGTTGTTCATGCATTGGTGAGTAATAAAACTTTATTTTACACTTCTACAAATTTCGTGGGTTGGAAAACAATTAAAAGAACGGGCGATTGTTCAACCTTCTACTTGAAAAGGGTGCTGTATTCAATACCCCTATTATTTTTGTGTAGCTGCAATTTGAACCCGTCGAAAGATGGTCGTTTTGAAACAGTTTTTGAATCTCTTCATGAACATTTGGAACAATGATACGGAAAAATGTCTACAGTGCTATTGACCTGTGAACGCTATTTATATATTTTATTCCAATTGGTATAATTGGTGTAATTAATCGATAAAAAATCATAATTCACCACAGAGAAGGACATTTAGTGGGAAAAATCCAACAAATGGGAAATTCTGGGAAACTGACGAATTCTAATATGCGATAATTAGCTTTAATTCATAATTCATGCTTTTATTGTATATTCTGAATGAATAAATTGAATACTGAATACTGAATAAGTTTATGAAATCCATTATCCGATCAAAACATTAAAAGTAACCGACCAAGTCGAGGACGTTCCGATGACTGGAAGACCGAAAAGGATTGGCGAATTTTCGGATTACTCTGTAGTTGCTTCATACTTGAGGTCAAGAAAGAAGTCAAGCCGTGATATTAATGTTATACGGCGTTTCGGTAACCCCATCGGCAGTTCGAAGAGTCCTACTGAAAAATAACCTTCGTAGGCGTGTGGCCAAATGGGAACTATTACTTCTAAAGAATAGTCGTCAGACACGATTATATTTTTGCCTAATGACCTAAAGCTTGTATCATGGAGTACTGAAAAATGGTCCTCTGAATAGGTGATTCCAAATATAAAATTTTCGGAACTAATCGTTGCCAATTCGTTCGCAGTCGCACTGGAGATCAACATAAATATCAGTGTTTGGCTGCAATAGCACAGGGAGGTTCCTTAATGGTTTGGGGGTATTTTTTTGCAACTAGGATTACACACTTGGTCATAATTCATGAGAGACTGGATGCATATGGTTACATGAAAATAAAATTAACCATCTAAATAAGGAAGTATGCTATTCCATCTAGACGCCGTTTGATTGAAAAAACTGTATCTTACAGCAAGGCAATAACCCCACGCACACATCAAAAATAAAAGAGATATATTTGGAGCAAAAAAACGAGCTGAGGTTCTTGATTTGTTCAAGAGTCCTGATCATAATTTTATTGCGCACCTTTCGGAATATTTAGGCAATAAAAAACATGGAAATACACATATTAAATGAGGAATATATGTGAAAATGGCCTAAAGAAGAAATGCTCGAAGACTTCATTTAAAAAACAAATTGCAAGAGAAGGCTCATTAGAAATTAGGTTTTAATTTAATTTTTAATGTAGTTGCTTATATCAATTGATTTAAATTACACGTAAATGTGTCGAATTAATTGTGAAATAATCGATTATTACTTATCGAGTTTTCGAGCTGAATCATACGCAGGCTGAATTTTATATATAAGAAATATGGGAAACCTAAATTAGGAGAAAAATCTAGCAATAGATACTGAAGCTCCCCAGCACATATGACACATAACATAAGAATTGTTCGAGTCCACGATTCTCATGTTATAAAAAGTCGATTACAATACAATACTCACTAGCCCACTTCAGCATCTGCGTCGGTAATTTATGTCCTTAAACGTAACAGCACAGATAAATCAGAGATTTATGTACAGTTCCAACAGGTACGACACGATTACGAATACGTTACGAGTACGTAAACTAATGAATGATTGAAAGTAATGAATTATATAGATAAATTTCGTAGGCAAGGGAAGGTTATAGTCACGATGATGCCACCCTTAACTGAAAAAATTGCGACGTTGATGTGGATTGACATACCGCTGTTAGCAAAATAAATACATTTTCCTTTATAACAGGATCGGTATAAAAAATAAGAAAATAAAGACGGTATCCGATTCGGCGTATGTGGATTTTGGGACAGACTGCAAAAAGAACCTACTATATTGTTGAGGAAAACCACTACCAGATACAGCGGAAAGACTCACGTAACTCAATTATCCTGTCCCATTAGTTGTCTATCAGCAATATGCATGAGATTTAATAAAATCTGGGGAAAACCAAATACATGATTCCCCACATTGAAAGAATGAACCCAGCTTATCTTTTTGCTGTACATCCCTATACCTTTAAATATGTTAATAGATTAACTTACCTCTGCTAAATGATTACTAGCGACAATAAAACTAATTAACCCCTCCTCTCGCGAAGTAAAAACTCACCTATCACTTTTGCGCGCGACATATTCGGGCATAAAATCGACGCGAGTCAACGGCCTTGAGAAAAACGATCATAACTTATAAACCACTAAACGGATTAAAAAAAGATAAGGAGAAAAATGATCGCATTGAAATTTGAGATATAAAACATTATAATCTTATCTCGTAAAACAATTAAGATAATAATGAATAAATATTACAAAATTGGCAAACTGAAAAAACTCGCCTATAAAATCATTTCGATTTTTTTGTCACAAAATACGTAAAATATGCAAAAATTGTAAATACAGTTATGTTCTTTATTAAATGCTTTACCAAAACGATATTTGTTTTTTACTTATTTGCATACAAAAATATTTATTTATTCAGCCAAGAAAAATTTTATGTATTCTCGTAAAAAAAAAAATATATATTTTTAATTTGTGACTACTTATGGTATTTTTTAATATGGAATTCTTTCAAAATAACTTTATTACTACATCACACTTCTTAGAAATCACACCAGAACTTTGAGCTTTGTCTGATATTATAGAAAAATCTAAAGTTTTGAGAGTTTCCGCGTCCGAACTTAATAATAAACTTTGAATGCTCATAATATAAAATTCGTTAGATTTTTTCAATTATATTGTCTTATCATAGACTTATTATATGTCTAATAACTAATTACTATACTCCAAAGAGTCACATTTCATCGAAAAACTATGGAAAATCGCACTTTATTCTCTCATAGTAATTATCAAAACAAGTTTCTTTGCGCGATTCATATTACAAAACAAGATATAATGTTCAAAATACGCCTAATTATGTGATAACTTAGGATGTAAATGAAGCAATACTTATTTTGTTAGTAAATTAAAGCGACATTACGTCATATTTCGCAATATATCGGGATATTTCATAAACATTACAAAATAATAACAACCATTTTTTCGCGAGCCGTTTGTTGTCGCCGAAGTGTTTTCTTTAAAAATTCGTGAAAAACAGCAAATGGACTATCTCAAATGACTAATCCTCATTCCGAAACTACTTAAAATGCATATTACTCACTGTTCTCCAGTAAATAACACTCAAAAACTGCACACACACACATTTTATCACCAATTTCGCGGAGCCGTACGCGGCCGTGCGATTTACCGACGGGAGACTAGGCGTTTGACGTCTATGCTCACTTTTTAAATCGTTGTTCGATATTGCCACACGGAAATCTTGAATTAAAGATATTTTGGCCATATCGTTGCGCCCTCAGAAAGCATATAGTACGACGTTTCGAATCGTAAATTGCATTTTTCGCAGCGGCGAGCGCTTGGTCCGGTAGCGGACATTACGGAGTTTAGGCGGCCGACATAAATTTCCCGAAATGGATGTTACGGAGCGAGCGGGTATGAAATTACGCTGCAAATATTTGTTGTGACTTCGGACTCCAGTCTCAAATAAAATGTCGTCTGTAATTTTGAAGAACTAAGCTCATTCAATGACCAGGATCAAGCTAAATCAATCAATCAATCGATCAATCAAGGATCAAGCTAAATCTAGCTCTTTCAAACGATCAAGGTGAAGCTCTACGAGACACTCACGAGACCAGTCTTAATTACCGCTTCAGAAACATGGACTCTCACTAAAGCTTGTAGCTCTAAAGTTATTTTCGCTACTACAATTAGAGGGCGCGGTCGCGAAGCTGACTACATAAATAAAGATGCGGTCGATTTCATATCGTGTCGCCTCTGGTGTATAATTCTACAAGTGTATTTAAACTGTGGCAGCACCTTCGTCAAAGCGTAACAATTTACACAGCCGCGCATATTGTGGGTTGAAGGGGAAGGTGTTTATGCGTGAAAGATAAGGGGGAATGCCGGTGGTGGAGGATGTTGCTTCGCAGTTTAATTAAAACATGTCTGTTGTCGGGAGTAATAAATCACAGTCGATGTTTAAGCCAACGTGTGATCTACGCGAAATCCTCCGTTCCGTTTTCAGCTCGTTCAAGCCGCCCCCGCACCATTCACTCCACCTCCCTTCCTCTCTCTGCAGTCCTCTTGAAGTTACAAACAACGGAGTTAGCGAGCGAATTGACTCCTTAAATAATTTACTTTGGTGTGAGATGACTCGAGAATGCTCGCGAGTAACTTTTGAATGTGCTTTTAGGAACGATTCTAGGGCGTTTTAGGTAGACATGTCAAGTTGTGTATTGAGATTGAGGCTATATATAGGCATTGACGATAGATGTACAAGTAATAAATAGTAGAACATTTTAAGGTTCATTTACGCTTTTAATACTTTTTGATTACTAAAGTCTACTTTTCTAAGAAGTAACATGTTTATTTATTTATTTATTTATTTTTAGGAAAACCAGCAGCTAATTATAATTTAACGAAAAGACGGAGTAGTATAACAAAGATCCAATTAAAGGTTTTCAAGTTTAATTAACGTTGTAGAAACATATGTGATCTTTCAATTAAAAATACATCAAAAAATATTCAAAAATTAGTGCTAAAGAATTCACTGTTCAGCCGCTGCCTAGCTGAGTTAATACTCGTACAGAATAGATGTTTTCCCCTACTTTCTTTTTCCTCTCCCAATTCTCTCTCCTCGGGCATTCTGAGTTTTAGGAAGTTTGTATTTTACTTACACAAAAAATAATAATATTTACTTTCACAACGAGCGCATGTACCTCTGCATTGTTATTAGGTTAATTGTAAGATATGTGGCAATAAGGTCGTGCCATATATGATACGTGTAAGATATATGGCAATATGTAGCAATAACCATGTGGCAATAAGCTCGCCTTTTTATGTTCTAATGTTTAAGCGCAAATAAAAAGTTTATTATTATTATTAACGTCAGAAAAATACGATATTTTGAAATAATTCTTCACTGTAAGTATTAGATTTTAGTGAAGCATTGCATGTCGACTACGCGGTAAGTAAACAAGGCTTAGATAATCATAGATTTATTTAAAAGCATGCAAAAATAGCAACGCACTAAAAAGCATACATCAAGTGTATGTCCGAGCAATCTTGCGTAGGGTGCTATTATTTAATCTTCGCTCTAAGTGTACATAAAACCCCTTTTTGAAATCCGAAAACGGCGTTGGCTGAAATTCCTGGACTTTAAACTCTTAAATTCCTTCAACCTGAGCTCTAATTTCTCTGAGCAATGCGATCGGTACAATATCGTGTCAATTCAGAACCGTCGCTAGTAAAGCTTACATCTTAAATTGATATTTAAGATACTGAAAAATGAGCTTTATTACCTTCAGTTGATTTATACATTTATGTAATGCAAAAATACACAATTTTATATACAGGTTGTTCAGGGCCTGGAATCATTATTGAATAAGTAATGCTGTGCATTAAACTGAACTAGAAAAACAGAAAGTGAGATATTTTCAAAGTTAGGAGATCAAATAGGATTATTCTAAATGAAAATTTGGGTTGAAAATTATCAATAACTTTTTTTGATTTAGGCTTTGTTTACCGAGGAAAATAAATTTTATTTCAACATTACACTATTCCATTTTATCTCAGTAACGAAGACCTACATTAAAATATTTACATGGTTTGTCAACTCAATTCAATATGTAGAATCCCCAACAAAAATTCTTCATTATTAAGTTGAATTATTTTCTTTTTTCCAAAAACTAAATTTTCTTGATGTTCCTTGTTTAGTTCTATGCACCAAATTACCAATTAAGAAAAGGATTTTAAGTCCAGATCACCTGTATATCTACTATGCAAGTTACATTAATAATTAATATTATTCGAATAAATAGCAAAATAATGATTATTTAGGTCATATTTTTGAACGAAGAATTAATACTTAAATGAATTATTAGGGCATAGTACTATACAATAATTTTAATGAATTATTAGGGCACAGTACTAGGTGGAAGGGAGTGTCACCCAACTAAACTCTCTTAAGCTCGAGAACATTATGTTTAAGAGAATAAGATTAAAAGGAATTATCTTAATATGTACGGTTAGGTATTCGAATATCGCGAAATAGAAAAAAAATATCTTTCCAGTTTATATTATTTATTTTATGGGAAATATTTTTCTAAGTACACTCTGTAGTTTAAGTCGATCGATCTTAGTTGTCAATTTTTATACATAGATATTCGAATCACCATGCTACCGCGTCTCTGTGGTGAATTACAATGAACGGAAAGGACCGAGAGCGCCGATAGGTTCCGATCGCCCACGACGCAAGCTCAAGGTCGTATTGGCGAGTTGATTATATATGATAAGAAACGACACTGCACTTGCCTTTGTTGGTAATAGTTTAAGAGTTATTAGGGAAGA
This sequence comes from Micropterix aruncella, assembly GCA_944548615.1. Lineage (NCBI taxonomy): Eukaryota > Metazoa > Arthropoda > Insecta > Lepidoptera > Micropterigidae > Micropterix > Micropterix aruncella. Next base: position 4,040,039 of record OX155955.1, read on the forward strand.
CTATATGTATGTTTGTATACTATATAATCGGCAGGGACTCGATGATGGCAGAGATAAAGCGAAGAAAATAATTGGGATGGGCAGCCTTCGGGAAGCTGAGCTTCGTGCTGAAGTCCAGAATTCCCCAATCGCTCAAGATAAAGGTGTATAATCAATGCGTGATACCGGCTATGACGTATGCTTGTGAGACATGGACACTGACTGCTGGGATGATCCACGAGCTTAGGTGGTGCAGCGTAACATGGAGCGAGTCATGCTCGGCATATCGTTGCGCGATCGAGTCCGAAACGAGCTCATCAGATAGCGCACGAAGGTGGTCGACGTGGGTCAAAGAGTGGCCAAGCTGAAGTGGGCTTGGGCCGGCTACGTGGCCCGACGACACGACGAACGGTGGAGCAAGCGCGTGTGAGGTGGCCACCCCTCACTAGACTCCAATTGCTCGTGAGTGAAGGGTGGTTCTCATCAGTGGGTTTTCTCCGTAGTAAGAGTCGAATGTTGCTGAAGTTGAAGTAATTTATTCAGAAGGTATGTGATGGTTGCCAGTTTGTAACGCCTCGAATGTAAGTCGCAGAGTGTGTGTAGTGTGTGCTCGAAGTATATGTCGCAGTTGTGTAGTCGAAGTGTGAAGCGCGGCGATAGATTTGAAGATGATGATGATCGCGTGTACTATGCGTGGCTGACTGTCGCCAGAGGATGAATGAAGAGCGAGGTATAAACGCGATGACTGCTGTGTAGAGGATAATAAATGATCGATCGAATGTCTGGCTTTATATATCGTGTGTATGATGCAATGTTCAATGCGTGGGGGGAATAAGTGTGTCAAATTGAATCGATCAGAAGAAATGATATTAGTCATCGGCTGTGTGCGCATTAATTGCCGAAATTATATAGAATTCAATGCTAGTTGATGCGTGTAATATTGAGTGTGTTTGCAGTCTGGATATTAGAGAATCTCCTTCTTTTGTTGACTGATATGTTGAGCGAAGTCCTCAACATGCGTTTTGGAGTGGAGAACCCGGATAGGCAGAAGAAGTGTGGGCAGACCACCGACCCGATGGTCCGATGACATCAAGGAGACAGCTGGACCTGTCTGAATGAGGGAAACGGACAACCGATCCGGATGGAGAGTGATTGGAGAGGCGTATGCCCAACGGTGGACGAATGCACGCTGATGAAAAAGAGAAGAAGAAGTAGAATATCTATGTTTGCATCCAAACTTCTATCGTGATACCCCTATGTTTCGGTCTCATTTAAATGACAATTTACGTCAAAACTGAGGTATATTTAACTATTTTTTCAACAAAAGTGGACTGTGTTGTAGTGATACCGAAGTGCATTTATCAATATCGCCTCGGCCATCTAAATGTAATAATATAAAAATAAAACATTGAATCAAGAGAAAAAAATCGGTTGTGATACCCCAAGACGTTCCTGGCAAGTAGACAAGGCTCCGCCCCCCCCCCCCCCTCACTTCCTCCCTTTGCGCCGACCACCTCCCCCCACTATGAAGTCCCCCCTTGTAAACCCCATCCACTTCCGCTCGCGCCAACACCTAACCCAATTCCCGCACGCCAATTCCTCCGCTAAAAGTAAATAAATGTGTTGATTAAAATCGCGAATGTATTTCGAAGATTTTTATAACCTTTTAGTAGTATTTTCATAATATATTATTGGTATTTTCCTGAAATATCTGTAGTATTTTTCATGGTATTAGAAATGGTATTTTTTCAATATTATGTAATATTTTATTTATTATAGCATAGTTTTAAATTTATTTGTGTCGCTTGTATCAGATACTCCAACAAAAATAACAATGTAGTTTCAGCCCAACAATGTATCATCTGTGTACCGAATTTCATGTCTTTAATTCCAAAATTTCTAGCGCGCCCCGTGGTACACCGATTTCGACCAAAATCTTTTTAACTCCTTTGATGACGGCAGCATTCCAAATTTCAGCCCAATCGGATTGAGCGTTTGGGCCCTATCGTAAAAGAATATACACAGACAAACAGATTGACAGACAGACTTCCATCGGGAAAAGGTCTTAATCGTCTCAGGGGGGCACAACATGAATACATCTCGAAAAATATTTGCCCGTTCACAATCCTTTCCCTCCTCGTTGGTTGGCGGTCCGTGAAAGTTAAATTTATCGTGTTAAAGATGACGAGGCGTCTAATGGAGAATGGCCGCAATGAGCACCTCAGTCTTATGTCTGCCTAATTCAAGTGTGGTCTGTCTGTCTGTCTGTCCGTTTCACCGCTTCGTAAGGGAGAGGACCGCGCAAGCGACCTCGAACTCGGAACCAATCGAGAGACCGGAGAAATCTGGTCACAATTGGAAGTGAGGGCGCGAGTATCTCGAGCCCGCCGGGTTTATTCCTGGCTAACTCGCGGTAAGGCGTTGGACTCTCACGGGTTGTGACGTAGCTGGACGTAGAATTGTACTGTCCAAAGTCTTCTACGTTCACTGCAGGGCGACAGAACGACTAATCGTTAAAACGTACTGTGGTGACGGGCTCGCCCGTTGTAGTCGACACCGCAAGATGCCTAATTCAAGGACTAATGGAATAATTCGTTTACCTGCTATTTTAAATTTGATGGTCGTCTCCAACACGAAATGGCCATTTTGGGCCCACTTTCCAATATCTGTAAATCTCTCAATGGAAAGATCGCTTTATGTAAAACCTAATATTACTAGAGCGACTGACCTCAGTCATGAACCGTTTCTGAGCGTAATTCCTATTAAATATGGCTAATTACCTGATATCCCCTAGGACACCTAATACAACCAGGCATTGTAATTTTAATAACTGTTAAAAAGAAAACCATCGCAGAATACTCAAAACAATAAAGTGCGTACTCTGTATAAGTACAAACTTTATATTCCTGAGAATGCTAGAGTTTTTAATCATTATATGAAGGGGAAATACTGGGATATGTTGCTTGAACTCTGTAATGTGTCTCATGATTTCATTGCCGCTCTGTTTACTGGATTTTGTAATATGCTAAGGTCAGCTGTCCAACATGGTGTGCCCAGTACCATACTTTATAATATTTTTATCTTTTATGGACCTTCCCTGCAAATAAAATTTTAAATAAATGATTGGCATTGGGGTTTTTGTATAATTAGCAATATTTAAGAAGATTACAAACTTCAAAACTTCGAAACGGCTCATAATTGAGGTAAGGTATCCGGCTCATAAATATTCTAGATATGTAGATTTTTCCAATGTTAAATAAATTATTGTTATTGAAGAGGTGGGCCCAGCGCAGAAAATCTTGAGAGCTATATAACATACATATAATATATTTGCGTAAACGTTGTTAGTGTTTTGGGATGCATGTGTTTGTGAGTAGTGGCGCTCCTCGTTTGTGTCTCCTCTTTGCGTGATTTTGTGTATAAGAGGATATTGTATGTAGTCTATGAGATTTGGTTTATTATGCATGTACGCAGGTAACGTGTCCAATGGAAATAAATAAACAATGATTTACAAAAAAGCCTGCATATGTAATTGTAAAACTCTCTGTTTCGTAGAAGTCACCTACTTTCTCATAAACCAACAATAAAAAATCTATCCCGCTGTTTATTCGTATATACGGTACGAGTAGAGGAAAGAAAGCAAATCAGTCAGAGGAAACAGAAACACGACGCGTTAAATGTTATTACCTATAGCGCCAAAATTTGAGCTGGGATATTTTCGCGCTATTCACTTTTTCGTAACTTGCCACTAGATGGCGCTGCAGTACATGATTTATACTGTTAAACAGATCGCCATGGCAATTGCTAAATATAGGTATTAGAGCACAAACAATATTTTCGAGTTATCCCTTTAGTAGGGAGCTAATGAGCCCATGCTGGGTTGGCCACGAAGACCTATTCTGTTCAGGGTCGGTCACACTCACGGGTCAACACCCATCCGACGACCTCCACGCACGAGGTGCGAACCTGGGTAGGACTCTGGCCTTGGTCAGTTTCCCCTGGGAATCAAACCTCTGGCTCTCCTGGACGGTCTGCGCAATCGATTGTGCACTCTGACTAACAACTTGAGTTGTCGACTACAACGGGCGAGCCCGTCACCACAGGAAGTTTTAACGATTAGTCGTTCTATCGACCTGCAGTGAGCGTAGAAGACTTTGGACAAAACAATCCAGCGTCTAGCTACGCCACAACCCGTTAGAGACCAACGCCTTACCGCGAGATAGCCAGTTATGCTACCTGGCGGGCCCGACTCTCGCGCCCTAACTTCCAATTGTGACCAGATTTCTCCGGTCTCTCGATTGGTTCCGAGTTCGAGGGGGAGTCTGGAAGCTGTACTGTTACCTATAGAGCGGGTGTGGTTGCTGACCTTACGGCGACTGCTCTTGAAATAACCATCGGCCATCCGATCCTGGGTGAAGAGCCGGGCAAAGGACGCCGTGGTCGGCGATAGATTCGGTATACACCGTTTCACCGCTTCGTAAGGGAGAGGACCGTGCAAGCGACCTCGAACTCGGAACCAATCGAGAGACCGAAGAAATCTGGTCACAATTGGAAGTAAGGGCGCGAGTGTCGGCCCGCCATGTAACATTACTGGCTATCTCGCGGTTAAGGCGTTGGTCTCTTACGGGTTGTGGCGTAGCTAGATGGTGGATTGTTTTGTCCCAAGTCTTTTACGCTCAATGCAGGTAGATAGAACGACTAATCGTTAAAACTTTCTGTGGTGACGGGCTCGCCCGCTGTAGTCGACAACCCAAGTTATCCCTTTAGTTGTGACTCCGCCACGAAATGACGCCGCAACACATCAACTTCTATATCGTTCACCCGATCGCCTTGAAAATTGCTAACAAGGACAACGCCGGCAATACCACTAAGTAAATATAAAACAAGTATCGCAAAACTCTCTAAGCTTCGTAGACGTCAGCTACTTTCTCATAAACCAGAAATGAAATTTCTATCCCGCTGTTTATTCGCAAATACTTTAAGAACAAAGAGAAGAAAGCAAATCAGTCAGCGTAAACGGCAACACGACGCGTTAAACGTTATTACCTACGTTGCAGCGCGGAAGCCCGACGTATAAGCCTGAAAAATGCTCCCACCTGTTACAAGTCGTTAGCCGTTCGCGAAAACGTTGAAAAACGAGCCGCGAGCCGGGCGTTAAATATGACTTTATTTCCCAAGACTGCAACCGTGCTGCTGAAATTCAGCTTAATAGCTCGCCTTGGAAGGCATTTGGCCCGCGGAGATCATAAATCCACTAATGCACTGCTCGCCTTTTAACATTGAGATGTAAGTAGATAAAGCTTTGGACTTATTTATTGGAGCAGTAAAGCAGCCTCTGCTACGTATTAAATATCTTCCTGCTTTACTTGCTGATCTACTCGAAACAGCTACCCCAAATTGTAAATACACAGATCATGTTTCCATTGATATACGTTGCATCAGGTTCCTTAAGAGCCTTATTACAAAATAGCGTAGGTATTCTTTTAAAATGAGTTGAAAAAATGAACGCATTTTTTTTTTGGATGTAACTATAAAAGATAGGATAAATAAATAAATAAATAAATAAATAACTATTCAACCCTGGGAGAAAACCGCGGCACTGAGCGCTCTTCTCTTGCGCAAGCAAATATATACACAATTTCTAATTGTTTTTTGCAGTGTTTTCTCCTTTCTAATGACAATAATTTATATTATGTCGTATTGCTAAAAGAGTGAACTTTAATATAGTATAAGTATTATATAAGAATCTTATTTTATTTCTGAGAAAATTAGAATGATACAGGAAGATTTTTTTTTAATTTTGTGTAATTGTAAGTAATGTATACCTTGGATATGTGGTCAAAAAACGAAAAAATAAAGCCGTAGTGTACATCGAGAATACATGACGGACATAAAAAAAAATAGTATACGGTTTTCGTTGTAGTGATATTACTGTATTAAGGAGCTCAAAGTTTGCCTTCCGAGCGTTTTACGAATAACGACTTTCGGAAAATGGGCTGAATAAGTAAATAATATTCGTTATATCTAAAATTAAAGGCCGCTATGGTCAACATCAAGAAATGGTCCAGGTAATTCAGTAATTAAAGTTTGTAGAAATCTCTTCATTTCTTGGAATTAGAACGCCAAAAATCCACTTTTCTTGCCTTTCTGGAAAAAATATGTGAACGGGCTCTTAACTATATAATTGCTATTTTTCACACTGGTCACGTTGAACTTGGATAACTTGGGTTGGCGTGGGAATTTCTAAATCAAATAAATTTTATTTCAAGGCCATTCTATTCTTTTTTAAGGATCAGCTATTGATTTGTCTTTCCGTCGTTTGTTTTTGCTCAAATATTTTTGTTTGACCAACCATGGTAAAGTTGAAAATTTGGACTATTCAATATAAGATCCTGTGCCGATGATTTCTATTACAGCTTCTTGCAGTCTGGCTATACAGTTACCGTAAATGTGTACTCTTAATAACTGCCAACAATGATGGAGAAGCTCGTGATTAAATTACCGAGCCTGGTCAATTGCTCATCGCCACTGCTTCTGCATGACAAGGAATAACCACAGATTTCACTGGAAACAGTCGCAAAGTTGCAGGAGTTGCAGCTGAAGACTCTTGGTCACCCAACGTACTTGCCAGACCTTGTTTTAAAAGTTTTATTTTTTCAGAATTTAGATAATTTTTATAAAAGAAAAAAATCAACTTTGAAGAGTCGGTGAAAAAAGCCTTCAAATCATTCATTTGTTTCTGTCCGCGAGAGTTTTACAGCAGACGAATTAAGCAACTCCTATTAAAATGGCAAATCTGCATAGATAATAGGGATCAATATTTCCATTGATAAAATATATATTTGTCATACTAAATTTTTGGCCCTAAATTTTATTTAAAGAACAGCAACTTCATAGCAACCTAATATATAATGACAATCCACAAAATTTCTCAACAGTCACAAAATAATTTGATATTAAGCAAGAGTAATTGATTAGGAAGGTTTTAGGTATTACTAATTGCATTCGAGTTTTGTGACTTACATATAAATTTAAATAAAAATATAAATAATTATTTGAACATCTGGGTGAGACTCGAGTTCATTCTTAATATTATCTACAGTATTTTATTGATTGTATTAGTGTACTCGCATGTTTTATCGTTATAAATTAATTACAATAGAAGATACATTAAGAATTTATGCTGTAAACTAATGTCTGCACAACTGTAAGAGATTTCAAGACATTATACAATGATTGATTGATTAATTGTTTACCAGTTAAAATAATTTTAGCATTAGAATATAGTATTTTGTACAAATAATGATATGAATGATATCCAGGTAAATTTAAAATAGACTATTCACATATTTTATTGTTTATACTTATGTTTATATTACATCTAAATGGCAGTAATATAAACAAAAGTAATGTTTATTTGTGAATGAAATAAAAATAAATGAATTAATATTGAGACACTTTACTGCCTGCTGTCTAATTTGATTATAGCATGATAATTTCATTAATTTTTTAATATCGGCAATTTTGAAATTTTTATACAACAATAACATTTGTAGGGAATCGCAATCGGAATTCGAAGTTGCATCGAATCTGAACCTATTTTTCCAATGTCAGAGTTGTGCACGGGAAAGCGCGGAAGGACAGGAAGATGACTGAAAGACAAATAAAGAACATCAAAATACATACAGGCAAACAGATCTATTTTAAAACTTAATTTCTGACTGACATCATTGCTTAGAGCTTCCAAGACAAACGTGCGAATACATAGTAATCAAAACAAATCAATTTATTTTATCATTTGCCCATCGGGCACAAAAAATAAAAATCTTTAGAAATCAAACCATCCAAATATTAAATATTACTTTCTTTTGAATCACAAGTTAAATCTCATGATGGTGCTTACATTTAATGGAAATAAAGTAAATTTATGTAATCCAAAAACGAAATAATCGAAAAATAATAACAACACCTAATGAATATAGCCTATATTACAGTAAATAGTTATAAATTTATTCTACAATACCTATAACTTCCTAGTTAAATACCTATAACTAAGTAAAATGTAATGGATAAGGCTAGTCATCCGATAAAGTATTAGAATCACAACCAGAAAATATAAATACTGAAAAGAAAGAAAGAAAAAGAAAACCTTTTTAGAGAAAACCTAAATTTTATCAATCCATCAGAATATACATAAAATAGAAATTATTCAAGATAAAATTCAATTATGTAAGAAAAATAATCATAATTAGGAAACAAAATAAAAATAATCATAATATAGAATAATCTTGTCGTACACGTAATAAAAATTTTGTGACATACATTAAAAAATATACAGTACTGAAATACCCTAAAAATAAAGCTACACAGTTAACATTTTTTTTTTAAATATTTTATTCATGTATTTTGATTGTACATTTAGCCCCGTTGTTATCAATGTTATAAGTAACTCGGAAAAATTTAACACCGAAATGTAGCTAATGCTCAGTGCCCACCTAACATTATAACTGAATTGCAGAAAATAAATGGTATAATTAAAATTAGAAATAAAAGTTATTAAAATTATTTTAACATTTTGGAAATAAATATTGTTTTAGCCAGTTACCTAAATTAAATATAATTTTCGATATATTTTATTTATTTGCAGTAGCTTATTATAATAGTTTACACCTATATGTATACCGTTGGGCTTTGAAATTCTGAAATAGCCGCTGCGACTAATGGATATATGTAGAGTGACTTGTGTTTTGTATCGTGTGTAAGTATATGAGAAGGCATTAAATGCATATTCTTGTAAAATTCACATACATATAGTAGTAGTAATCATGCTCACTGGGTTGTAGTCGCAACGGACAACTACACATGTATTTAAAATATGTCTGAGCGATGATATAAAGTTATAGACCCCTGTTTTTTTAACTGAGTTTTAGAGTTCTAACAGATAACTGAATATCCCATTCGCAAAGTAGGTCACTATATTTATGTCGCCACTATGCTTTATTCGATACATTCTTTATATAGCAAGGCATATTATTGCAATTATTAAATTATTTAAATGAGACGTCTTCCGCACGATCCATCTGAATTAGGACGTCACTCCGAGCCCCGCGTCGGCGTGATTTGGTCGCGTCAATCCGGCAGGCAGCACTCTTTCACGATTTTTCACTTCTGACACCTGGCAAGGTCTAGGGACGAGGGGGGTGTTAGGGGACGTGGCTTCCTGATAGAGTCCTGAAACAAGGGCCTGGAACATGAAGCGCGCCCCGCGCCCCTAATGTGACGCGTGACAAACGACTGTCGAGAGATTAGGGTGACGGAATTCGACGGTTCATTTTTCTTTGTCGCAGTCTCTTCCGCGCCGCCGGAGATAATGGGATCAAATGACATTGCAGAGGCCCGGGAGAGGGAACGTCCCTTCGCTGACGAGGACGTGCCACTGTGGTATCCCGGTTGCCCTACGCGTGTGATTGGCGAATTTAAATTGAGATAGAAAATGAGACACGAGATATACGTCGAAGAATAATGAAACGGCAACGACGCATCAAATAACATACAGCATAATTACAAATTTATTATTCTTTGTACGTTCTGTGGCTGGGGAAAAAATCCGGCAGGCTGTATCTGCGACGCAGTAGGGTATGTGAAACCAGTACTGGTGCTCTTTGCCACTACTCATATGTGACACATGGGGATGATTTATTTATTAATAATCTTACGGCTTTTCAGAATAATAAATAATTTGCTACTTCAAAAAACGCACTATTTGCCGAGGGGTAATTTAATTTATTTTTTTTTTAATTTTTAATTTGATTTAATTTTAATTTGATGAAATTCACAAGAAATAATATTAAAACATTTAAACAAATATATTAAATATAGACACGACACAAGACAGAATAGCAGAGATGTACAACAGAGAATGAGAACGACATATGGACAAAGACATTACGTCTTCTTCGCGAAGAAACTTTATATTTATTACGCAACTCGATCAGGCTGAAATCATTCAAAATGACGCCCATTACAAAAGACTGGTAACAGAATGGTTGATAAACTCGACGAGCTAGCACTGTGAGTCTTTAGTAACTAGCGTTATTATATAGGTACATAGATATTTAGTTTATTAATAATATTATTACATAATTAGCCTTAAAACCGTATTAATATATCTGCCATATATTATATTTAATTTAAGTAATTTATTAACAAAAAAATTACTGAAGTTAATATATACACTAATTAAATTTCCCAATATTGCAGAGATTTTCCATCCGACAGATGAATACCGCTTTAAATATCACCTCAATACAGACTAAGCCGCACTCTTTAGTAAATTTCCAGGGCTCTAAAATCTGTATGTACGATTAACAATCATGTAAAATATAGTATAGGGAAATTATTCATGTATTTGTAGGGATAAATTAAATAAAAAAATAACTTAAATAATTAATGATGTTTACTGTCCGATGTCGCGAAACTAAGAAAAGTTTATGCTTGAGTGGATATTTTATGAACATACAGTTACATTAATTACTGTGTGAATACGAAGAAAAAAAACTAAAAGGTGAAGAGAAATTTTATTTATTACATAGTTAACAATTAATAATAAGAAGATTACGTACTGCAATGAAAAAGTTTTTTCATTTTTCAAAATAAGAGCAGTTAAAAATCTAGTCGTAAAATAATTACAATGGCGAAAATTCCTAATAAAGATATTTCACTCGTACACAGATATTTCACTTCACAGATATTTCACACGTCAGCGTGTGCTTCTTTGATAACTACCCTCTTAAAGAAATAATAGCCGAACAAGAACGCGGCTCCTAAACGCGAATTATATGAGGAATAGTGAGGGTATGACCATTTATGGCATGTCAAATGTCGCTGCTGAGCTTACGTTCGGCAATGGTTTATACATTGTGTTACTGCACTTAACTGGGCTAATGAGCCCAAAGCAGTTGGGCCAATATGACCCATGTATTACGATCGGCCGAACTCACGGGTCAGCACCCATCAGGTAGCCTAGAAATAGAAGTTCTAGCCCGGGTAGGACTCTGCGCCTGCGGGTCGGTTTATCTTGGGAATCATTCTTCGGGCGTTGCTGGACGGTTTGAGCACCGTGCGGCGTCAGCCAATCGATTGTGCATTCCGACAGATAACCGAGGAAGTCTGTAAACGGCTTTGTTACCTATAGAGCATGGGTGTTCGTTTACCTTTTATCAGCCGCTCTTGAAACGACCAATCAGCCACCCGATCCTGAGTGGACGTCGGGCAATGGAAGCCGTGGTCCGCGATAGATTCGGTAGATATTTAATCACCGCTAACATAAGGGAGAGGACCGCTCAAGCGACCTCGAGCCTGTCGGGAGGCTGGAGAAATCCGTACGTAGCTAGTAGCGGGAAGCGTGGATGACCGCCGAGCTTTAAATTATTAATGTTTAATTGTTTAGTGTTTAAATTATTAATGTTTAAGTGGAAACATGTTATTAGCATTATCTTTGAAATTTAATAATCTTGTACCTACCCAATATTTTGTAAAAGCTGTTTCTTTCCTTAACAATAATTTTAAAAACAAAAAAAAAGCCTTGGGTGACGGGTTCGGGTTTCATAATTTATGTATGTTCGTTTGTTTGTTTGTTTATACTCTTTATTGTGAAATGTCACAATGGGCGGGTTTATTGTCATATGACAATCTCTTACAACCAACCCTATATCCGTTTCATCTCCGAAAAAAAAATGCCCGTTTGCAATACTTTACCTCTGGCTTAAAAATAATATAAAATATAATGCCAGGCTCAGCGCATGGATTGTCAAAGAGAAAAATATTTATATCCAACGGAATAGTGACATTAGGCAGAGATAGACAAGATTGTGTTTTGAAATATTTAAAATGTCCTACTAGAATATATATTAATATGATAAGGGAAGAAATTTATATTCGTATATTTTTTCCTCAAATAAATAACGGTGTATTTTATGGCCCATATTCGTTATAAAAATGGAGTTATGGTTTTGTTATAAGTAGTGACAATTTATGATTTTAGCAGATTTCCTTGTTTTGAAGTAGCAAAAACCATAAAAGTGGGTTTTAAAAGAAATCCGTCAGTCGTACCTTTGATTAGATACGGTTTTAGATTTCTGAATGTAATACTACGATAAATGCACGCAGTTAGGATTTTACTAAGAAACGCAACGTATAAATGGCACTTATAGCTCCAAACATAAATTAATCTTCTCTTATGTTCGATATGGCTGCGTTCGTATTGCAGTATGGCAGCGCACTATAGATAGCGCTCTAAACACCCTTATATGGTACCTCATCTCGAAATAGGATAATAATATTGAGAAACGAATTTTTTAAATCATAGCTCTTAACATTTTTAATGTTATTTACATAAATATGTCAATTTTTAATGTGGCATACAGGTATTATCTAGGCACTTTAAGGCCTGAAAACTAGTAGATGGCATCTCCGTATTATGTCTGTGATGTAATCAGCTTATGAGAAATACGATAGATGCCTCTAATAATTGAACGTTATTAAGTTGTCATATATTTGTGGGATTTTACAACCATTAATTTTTTTCACTCGCAATCAAAATAATGTAGTAATTCCGAAAGTGGCTTTCTATATACCAAAAATCATTTACATAGGTATTTGGGGTTTAAATTTTTCAACTCGTTGCCAGCAGAAATTAAAAAACTTCAAGAGGTTGCATTTAAGAAATGCATAAAACGAAACCTAACCATGCATGCTCTCTGTAATTTGGACGAATTTGAAAAGGCCGTCTTAATTTAAATAATAATATAACATTTATCAAATTTACTTTGTCCTGTATTTTGTTTTTTAGTGTTGATTTTATTGTAAAAGGTATTGTTAAAAAACTGTTTATTTGAAAATTTTTGTTTGACTATTTTTTTAAACATATTGATTATTTAAAACAATTTTTTTTAAATATTTTTTTGTTATTTGAGTCTGTTTGATTTTGATTTTTATAATTGATCCGAAGGTGCCTTGCTCTGCCTTTACATATAAAAAGTGTATGTACACGTAATGAAGTTATGAATAACTTTTAGCAAATATAAAATGACGTATTCCACAGTATGTACTTTTTGGAATTAATACACTATGACTATAACTATGACTAATGCATTACCTCGAGACACTGGGAAGGAGAATAACTAAATATAATTCCTATATTTTAACGATATCAATTTTAAAGAAATTCGTGCAAATAATATAATTTCCATAGATCGCCGGTTATCACGAGAGATGGTCTATGTGAGCGAAGAACTGTCAAACAAGGCAAAATTTTACGGTTTGTTATAGTGATGAGTTTCGCTTGTTATTTTGATATATTCAAGAGGTAAAAACGAAGTTATAGCTTGTAACTTGTACTTAACGGCTTACCGGTTATTATTTATTTATTTAATTTATAAATCCAAGCATTTACATATTTGCCTTAGTAATGTTCATATCCATTAATAGTTATTACATTTATTCTATGAGTTAGCATTTGTGTACTGCTGCCTCCTAACTATGTAATTGCAGGTACTTGTTCCAAGGCAGCCAGCGTTTTAGTTTTTATATACTTATATTAGGAAAATTAGAAAAGACATGTAAAGTACCATAATAAGTATAATAATAAATATTAATTATAATTATAAAACATATAGAATAAAGCGCAATTATATGGAGTCACTCGCGGTTGACTCAGGACGCGTCCCGAATGTACTCGATCGCCGTTTGTGTATCGGTCTAATTATCATGGAAGTAAAAGTATTGATGATCTGGAGAACCGCATCAATACTACGGAAAGCGTAGTTTCGTATTCAATAGAAATACTAAAGCAGCAAAGCTACAAAGGGAGTAAGGGGAGATCGAAACAACATCTTATCCGGCCCAATTGTCATCCTCGCTTGCTCGCGCTAGTGGTTCTCTTCAAAATAGCTCCCGGCGACCCAGGGATCGTCGCCGTGTGCCCTGCTATACAACAAACGTGGCAATAATGACCGAGCTTAGGCGGTATAACCTATCACCCAGTAAGGCAACTATCTGGAAACGGCTTCAGTGGCCTGGAGTGCCAAATACTCTCCAAAAGTTCTGGTGCAGAAGGCAACGGGAAACCACTGCGCTATTTTCCCTAGTACTCAGCTTCATATGGATCGAAAAGAAGTATGCAGATCTGTCTGCCAACCTTCACTAGAGGCACCCAAAGAAGAAGAAGAATCATTACAAATAAGTTCAATAATAATAATTATTAATAACAATAGGAAAAATATGAATTAATATGGAAAATATATAAATTAAAATAGAATAAGGAAAATCGATTATAGTATGAAATTAGTTCAAAGGTTAAATTGTCATGCTAATAATAATAAAATGTTAAAAATCAAAATTAAATTACAAGAGATAGCCATAAGAATGTTAGGATGACCGGGACCCATCGTTGCTTTTTCTTCACAATGACAGACTGATTTTCCGGCACGAGGCTGTACTGAGGCAATCGCCCAGTGAGATTGCGCTTCTGTATTAGTCTACTCGGCCAAATTGGTACATTTTGTTTTTGTCCCGTCGAGTGCTGCGGTTATGTGGGATGAATAAATCCTCTACCTGTCTAACACGGTCATATTGCCACTGCTGTATTGTCAACAGACCTTCCACTAGTCGCCATTAAAAATTTAATTATTCACAGGAATATACTGCCCTATTTGGTTACAAACATTTTGACAAATAAAGTGCAGAATTTTTCCGGAGGTGATTTAAATCACATTTCATTTAAAAAATAATAATTTTATTTTTCATTCGTTAAAAACAACATAAAATCAGTGACGTTTTTTAGTGAAATATTGGTCATTTTGTTTTAGTAGTTGTTGTCGTATTGCTTTTTTTTATTGTAATAGATTTAATGAGGTATTTGCTTATGAATCAAAATCTTGTCCTTTAAGTTTTATCTATTTATTTATTTAACAAATAATTACTATAAAACATTGATTTGCTTACAAAAATAACAGGAACCGAATGGCAAAACCTTTACCTTTTGCTTATTTGATTCTGTCACCCAACTGGGACTAGCCCGTTCTAGGGTGGACAGCACTTTAATTTTAAAATAAAGTTTGTTTGATGGCTTGATTGCTTACAAATGTACAAGTTTTAGTAAAAAGCTAATAACACTAAATTGCCCTAAAATGTGGTCTTCAAAATAATAATAATAATAATAATAATAAAACTTATTAAAAGATAATATAATAATTAAAATGCAATTCCATTATATAATCGGCAATAATATAAAATTCGATTAAATAATATAAATAAAGTTAAATGTGAGAAAAGAAATAAACAGTCATTAATATTGAATATATGTTAAGTAATAAAGGATTTAATATAAAATATCTAGTCAAAGAAAGTACAATTCATTGTCAAAATAATATATAACAACAAAGACAAATATTTTTTGGTAGTTAGTTCAATGTTAAAATATATTCAACATATATGTTTAAAATATGTTTAAATTCGTGCACCAAAGTTTTATTAAACTATTATTTCTAACATTTGATGTATGGTTTGTCTGTCATGATTCGATAACCATTTCTTTAATTTATTTTTGAATTCCCTAAATGTCAAATTCATTTTTATTTCCATATTGATCAGATTATAAAATCTCGGCGCAATGAAAGAGTAATGTCTTTATCCAAATGATGTTTTGATTCTGGGTATTATAAGGCTATTTTGTATAATTTGTCTCGTTGATCTTCGGTTCTGAATTATTCCTAAATTTGAGTTATTGTCCGAAAATAGCCTTAAGAGGGAAGTTTTTAGAAAAAGTTGCCTTCAATCATGGACTTTAGCTTCTTTATAAAGTTCATTAGTGGGATGGCGATATGGTATACGCAGAATAATTTTTAATATGAATTTCTGCGTAATTTGCAATGGCTCTAGCAGGCCTTTACCACATCCACCCCATCCAATTATGCCGTAAGTAATAAGCGATTCACATAAAGCATAATAAACAGTTTTTGGTGTTTTGGAATCCAGAATTTTCCTTAGTTTTTGAAAACATATCCAAGGATTCGCACCTTCGTAGCCACGTTATGTATATGAAAGTCCCAACGGAGAAAGCAATCTAGAGTGATGCCTAGATATTTCCAAGATATTTCTCTTTATAGAGGCTGACAGTTACAAGACTATACGCTATCGCATTCGTGTACTACAATAGTTTTATTAGTAGTGGGTTGACCTCTGGTGTTAAAACTAAATGGCATGTATTTAGTTTTGCTATCATTAAGCGTTAACATAAAGTTTCCTAGCCAATTTTTACCAATTTCCATGCAATCGTTTGCTTTCTCAAATGTGTAATCCCAGTTTGAATCCTTGAATAGTATAACAGTGTCATCGGCATATGTGATGATTTTACCTACTAGTAACTGACATAAGTCGTTTATGTATGTAGACGAGGAAACAAATAGGTCCCAAAACGCTACCCTGTGGCACACCATACGTGAGATGCTGTCTTTTACTCTGGAGGCCCTGGATGGTGACACGTTGTACCCTGTTGGATAGGTAACTATCAAACCATTTAAGACTTGTATAGTTAATTCCCACACTGCTCAGTTTGCACAATAATATTTCACGTGGAACATAGTCAAAAGCCTTTGCAAGATCAAGGAAAACTCCTAGACACTTGTCTGCTTTATCCACCGTTTCGACTATAAATTCTGTTAAGGCAGTTATAGCATCTGTTGTCCCTAAACCTTTCCTAAAACCGAACTGATTGTCTGAGAGTATTTTATTTTCAATTAAAAAATTATAGTCTCGCCTTTGCAAGTTTCTCGAAGATTTTGGAGATTGTGTTTAAAATGGAAATAGGTCGATAATTATTGAGATCCTGCTTATCTCCTCCTTTATGTACGGGAATTATTTTGGCAATTTTTAATTTGTCACCAAAAATTCCGCTTTTAAAACTCACATTAATAATAGGTTTCAGCTAGTTTAAATACGCATGTCCCGACCCCATCATCCCCCACCGCTGACTTATTTTTAAGGCTGCCTATTACTTTCTTAATTTCGTCTCTAAATTAATTTGATATACATATATAGTAATTTGATATATCAGGTAAGTTCAATGAGTATTTCTTCTGTGGCTTTACGAAATTTTTCTTCTTTCCGAGCTCGGTATTATAAATATTATTTTATTGTTGTTAAATTTAATGTCAAAACACAGAATATTTTTAGTCGAGCTTTACAAATTAACCGAATAAATGAACCAAATTTTGAGAATATTTTGGATAAAAGGACACAAAATATATTCGAAAAGAATAGAATAACTTTATTTTGCTTAAAAAAATAAGAACTTCACATAAAGAAGACTACACTGTTTAAAAATATAATTAATGCACAAATGGCGGATTTATCACTATAGCTATGTCTCACAGTTAACCTTTTGATAAACTAATATTTTCTTGTCATCGTACAGTACACATAGAAGTGATAAAATTAAATTTTAAATATACTAAGAGAAATATATGCTAATAAATTTTGCAAAGGTTACAATACACCATTTTTACAATTTATGCCCAGGGAAAGATAGAGAGGATAAGGTGAGGATATTTAGTCAGTGGCTGAGCTGAAGCAAATGTTCTTCAACAACTTTTTAAAATTGAGCAACGAAAGTGCATGCCTGAGAGTGTGGGAGCTGATTCCATAAACGAGCAAACCGGTCCGTAAAAGAGTACTTGTAAACAGAAGAGTAATGTAACGAAATGCCGAGTGTGTATTCAAATTTATATAAATAGTTTTTAATCACGTTTAAACTAAGTAAATAATGTAGTTTTTTTTAATTAAGGTCCCACCTGCAATGTTTTCTTTCGAAAACCTTAAAATGTCGCAAAAAAATGTCATACCTAAAATTATTTTGAGACGAAAAATAAGCATAAAAGCTTGCTTATTTTTGGTAACATTTTAACCTTTTAAGTAAAAAAATACCATGCGTTTTACTATTATTTATAAAACAAATGTTTATTTTAAAAAGTTTGTTTATTTTAAGAACTTTTTTCTGGAACAAATGAAGTCAGGCTACTTGTAGCTAGAAAATACGACTATTAATAATTAACGACCATCTCGCTTTCAATTAAAAACTGTTTTTATACAAATAAAAGTAAATATTCATACATGTCAACCTTTGATTTTTTAAATATTAATCTAAAAGAATGTCGACATTACAGCTACGATTGATGACGTCGCTATTTTCCGTTAATTGGCTATTTTTCCTCAGACTTAAATATTTGTATTATATATATAAAATATTTTTAGATTTTTAAAAATTCTTTTGGCGAATTCAAGATGGCTTCCTATTTAATTTACATTACAAACCACCAACAACCGCATATAGCGCTAGTTGTAAACATTAGAACGATAAGAGATCAAGTAAATATCTTTTAAAAAATTAAAAACACGACTGCCGTTACAGAAAGTGAACTATTGTATTTAAAAGGATTTTTTCCGAGTACGATTGCGTTGTTTTAATTTTTTTCCAAAATGTTTAATTGGAATAAATTCGTAAAAAACAAAAACGGTTAATAAAAAATCGGTAATACTTTGTGGAGCGTAATAATTTACTTTTATAATTTATTTTGTTAAATTAATATTCCAAATATTTCTCTCCAATACTAGGCTTAACGAATCTATTTCTGACGGCCGCGAAGAGGAAGAACGAAAAAAACTAAACTGTCAAATGAAATTCGTTATTCTGTAAGTGATTTTTGTATATAGATCCATTATTTATAACTCTTCTTTATCACAGAATATAATACACGAATGAAAGTAATAATTCAGTATGTATATTTTAAGATTTTCTGCTATAAACTCAGTATATTGTATTGCAGGATTATAGTTGAAGGTTCTTTAAAATGTACACGGTCTGGTTGCTTAGTGGATAGGTCGCCTGATCTTGTATTGTAAATTTCCGTGTTCGATTGCCGGCTAGGTAACCATTTTTAATCCGTTATGATAAAAAATCAACGGAAATTCATTTGGATTTTGTCGATCGAATACAATGACAAGGGAGACACACTCGTATTACATGCACCCACACTTATAAACATTTCATAGATGGGTTGGTTGTACGAGACCGTCCTATGATAATATATTTTTTATTTTTATATTTGTTAGTTACATTCAACAACGTTCAAATGCAAAAGCACAAAAGAAAATTAATTTCCTACCAAGGAACACTCGTATGCTTCTAAATGTAGGCATACATCTGTCTGAGCCCAATTGATCTGAATCTGTCATAGGCATACATCTGTCTGAATCTGAGCTAACTTGAATATAAATTAAATGCAAATGTTTTCCTAATGTACTGAGTAAAGCATTTTTGGCATAAATAAAGAACAATTATATTATTGTAGTTTAAATTTCTGACAAATTTTGTACGTTTATTCTGCCATTTTTATCTGCTGAATATCTGCAAAAATTTTTTGTTGCAATTTCAATTTCAGTTTCAATTTCAATTTATTTCCAAAAAAATTTAACAGATTGTAGAAACGTAATATCTAGGTTCATTTAAATTACAGTCTATTAGTCAGTTTTTACAATATCCAAATTTATCACCACGTACATACAGTTCAACGTAGTTCATTATTGCTTTTATGACACGTCGATATGCAACATTTCAGTACTGGCGATAATCAAAATAATTTTTAAGATGTACTTACTAAAACCACAAATTAAAATAATCAAGAAATATAAAATAAGAAAAAGTAAGAATAATTCAAAAATGCTACTTAAAATAACAAAAAAAAATGGCCAAAAAATTCAAAATATATTTAAAATTAACAAACTCCTCGATCGAATAAAAAGCTTTATCTAATAAGAATCCTTTAAGTAACGTCTTGAATAAGCTTTCCACTTGAACTGTTTTTAAACCTTCCGGTAGCTTGTTACAGTAATATGGCCCGGAGAATTTTGCGACTTGCCTTGCTGTGTTTAGTTTAGTACACGGTATAAAAAAATAAAAAATATTTCTCGTATTTTTAGTATGTTTATCTGAAAACTTTTTATAATGTGTTTCTTTGTTCTTAAAAAACTCAGTCAGTAACTTAAAGAAATAGAGTGAGGTTAAAGTGATGATTGTTAGCCTTTTAAAAATGGGTCGACACGACTCTTCCTATTTCATCTTTGCAATTATTCGTGCTGCTCTCTTTTGGACCTATAAATATGGGTTCCTTATGACAAGCAAAACAATTTCCACAGATGGTAATGGCATAACTTAGGATAGCTTCAATATAGCTGAAATAAACATTCCCTGTTTGCAATTCATCCAACGAACTTCTTACAATACTCAAAGCATAACATACCCGACTTAACCTAGTTTCAAGGTTTTCACAGTGGAAGTACCATTTTATAAGTTCGTCCACATGAACACCTAAAAATCTAATACAAGGAGTTTGAGGAATGTCAGTGTTATTTATTGAAAATATTATTGGTGAACCTTTATTCCGTTACTAAAAAAAAGTTACTTTTAGATGCAATTAGTGTAAGGTTGTTGCTTTCAAACCAACTATTAAGTTTACGTAGATTAATTTTAACGTTAATCAATTCATTCTTTCATATCTTTACCGGCAACAATTAAACTAGTGTCTACGGCAAACATCGTTACATTTATTTCACTAAAATACATTGGTAAATCATTTACATATAAATTATCATTTACATTTACTAAAAATAGAATAGGGCCCAAAATGGAACCCTGCAGGAAGCCAAATTTATTAGTTAAATGGATCGAACAGTGCTTTGTAATGTTTTGATTGTGACAGTGTGTAATTTCCACGATTTGCGTTTTATTTTATAAATATGAACCAAACCATTTTGTGCAGTCCCCCCTGACTCCATAATGATTTAGTTTGTTTAGTAAAATATCATGCCTAACGCAATCAAATGCCTTACTCAAATCGCAAAAAAATACCTAAGGTGTGGTAGTATTCCATTGGTTTGTAATTTACATAAGATATGAAATCCTCGATAGCTTCAGTAGTGGATTGTTTCGTCTATATCCAAATTGTCTTTCACTAAGAATATGGTTTGCATCAAAAAACGCAATTAATCTATTTTTGATCAGAGTCTCTATGATTTTTGAAAAAGAAGACAAAATTGCAATTGGTCTAATATTTCCAGTTTCAGTTCTTGCACCTGCTTTATAGAGTGGAATCACTTTTGATAATTTCAACTGTTCGGGAAAAACACTACTTTCTATAGAGGCATTTATAGCCTGCGTTAAGGGGTTTTTAATGTAATCTATTGCCCTATTAACAACAAACATTGGAATTTCATTCGTCCCTACTGAATGACATTTTTTTACTATATTTTCTACTTCCGTACTAGTGACGGGTTTCATAAATATTGAATTTGGATTTTGTCTTGCATTTGATAAGTAGAAACGAAATTCATTATTGTTACATTGAGCCTTGTTTATTTTCAACGCTTATTTTCTTCCTGTAAAGTGTGGCAGATAGTGTTTGCGCCATTTTTTCGGCCAGCGCGCAGCGTAGGGACGCTGCACTTCTATTGTGCTAGTAAACACATTAAATTACTCTGTCAGAGAGGCGCGCACGCTGCTAAAACAAACTTTTCGTATTTATAACTTGCCGCTAACCGCGAACGCCGCATACCGACTGAAACTGAAACCTCACATATATTTTCTGCATCCCTTTGTCTCCTCTCTTTTGTAGTTTGCAAACATCTACTTAATTTTATTACACAGTGTGCCTGTGTTGTTTCTTTCACGGTTAGTGTATCGGGCACTGACTCGGTATGGATGTAGTTTATAAGTGGTATCTAACTCTTCGTCGAACTCGTGTCGAACCCTTTCGTCCGAGTTGCCTATTGACGGATAAACGGGTATTAGTATACAATAGTGACACCATTTCATTTAATTTCTTGTGTATCTGTAATATACATATCCTACTAATATTATAAACGTGAAAGTTTGTAAGAATGTATGGATGTTTGTTACTCTTTCACGCAAAAACTACTGAATGGATTTTGATGAAACTTTACAATAATATAGCTTACACATCAGAATAACACATTGGCTATAATTTATAAAGATAAGTGTGAATTATCTAAAATATAACGATATGTCAAGTAAGTAGGAAAAAATCTAAGAAATTGATATTCGAAATTTAACCCCTAGAGCCCCAATTGGCCGATATCGGCCACAAAACGATCCAGCGTGACGGCCCCGTTTTAATATTATTTTAATTTAGTTTGTTCTATTATATTATGTTTTATTATGTTAATATGTTTTATTTTAATTATGGGTACAGTGGTTTGGCAGTAATTAATGTTTTGGTGAGACAGTGTCATAATTAATTTTTTTTTACTAATTTTTAATAAAATTTTTTGGGACATCAACTTGTTAATTGGCTGAGGGGCCGAGGCCTGAAGGGTTAAATTCTAAGCGTCAACATATATTTTGAAAATTTTCTCAACAATAAATAATAATTAAATAATAAATTTAGAAAATATAGTGCAATTCGGTGGTTAAGTAACCCGACCATGTTGCCACAAGCCTAGGGAATGGAAATATTTTCCTGAAAGTGTGGAGCTCACAAAGACGTGTGGCCGACGTGGCGGATATCGGGCTAAATACCTCCAATCATGATGATGAACAGTACAACCTTACCACGGCACCCAGTCCCCAGCCGAGCCACGGCAGCGGTTACCGTAACGGCGGGGCAGGGGGTGCTAAGAATCTCTGGGTACGATCAGGCTGCCAAACCAAACTAACCGATCCGGATGGAGAGTGATTGGAGAGGCGTATGCCTAACGGTGGGCGAATGCGCGCTGATGAAGAAGAAGAAGAAGAAGTAGGAAAAAAATCTGCCATCTGCGAGCTATTCTGGCGTGCGCCGCAAAAACCGTTGGAGTTACACGTATTTAATGTACACTGGAAATGTTTATCTTAAATAGTCCTACAAAATAGCCAGCGACAGCATATATCTATATTTTATGTGTAAGCCATTATCGCCAAAATAGTGAACCATAAATACAATAAAAAAATAAAAATTATTTCTAACGCACATTTGGTAGTAATAAATTGATTATTATATCAAAATAAATACTTTTATCACATCTGGTATCTAAAGTAGATAAATTTTGTCTTTTACAGTACATCATTTGGACAAATTTGGACAAATATTTGAATAGTTAAGACGATAACCAACCGATTGCGCGATATTATGGTGATTTTTAATATATTGTTTTTATATTAAAAAAATAATTTAAATCGTTAGGTCATGTTTATTGGTCATATTATCAACAATTATGAATTCTTATCAAAATAAGTAAATTTATTGTCTCAAGTGTTTAAAACAAAAGACTATTGCCTTTTACTGAATAAATAGTTAAAGAGATAATACGACATAGGTATGGAACCGCGACCGTGTCGTAATCTATACTTCTATACTAATATTATAAAGAGGTAAAGTTTGTGACGTTGTAGGAAGTAATCTCTGGATCTACTGAACCGATTTTTAAAATTCTTTTACGAATAGAAAGCGACGTTATTTGGGAGTGTCATATGGCTATATATTAATCCGAACAATGAAAAGACTTTTTCGTGGTCGTTGGATTTACAAAGTAATTCGGAGAAAAACAGTCGAATGAAAACGTTTCTTACGAACGCTACTTTAACGATGAGAGATATATGATTGAGTTCTAGAGAAAAGTTGTAGAGCTTAGTAATACCTACAAAAAAGTAAGGGAAATCATATGTCTAAATTTTGTATTTAAGTCACAAAAAGTAGTTTTTTAAATGTAAAAATAATTTAAATCGTTAGGTCATGTTTATTGGTCAAATTATCAACAATTATGAATTCATATCAAAATAAGTAAGTTTATCGTCTCAAGTGACAAAAGACTTTTCCCTTTTACTGCATATGATTTCCCTTTTACTGCATAAATGGTTAAAGAGATAAGACACTCACAAATAGGACACTCACAAGAAGACACTCACAAATAACGGTAATATATTCAAATTGGCATGCAAATACATACTTACATATGCAGTAAAAATATAACCCTTCTTTAGGCAGTCAGGAAATAAATCATAGCACTCAGTACTAACCGAACCACACTCATAATTTCATCACAAGTAAAATTTTTTACCGCCCAACGAAGTGGGCACGGGTCAGCTAGTGTATACATATAATACGTAATATATGTTTACAAATAATAACATATATATAAAACATGTAATATAACTTCATTTAATTAGGTAACATTAAGTAATTAATTAAGTAACAATTAGGTCACATTAAAGTAACAATTATGTAACGTAATTAGGTAACATTAATAATAATTTAATTTAAAACAACATGTATTATAACAATGTAATGTAATATATGTATACATATGATATGTAATATAAGTATACGTATAATATGTAATATATGTATACAACATGTAATATTACTTAATTTAATTTCGTGTAAAATAATTTAATCTCTATTACTGCCCTTACCGAAGTACATGTTTACATAATGTTTAGGTTAATTTATATTTAGAAAACTACTTTTATAGGAAAAGTTTTACCTGTAGGATTAACCCTCTATCAGCGGGCGATTTTCCGATCGACTTGGTCTGTATTCTACGATACAGGTCGTAACTTGTCCGTTCCCGTTAGCCCTGCTACTTAAGAAAGTGAAAAATGCGACTCTTGATGTTACAGAGCAATAGAAAAATATTCAATGGGTAAATAGCGGAAATACAGAAATTACATATATGCAACGCGATAATATCGTACCGAATCGTATAGAAAGAGCTAAACGCTCATTGAGCGTCTCCCGCGGTTGGAGGGTCAATTATATATCCGATATTATATCGCCAGTTAGGCACCCCTGAAAGACGTCAATCGGTGAAGTCATCGGGATGTATACGAAGTGATTTTCCTACCTTCATTACGCCGGGCAATATTACAATAAGGAAAACGAAGTTCGTATGAATGCCCACGACGGCAGTCGATACGGCAAAAGGGCGGTATCGCAATGTATGGTATAATCTGCGGTTGAAATATTTAGGTAATGTATATATATACATATTATATTTTTTTCTGACACAACCGTGGCACTCAAATAAGACTCAGGAAGTGGGCTGGCCTTATCACAGGAGTGCCTAGCAGGGCAGGCTCAGTTTCACTTTACTCGGCACATTAGGAAAACAAACTTTTTCTATGATGCAAACGATGTATGCCTAAATTTAGAAGCATATGACGGTAACTTCTGAGTTTTACATTGACATTACATTTACTTTGTGCTCTTGCATTTGAATATATATAAATAAGATAAAAAACTAAATTTTATATTGAAATAAAAAAGTCTCCGATTTAATATTAAATGTATATGTAACTAAGTAAATAAAAAAAATGCATAACCGTACTTATCTGCCCAGTAAATCCATAAATTATATTTACACGGTAACATTCAGCAATTATAAATATAAATTTTAGTTGCACCGTTGATATATTTGCCAAAAAAGACAAAAGAATAAAGGTGAATCGCTTAAACCCAAACTATATATTACGGATGACACATTTGTTGGCATGATCTATTATCATACTGATCATAGTGTCAGTCAAACATCTATCGTTCGTCCTTAAATCGTTAACGCCAGAACCCGTCTACAATCGACTCTACAATCCGAAGTAATCGTTCAATACTTAAAACTGTTAGAACGAAAAGTCGTCGACTCGGCAATAAGCGAGAGTCGGCCGTTGCTGACAGTGATATAAAATTTTAAAAAACATTCACTTGGCATAATCAATATAAAACGTGTAATTGACGTCAATATTATATAATAATGGATATTATTATATAATAATAATGTTATAACTTGCCACTAGAATGCGCTGCAGCACATCAACTACTATACCGATTTTATTTATAAAGGCGAAATAAAAAGTTGAAAAGGACTAATGAACCAATGTAATTTTTTTAAATAGAGATAGCTTCAATGTTATTTTTTTAAATAGAGATAGCTGAAGGAACGGTGAGTAAAATAGGCTACATGTGGGGGGAGGAGAGGGGTGAGAGTGGAAAGGAAAGGAAACTGATACCCGAGCATCACCGGGTAACATTCCACTAGTTATGTATACTATTACTCCGCTGTCATATGTGCATTGTTATCTGATCAGCATACAAACATTCTAAAGTTTCACTCAGAGACTGCGCCAGCTCAGATGGATATCTCCGGCAAAGAATAAAATAAAACAATCCAGCATGCATTTTAGGTTCTCTTTATTTTCAGCAGTTTCTCATTTTCAGCGGCGGAAAATGCCCCGCGAGACGTTTCAGCGGCGCGAGAGCGAGAGGGCAGATCCTTCAAAACTGTAAGGAAATTTAAGACTCATTCTGTAAAAGCTTCGGTCCGCATTTTTCAAAAGGGAGCGGGAAATGTCCGCGAAGCATTTTTCGCGGTAGTCGACATGAAAAGCCTGAAACGCGAGAAGATATTACCGTGATTACCCTTAATGGAAGTCTCGATGGGGTAATATGGCCGACCTTCGTTTTAACATTCAACAAGTTGTTGTAATGGCAAAAGCTGCAGGTAATATTTTTTGTATTTAGAAGGACTTACCTTTTTTCACTGCAGCTGCAACGGTAGTTTATTCTAATATAAAATCCGAACCTACCTGATGTTATAGTAATACTATGTACATTTTAACAATTACGACTAAACTAAAGAAATGTTACCTGTTTATTTTACTGTCCTGGCAAGGGAAGTATTGTAAACGTCTGCCTGTGTGTAAGTATCTGTCTGCCTATGTGTAAGCATTCCTTTACGATAGCGCCCAAACGCTTCGTCCAATTAAGTTGCAATTTGTCATGCAGGCATCATTTAATCATGGCGAGATTTAAAATAGGCCATATTGCGGTTGAATTCGGTCCACTAGGGGTTCAGTTAGAGGCTTGAAATTCGGTACATATATGCCTTGTTGGACCGAAATTATGCAGTGAAATGAAGTTATGTTTGAACGAAATTATGTTTGATTGGATCATCTCGTATATAAAATGACGCAAATTATATTTATTGTCCGCCATACTTAACAAAATAATACATAATTTTAGAAAAAATAACAATTCAATACTTTGGAAAAATATTATTTCAATTCCACGGAAAAAAAACCACAAATATACTACGAATTGCCGCGCAGGGCGAGGTTGGGTTGGAACGCTCCCGGGAAGGGGGGGGGGAGAGGTTGGTGGGGGGTTTTGTCTACTTGCCGGGCAAGTCTTGGGGTGACAAAACCGATTTTTTAATAAGTACTTGACTACGGTGAAGTTTGTGATACAGATGACAGGTTATTTTGCTGGAGCGTCTGCAAAACGTCCGTCTAGGGCATGTCTTTACCTTTCGACAGTTTGATCACATTAGTTGCTTTCGTGAGCAACTTCACTGGCTATCCAAAAAAAACTGCTATCCTATATGCTATCCAAAAAAAACAATGTTGTCGCTACATAACTACAACATTCTCAATCACTCTTCTTCTACCTCACAACTTCTACCTACCACAACTTCTACCTCAAAAACAAATTCCACCTTTTGGAAGGCTACGGTCTTCCACTTCGATCAAGCCGGGATAAATCACTTGCTATTCCGCTACATCACTTCTGTCTCTTTTACTGTCATTCTGCTCGTGTATGAGATAGCGAATGGTTTCGTGCAGCTTGGGCCGTAAGATCCAATGTGATCTCGAGTCGGCCTAACTTCCGATTCAGCTCCTATTCAGTAGCTTTCTCGTGTGAGGGACTACCCCGGGAAGGGCTTTCGCGTCTCAGGCCTCACGGTTGGTGAATCAGTTTCCCCTGAGAACTGCCTTCCGGCGCTACTGGACGGTTTGCGCAGAGTGCGGTGTTGGCCAATAGTTTGAACAGCACTCTGACTAATTACTGAAGGAGTGTGGAGACTATGGAAATATACTGTCTTCTAAGCAGCGAAGGTGGATGTTGACCTGTTATCATGCCACTCTCAACAGCATAAGCATTGTATGCCCTGGTGCGCGATAAATTCATATTGAATTACCGCTATAATACAACACGTAGAGGCCGCGCAAGCGACTTCGGTCACTTAACCAGTCGGGAGGACGGAGGTATCCTAAAGGTTAATTCAGACGGAGATATCCTGTTAAAACTGGTAGCCAGGGGTCGAGGTGGCTCACTGGGTTACAGTCGTAGTGCCTCGCCGTAAGGCGTTGAACTCTGGCGGATTCGTAGCTTTGCTGGACGGTTGATTTGTATCGTCGCAAAGTCCTCTACGCTCACCCCACGGGAGACAGAACGATCATTATCGTTAAAACTTCCTGGGGTGCGGATTCGCCCGTTGTAGTCGACTTGTCCAAATGCTCGTTTATGGAATCAACTTCTACACACTGACAGGCATGCAACTTCATTGCTCACTTTTTAAATGTTGCTGAAAAAATATTTTCTTCTACGCTGCTACTAAATAAGTACCCCCTTATCCTTAATCTTAACTTCTATGTCATCTTTACGTCAAATAGAAATCGAGGGCAACGTCATTAGGTATCCTAAAGTCGTAAAGAATTTAGGCATACTCGTGGACAAGACACTTTCTTGGCAAGCACAAGTCAATGAAGTAAGCAGGCGAATATATAAAGGCTTTTATAGCCTTCGAAGGTTGCAGAGACTCTTC
Organism: Micropterix aruncella; assembly: GCA_944548615.1. Taxonomy (NCBI): domain Eukaryota; kingdom Metazoa; phylum Arthropoda; class Insecta; order Lepidoptera; family Micropterigidae; genus Micropterix; species Micropterix aruncella. The sequence continues at coordinate 4,068,722 of OX155955.1, forward strand.
CCTTTAAGCACAAAGCTAACCATAGCCCAAAGTCTGCTTCTGCCGTTACTAGACTACGCCGATGTCGCCGATCTCACCAAAAACAGACTGAAAAAGCTTGAGCGCCTACAGAACATGACCATGTTTCCGAGTACAAAATTGCAATGGCTTCGTATACGGGACCGGAGAAATTTTCATATCCTTTCACTTTTTTTAAATATCCTACACTATCCTACATCTCCCTCCTACCTCAACAAGGCTTTTACCGGGTTAGGAGGTCATGGTCTCCCACTTCGTTCAAGTCAGATTAAAAACCCTACGTATCCCAAAGCACAAAACCCTGTTTTTTTCATACTCCTTCTCCGTACATGCAGATCGGCTGTGGAATCAGCTTCCTCTAACTATTAGAGGCGCTAGCTCGCTGTCCACCTTTAACCAATCTTCGAAAAACACTTCCTTTCACAATAAATATGAACCATAAATTCTAACCTTTCCGTTATCCCCTCCCTTTCATTACCTTATTTTGGCAGTTTATTTATTTACCTATTTATTTATATATTAATATATGTATGTATATATGCATTATTTGCAACTCGAAAATTTATTTATTTATTTAATGTTGGCTTTAGATACACACGAAATGCATAATATATGATATAATTTCAAATTTCATTTTATATATTTTTGTATCATATTGTACTTCAATTTTTGCCTACTCTTCTTTTTACAACAGCATGTTGGTTGACTGGAAGATATTGTAATGTAGCAATAAGTCCGCCATTGTACCTTTTTTTTCTGTGCAATAAAAAGATTTTCATTCATTTATCCTTTATTCTTGCCTGGGCAAGCATAGTAAAAAATGGAATAATCTCTAACATATTTATGGGCTTGTATTTGTTTAAGTGTATTTTAAATTTACCTTTATTACTTCTTTTTGTACTGTATGGCTATAATTAAATATTAAATTATCAAATGGTCGACTGTAAGATATTGTTTCTGCATATTTCTGACAGCGATAAATCCATTATTTCTGCATATTTTTTGTTTTTTAAACCAGCGTAATATTTATACAGTATATTATTTTAAGTGCAATAAACTTATTTTATACGATTCTATTCTACTTTATTACTTTAATATTATTTACAAAAACTGTATTTTTTTATTGGGTATGCAAATATCAGTACATAATAATTAGGCGATTTATTGTAAAAAAGACTAATGTATTCTAATCTTGTATTCTAATGTGTTCTAATCTTGTATTCTAATGTGTTCTAATCTTGTATAATTCTAATCTTGTATAATAGCGTACTCTAATGGTATTCTAATCTTTCTGTACTAATTTTGTGATTTCTAAAGAGTTAAATTTGAAAAAAATATATTTTCAAGCTATCGTTTGTTTATGGAAATATAATTTCTTTGAAAACAATAAATATCAACATATTGCTATATATTATTCAAGTATATCACTAAGTTTAATTCTGTACACCACAATTGGTCGTCGCGCTTGTATGTGATAACACATACGCAGTTGCAATATGCCACTCCGTAATCGAAGTTCAAATTATGGAAAAACAAGGCACGCTCGTTAATCCGCAAAATTTCATATTTCAATATGAATATAACATTATGTCCGTGTTTACCGAATGCAGCGCTGCAATTTGCTGCTCGGTTAATTGAGTTTGATTGCGAATGAATCAGCTTTATGATTCAATTGTGGCCCTCACCTCGCCATTTGTCAGGATGAAGTGTTCCAATTAGGCTAATGACTATACCGCCGTTTAAACAAGGCCGCAATTCAATGCTGGAGCGAATCTCCGACACGCTATGGGACGATGTAGGCTGTTTGCGAAATTGAACCCTGGTATAATCGTAAATTATCGAATCTGGGGACCCGTCCACTTCCCTGGGATTTATAACAAGAGGAGCACACAAAACAATAAAACAGCGTAAGCAACAACACCGCATCAGAAGATAAATAACACCATTGATTATACAGGGTACACTAAAAAAATATTGGATTGATTCTTACATTAACATTTAGTTATCACGGTTTTATACAAAACTAGCTGTTTCAGGCTAAATCGCTTAGCGTAAAGGTTCGAATCTATTTGTTTAATTAAGTAGGGTGGCGTTTATTTGCCTTTTAAGTATCTACTTTTATATAAAAAGTGCAAGACGTCCCGGACAAATGTTGTTTGTTTGTTTCTACCCTTTATTGAGAAATTTCACAATGGGCGGGTTTATTGTCATATTATGACAATTTATTACAACCAACTCCACTATGACGTATTTATATGTATGTATGCATGTAACATGTGTGTAAGTGTGCGTCTTATTATTGCATTCGATCGACAGAATTGAAAAATGCAATTCCGTTAATTAGATCCCAACGGAAAATGGTGACCCGGCCGGGAATCGAACCCGGGACCTTACAACGTAAGATCAGGCGACCTAACCACTATGCCACCGGGCCGCGTGGCATAATGGTTAGGTCGCCTGCATGCTACCTACCTTCATGCTACAAATTCATGCGACCTATCTCGTAAACGTACGCGTCTTGTTCATCACCACCTGTGCCGCCTTCCGTTGAACTCTGACCTTGCTGGACCCGCGGGCGTCGTCGCCCGCTAGGTATTTCGAGTTTCTTGTAAGCGTTACTAATTTCATGATATCTCTATATCTACACCACCTAAAAACATACAGTAAATGGCTAATTTTATCTCCATTTAGCACCTGTGATAATCGATTATTTTATTTTGATAACAATTCTTATTTCATTACTAATGTCTTCAACAAACACTGGCTCCTTATTTTTCCTATTTGTTGAGACATAAAAGCAGTTATTGTAGCTTAAATATAAAAGTTGCACATATACTGTCACCGACTTTTAGAGATCTCTTTGAGGCCGATGTTTTTGTCACATATTGTTTTCACATAATATCAAACCGTTTCGTCAGCGCACGCCGCGCGCCGGTAAAGCAACTCACCAGCTCATTTTTGTCCGAACTGATTACAAATATCGTAATTTTGTATTGAAAAACAATATGGATCACGATAAAATATATATAAATAAAAATAGTTCCTGGGTTTTCTTCCTTAGTTTGTCCAACTTTGGGCTCCACCATGGAACTTTTCTTTTGGGGTCTTTGTCTTGAGCTCCTCTTTAGCAGCATTCCATTAGTTTTTTTTTAAAGTCGGATCAATAGTTTCGAAGACTACTACTTACATACATACTAACGAACATGCAAACATTACTTCTTTATAATATTAGTATAGATGAGGATGTTTCGGCTAATTTAAAAAGTGGTAAAATTGCATATATATTAGGGGTCGAAATTTCGATTGATAAAAGATTGTTGCTACGCTACAACTACAAGAGTGAAGATTCCTCCAAGACACATTGCTAAAAGGATACAAATCCCACAGTCGCCCAGACGGCCGACGTGCGAGCGAGACGTCGCTTTACCGAAGGAAAGGGACGACAAGTAACACGTATGGTCCAAAACGTTCTGGCGTCCATGGCTTCAGAGCCATGGCTGCGGCGCCAGAACGTTACTAAAGAATGTATGGAGGTGCACGCACTGGGCGGCCAGGCTCCCCTGGCTCCAGGAGCCGACAGCACGCGCACACGAGACAAGCGTCCAAAATGGGAGCCACTGGCTGCGCGCAGCCCAAATGTATGTGCTGCCTATGTGTGCGCGCGCATGGGGAGCCGGCTCCGCAGCCAGTTGTTTTGCGGCTGACACTGAGCGGCGACTCTGGCCGCCTAATTTGGCACCCTCCTTTTTCTGGCTCCACAGCCATGGCTCCGGAGCTGTGGACGCCAGTGCATTATAAGCCAAACGACACCATACCGACCGGACGCCGAATCAAAAATACTATAAAGTAATATACGTTACCGTGGAAACAATTTTAGGGAAATCGCAACAAGAAAAAAAACAAGAGACGGTATAGTTTACCGTGGCAAACAGGCAGGCACCTCATGACAAAAAAAGTGGACAAGAATTGGAATAGCCAACACATATAGAACTTGTAACACAGCATCTTAGGATAGACAAAGCCAGACAAATTTTTGTTACACAATAAGAATAAAGAACGCAGTATCGTTCATATTAACCCTTTGACAACCATACGCTTTGCCGTGGAGGATGGAAATTATGAATAAATAGAACTGTTAAAGGGCCATGTAAATAACATATATGTCAAGTTTCGTGAAGATAAGTTTAATATTTTTTATATAAATTGATGATAGATATGTGTCCCTGTGGTCCAAATAAATTTGGCATACTATTAAATATGATTATATTAACTTAATAAGGGTCAGCACGTACTAAAAAAAATCCAATTGAAAAAGTTGCGATAAAATATTTTATTTTCTAATTCAAAACCATATTAGTAGGTCATTCGAGTTCGTTGTTCATTTGCGATGCTTTAAATAAAAACTATATAATTTCAAACAATAATTTAATTGGCCAATATTACGATTCTGATGTCTAAATAACATGGAAAAAATATAATATACTTTTGAAAATGGTTTTGGAAATTATGGGACACATGTGTCCCATGGTCCTTAAACGGTTAAAGCGGAGTTCATTCGACGACGAACCGAAGCAGTTACTATTAGATTCGATAAAGGAAAAAATATTTAAAAGTTGTACATAAAATCTTCTTTCCAAATTTCTGTTTCAAATTTCATCGCAGTTAAGTACATATCATTTTTAATGGTAACTCGTCGTTCTAATTTAAAACATTAGATAGAAATATTGATAACTCGACGTATTCCTGGCAGGACGTTTTATGACAGCCAAAATGCAACAAATTTAACCCTTTATGCGTACGGCCGAAAATCAATAATTTTTGAGAATTTTCAATTTTACTTTTTTTGGCATTGACCCAGAATTTTCCATTTAAAACTAAATTATAAAATAACCACTTATTAAATAATCTTCACTTATTTTTATTGCATAACTGATACTTTGACTAAGCTAAAAAAAATGTAACCTAACTGCAGAATTCTCATTTATGGCCTATAAAATTGATTTTTTTTATATTTTTCGTACATGTTATACCTACTTCAGAAAAAATCACTACCGCATTAAGAGTGTATCTTACTTGAATAACTTACTCTTTAATCAGCTATTTAAAAATGTAATAATACTTATTTCATACCTTTTATTCTTAACAAATGGTGTGTTTTACTTATTGCAAATAGAGCGCAGCTAATTAATTAAGGTCGTCTATATTTCTGGAAAATTAAATTAAACCAAAAATTTAATACTTTCAATTTTATTACATTTTTATACATTTTGCTCGATGTGACCACCGCCAACGATATATTAGGGTCAACAGTATTCCAATGGTGTGACAAAATCTGCTATAAAATTTGTTTGATTAAGTCGCGTCTAAGTTTGAACCGAGTGTTCAATAAATAACAAGTAAGTTACTTAAGTTGCAAAGCTTCTTCTGGGTTGTGTCAGCGCTGGCTCACAGGCTATACCATCTGGTACTCTCTGGCACGAGTCCACTTACCTCGTACCCAGCGGATACCCGGCACAAAGACATTCCTCTAAGTATCTCCTCGCCGCGTCGCCGCCACCCTTCCGCCTCCCCGTGCACTCCACATAGCCCCGAAGTTGTCGCTCGCATAAATCGGGTGCGCGCGAAACAATGGCGGCACATCCGGCGCTTCCTTCCCGGCGCGCGACTCGATTATTCCACTTCCGGCGCCCGGCCAGCGGCTCGCCCAACCGTGAAATTTCCCTACTCAACTTCGGACTGCGATACGCACCCGACCAAGTTTTACCGCCACGCGACCGCTCCGCTTCTGCGGCTTCGCGGTATATTTAGAGAATTCGCTTGATATTGCACCAGACGCGGTGAGCGTGAAATCCTAAACACGTAATTTAAGTAACGCTAACAATAACTATTTACTCTACCTTATAAGAGATAAATTAAAATATTTTTTTTAAATTACAAAAACAACCTTTACTTTCTATCAGGGAGTTCCAGTGGCAATCTCTAGGCTCCATCTTCAGCCTCACGTCATCATGTATATTTGAAAGTACTCATGACAACAATTCAAACGAGCCCAAACTCGACTACATATCTTAGAACTTTCCATCAAGGGCTCTCTAGACGATCAAGCATGCTTGTCAAGCATTGTTTTGGGGGCTGGGCTGGGATCGTATACCGCAGGAAATAAGCATTTTTTTTAAATATTTTCTATTTTTTTTTTTTATATTTACCCTTGGTATAAACTACCAAATTATGCATTGTTGGTAAATATTAAAAAAAAATATTTGCATAATTCTTGCGGTTTACGATCCCCTCCCAGCCCGCGACGCGATGCTTGATCGTCTAGAGAGCCCCTCAGGGAGTTCCAGTGGCGATCCCCCGGCTCCGTCTTCAGACCCTCGTCATAATGTTTAATGGAAAATACTCATGATAACAAAACATACTAGCCCAAATGTGACTATCCTACTATTGGCATCGGGGATTTCCAGTCCCTATATTACGGCTCCATCAACAAATCAGCTCGATAGTAACATAACATTGCATTGTCACCAAATCTACATAAGTATGCCGAATTTCAGCTCAATCCGATACCAGGAAGTGGCTGAAAAATGGTTTGCAAATTTTGAAACGGGTAACTTACATACGGACATTGCAAGTTAAATAAAAGCTTGTAATAAACTAGGTGAATGTACGCCGGACTTCGTCTCTCGTAGGAAACTTCGCAATAGCTCGCGAATCGGCGCGGTGCGCATTTGGAGGATCCGCTTGATATTCCACCGGTGGGACGTGAAATCTTAAGCACTCATATTGTCGTAATTTAAGTAAGGCTAAAGAATAAATATACACCATTCCGTATAAATTAGGGAAATGTACTTGACTTCGACTCTCGTAATAGACTTTGCAATAGCTCGCGAGTTAGCACGGCGCATCCCTGCATGCTTTGCTGCTCGGCTCGTTGGCCAAGCGTGGGAGAACAGGAGGACAATACTTTTTAAAAAGTACGTTTTTTTCCGAAAATATAGTATTCCTTAAATTACGTTAATAATTAAAGTAAGATATTTTTGAGGGTAAAATATTTTAAAAAGGTAATATTTTCTGAAAATATCATATTTATATAAATACGATATAAATTTAAACTACTATGTTTAATTAAAGTACAGTATTATTTTTAAAGTAAGATATTTTCTGAAGGTATGATATTTACTAAGAGTAAAAAAATTATAATAATAATAAATATTTAAAACCTTCACTGGACGATTTAATACCAAAGATGGTATATCAGTGTTGTTAGCATTACCCTCCAGGGTTTGTACGCATCGGAAACAGTTATTACAAATGTTTAATCCTACTACTATTATAAACGCGAAAGTTTGTAAGAATGTATGTATGGATGTTTGTTACTCTTTCACGCAAAAACTAATGAAAGGATTTTGATGAAACTTTACAATAATATAGCTTACACATCAGAATAATAGATAGGCTATAATTTATAAAGATATAGTGTGAATTATCTAAAATATTTTATTTTATTTTATTTTCATTTCTTAGGAAAACTTACAGCTAGTTAAACATATATAGGTACACATTGAGAGATAAGTGCTGAAGGCCAATTAAAAGTTTTCACACATAATAAAAAGATACAACAAGTGAATAAACAAACAACTATAACTAGATAGACGCTAATATTTCTAAGAAGAAAAGAACATATTGTTAAGTATAAGTTTCAAATTTCGAGAAGAGGTGTTGAATAGGTCAATATCAACTTCTCGCGCCAATACATTAAAACATCTACTCGCTCGTATGACATAAGAATTATTCTTATAATTCGTTTTTGCAGTGGGCACGTAAAGCAGGTTGGGATGCCTGAGACGCGCACCAGGGGTACGTAAGCCCAAACGTCCAAGCAACTCGGGACAGTCAACCTTTCCATTTGCAATGTTTAGAAGATAGGACAGGTCCGCTACGCTCCTTCTTTTGGATAGTGGGAGAATATGGAATTTCTTACAACGCGTTGAATAGCTAGGAATGTATGATTTGATTCTGAATTGCAAGTACCTGAGGAACCGTTTTTGAATGCCCTCTATGCGAGTTATATAGGTATCGTAAGATGGGTTCCAAACCTGAGACGCATATTCGAGATGACTTCGAACAAATGCACAGTATAGTATTTTGAAGGTTTTAACTTTTTCAAATTCTGCTGACATTCTAATTACAAAACCTAGTGCTTTGGACGCTCTCTTGACAATGTTGTCAATATGTTCATTAAAAAGCAGCTTAGAATCAAAAGTCACACCTAAATCTTTAATGGAGGAATCTCTAGCCAAGGTGCTATTTTGAAGTTTGTAATTATATAGAGACGGTAGAGGCTTACGTGTGAAGGAGCAAATATAACACTTAGATACATTAAGGTCTAATTTGTTTAGGAGACAATAAGTTTGGAATCTATCCAGATCTTCTTGCAGTTTAACAGAATCATCCGGCGTCTTGATAGGGCATATGATCTTCATATCATCTGCATAAAGTAAGATTTTGGAGTGGTGAAAACTGGTAGAGATGTCATTAATAAAAATAATAAAAAGTAGTGGTCCTAGTAAGGACCCTTGAGGGACTCCTGACGGTATTAACAATGCCGAGGACGAGTAGCCGTTGAGTACTACCGTTAGTGATCTATTCTGAACGTAGGAGGAGAACCATCTAAATAGATTACCCCTTATTCCAGCACACTGAAGCTTACGCAATAAGATTGAGTGGTCTATTCTGTCGAACGATATAACGATATAACGATATAACGATATAACGATATAACGATAAGTGTCAAGTAAGTAGGAAAAAAATCTGCCATCTGCGAGCTATTCTGGCGTGCGCCGCAAAAACCGTCGGAGTTACACGTATATAATGTATAATTATAAATGTTTCTATTAATAGTATTATCACAATTTTCCATCACCACGCAGGTGAACCATTTGGTAACAACAACAATTTTCCATCACCATCGCGGGGCGCAGCTAGTACCAATATATGTAATTTACAACCAACATCTTTCCTTTGCCTATTCTAATTCCAAATTTAAATGCTGAAATTTGGAAGTCTTTTTATATAGGCTGATTTATACACTAGGCTGATTCGGTAAACTTGTATACCTCTTTTGGCAACGGCCTATCATAATGTCTAATGAAAATTATCAGGCGGCCGGTTAAATTATTGGGTTTTTATAAGCAATCAGTCCTTTATAAAAAATCATTCAGTGGCAATGTTATGATACATAGCCAATTAATTGCTTTTAGCCAATTAATTGCTTTTGGGGAGTTAATTAGCCACGAAAACCCATTCTGTTCAGGGTTGGTCACACTCACGGGTCAACACCTATCCGACGACCTCCACGCATGAAGTGCGAGCCTGGGAAGGACTCTGGCCTTATGGTTAGTTTCCCCTGGGAATCAACCTTCTGGCGCTCCTGGACGGTCTGCGCACCGTGCGGCATAAGCCAATCGATTGCGCACGCACACGGCGACTGCTTTTGAAACGACCATCGGCTACCCGATCCTGGGTGAACAGTCTGGCAAAGGATGCCGCGGTCCGCGATTGATTCGGTATACACTGTTTCACCGCTTTGTAAGGGAAAGGACCGCGCAAGCGACCTCGAACTCTTAACCAATCGAGAGACTGGAGTAATCTGGTCGCAATTGGAAGCAAGGGCGTGAGTGTAAGAACGCTGGGTAACACTCCTGGCTATCTCGCGGTTAAGGCGTTGGCCTCTTACGGGTTTGTGGCGGAGCTAGACGGTGGACTGTGTTTGTCTAAGTCTTCTGCACTCACTCAAGAGAGATAGAACGACTAATCGTTAAAACTTCCTGAGGTGACCGGCTCGCCCGCTGTAGTCGACAACTCTAGTTGCTTTTAGTGTCGCCGTAAATGCTATCAGCGCCACCTGCATTTGGCAGGCGCTGAAGGGTTGCCAATGTATACTATGCAATTGACCAATGTAATACCATATATTTATAATCATTGACTCTATCAAACATGTGCTTCATTCAGTCTAAAAATAATGTTACCTAAGGAGAGGTTGTAATGTGGCTGCAGTCTCACTGTGCAGCGGCGCTCTTGAGCGAATTTGTAGGGGCAAGGAGAAGGTAGTGAAGCGCTGAAAATCAGGCAGGAAAATGCCTGGAACGCGAGTCGCATTCTTGAATAGTGCACAGCTTGCGCCCCCAATTCGTGACCGCCCGGGACATTTGGCGTCCGACCAGAAAGGCGGCATCTTCCGGCTACTTGCCCGTGTGCGGCTCATACCAAGCCCTCCACGCCGCTTCTGACGACAGCACTCGAAATATTAATTAATTAACATCGTTAGGGCTTGGGCGTCAGTCAGGGTCGCGTAATAATCACTTCTGCTTTTTAATCTATAACCTGAATCCATCATTAACTAAACACTAAATAAATTTAAACAATCGGTTGTGTCACCCCAAGATTTTATCGGCAAGCAGACCCCCCCCCACCTTTCACCCCTCAATGTAACCCCCCTGTCACGAACTGCCCCCCCCCCCCACCCGATAGTGATTTTGTCGACTATTGTAACAAAAGTAGTATTTTTTATTATTTTGTAGTATTTCCGTGGTATTAAAATGACTATTTATCAATATAAAATAGTATTATCTTGAATACGGCGGTTTAAAAAAAATGCGTCACTTGTATAAGAGATATTCCAACCAAAATTTCACAATCTGTGTACCGAATTTCTGTGTATGTCTGTGTATCGAGTTTTTCCTAACTGCAATATTTCGAGATTGAAGTAGGACTAGCGTGCCCTATGGTGGACCGATTCCAACTATAGTCTTTTCAACTCTTGTCGATGTGCCTGCATGCCAAATTTCAGCTCAATCGGACAATGCGTTTTGGCACTGTCGTGGAGGAATAAATACACAGACACACAGAAGTGCGTCCATAATACTTTCCTTGCCAGGAAAGTAAAATGCATCGCTTTTATAAGACATTTTTCATTCAAAATTTTACAATTTGGATTCGGGCCTTCGACGCATCTGAGTACCGAATTTCAAGTCTATAACTCCAATATATCGAGAATGAAGTTAACTTAAATAGCGTAAACATCAATAATAATATCCTACTAATATTATAAACGCGAAAGTTTGTAAGAATGTATGGATGTTTGTTACCCTTCACGGAAAAACTACTGAATGGATTTTGATGAAACTTTACAATAATAGAGCTTACACATCAGAATAACACATAGGCTATAATTTATAAATATATAGTGTGAATTATCTAAAATATAACGATAACTGTCAAGTAAATAGGAAAAAAATCTAAGAAATTGATATTCGAAATTTAAATTCTAAGCGTCAACATATATTTTGAAAATTTTCTCAACAATAAATAATAATTAAATAATAAATTTAGAACCGCGACCGTGTCGTAATCTATACTTCTATACTAATATTATAAAGAGGTAAAGTTTGTGACGTTGTAGGAAGTAATCTCTGGATCTACTGAACCGATTTTGAAAATTCTTTTACGAATAGAAAGCCACGTTATTTGTGAGTGTCATATGGTTATATATAATAATCCTAAAAATGAAAAGACTTTTTCGTGGTCGTTGGATGTACAAAGTAATTCGGAGAAAAACAGTCGAATGAAAACGTTTCTTACGAACGCTAGTTTAACGATGAGAGATATATGATTGAGTTCTAGAGAAAAGTTGTAGAGCTTAGTAATGCCTACAAAAAAGTAAGGGAAATTATTTGTCTAAATTTTGTATTTAAGTCACAAAAAGTAGTTTTTTATATTTAAAAAATAATTTAAATCGTTAGATCATGTTTATTGGTCATATTATCAACAATTACGAATTCATATCAAAATAATTAAGTTTATCGTCTCAAGTGACAAACGACTTTTCCCTTTTACTGCATATAATTTCCCTTTTACTGCATAAATGGTTAAAGAGATAAGACACTCACAAATAAGACACTCACAAGAAGACACTCACAAGAAGACACTCACAAATAACAGTAATATATTCAAATTGGCATGCAAATACATACATACATATGCAGTAAAAATATAACCCTTCTTTTGGCAGTCAGGAAATATATCATAGCACTCAGTACTAACCGAACCACACTCATAATTTCATAACAAGTAAAAAAATTTACCGCCCAACGAAGTGGGCACGGGTCAGCTAATATTGATATAATTCTAAGTCCGCATTGACAATGTTACAAAGTATATCAATAATATAGATTGACGCTGGACAGCACAAGGTCCAAGTACATGATAGTCAGTAGAGTTATCCCCAACAGATCCTCTGGGGATGACTTTTGGGCGCATCGTACAGCGTCATCCAATTGACTGTGCACTTCGGTTAATAATCGGGGGTGGGAGTCTGGAAATGGTTTTATAGGTTTTCTAATCAGGGGTGGTTGTTGAACTAGTGAGAGCTACTGATGGTAAGACCCGATTCCATGGGTAAAATGAAACGCGCAAGCGACTTAGAACCTGCTACCAGACTGAAGGACGGAGTAATCCGGCCAAATATGGTAGCGAGGGCGTGAGGTTGCGCGCTAGTTCCACTTTCCAATGCCTCGCGGTAAGGCGTTGGTCTCTCATGGGCATGCTGGCGTAGACGGTGGCTTGTGTTGTCTCTAAGACTCTGCGATGATTACATATACCTTCCTGGGGTGGCGGGTTCGCCTGTAGAAACTAGCAATTCAATATTCCGTAGTGTCGCCTCATAGTGTCTTTCCCAGTTGCCTCATAGCCAACTGGGAAATAAGCAAGGTGATAGAAATCCGCATGGAAAAAACCAGATATGCATTATTTAGGAGGAAACGGGTATTTTGAGGGAGAAACATCAACCTACTTCTAAAAATCAAGTTTCTAAATTGCTGCATATTCATAATATTACAGACACGCTTCTGAAAATGCGCAAAATCATAGTCACAATCTGTTGGTGTTAGATTTCAAGCCAGTCCGGAATCCCTTTACCTCAAATTATTTTCCGATTCGTTCGTTTTTAATAACGACCAATAGAAACAATCATCAACAAGTAAATATATTAAAAAAAATAAAAAACACGCCTGCAGTTACAGAAAATGAACTATTGTATTTATAATTATATTCATAACGGTTTTGTATGAAATATTTATGGTTCATGTATATATCTATATAGGTAGATAGATGTAGGTAGATAGATATTTCAGGAATGTACTCAATCAACCTTTCATTTTACACCAAATACCATATATTTATGTTAATTTATTACCATTTGAACATTTAGACTACTATTTACATGATATTTAGACTCTATGACACTTGTGATGACATAACGGTTCTAACAATAACACACACTTCCAAATTGGTCCACGCGTTTAGAAGTTATGGTATATTAAATCGGGACTTGACGTAGTCTGCGGTATATATGAAGAGCGACCAAACTTCGAAAGAAGTATAAACTTGGGAAAATACGCCTCCATATTCCAAGCCATTGTTCAATGTGCGGATATAAACCTCCAAAAGAACTACGCTAACTACCGTATATATATATATATATATATATATATATATATATATATATATATATATATATATATATATATATATATATATATATATATATATATATATATATATATATATATATATATATATATATATATATATATATATATCCACTCGGATAGCAAGGCAGCTCTTATAGCACCAGCCTCGAATACCATTAATTCAAAGCTGGTGCTAAACGGCGTATCAATACTGCATTCCCTGGGCGAAAATAACAGAATAATTCTAAGATGGGTTCCCGGCCATGCAGGAATCGAGGGAAATGTAAACGCCGATGAACTTGCTAAGACGGGAGCAAAGGAAACGTTATACGGTCCTAAACCTTGCTGTGGCATACCAAAAAGCCTTGCAAACCTAATGCTCAAAAAAATATGTTTAGAACAATCCGTCAACCACTGGAACAACACGTCAGGTTTGAATCATCCCAAAGCGCTAATTAAGGCTTACGACCGTAAGACTGCTCGTGAAGCCTTATAGCTAAATAGAAACAATCTACGCTTACTGGTGAGGGCGCTCACGGAGCATTTTGGCCTGAACAAACACATATACAACCTCAAGCTCCGGGACACGAAAATGTGCAGGTTCTGCAAACAGACAGAGGAAACTCCCCAGCACCTTATGTGCGAGTGTGGCCCGCTGATGCGTAAAAGATACACCCACTTGGGTGGTCATTACCTCCAACCTGAGGAGGTAAAACAATGTGGCGCCAAAAGCCTGTTGCGGTTCTTAAATGACACGAGGCTTGGCGCAGAACTATAGCTGGCGGCGAACTTAATAAATCGACAATGGTCGCAGTATTACAAGGCTTATAAAGACATCCAAACAACAAATAATAAAAATTTGTAAGAATAAAAAAATGGATATCTTACATATATGAACCCCGGACAGATTATACTCCTCTTTTTGTTGGGCAGTCGTGTAAGAATAGATAAAATATTTTCATTGGATATTATTTATTACCAACATTATAATTATAATAGTTAACATACACAGTTAATACTGACATATTGCATACATAATATTAAAGTTAAATTAATTTCTTATAAATGAATAAACATCAGTCATGCAAATGTTAAACATATTTACTTGAATAATGGTGACGGGTATTTTGTATAATTATTTTAATAATTACGCCCAAAAATGATAGAAAATTAAATTGTTTCGAATAATATTTTATTTTACAATGCATCACAATTAAGTTCCATTTATATAGTTATGCTATTTGACACGAACTTATTTATATATCATAATAATTGCGACATTGAACCTATTTTATAACGTGGCGATGAGGAAGAAGCGTGGACTGTCGTGGAGGGATCAATGCTAGGCATTTCGCTAAAAGTTATCAATGGAACACAAGCTTAACTTGGAATGATGATGATTCGGTATCTTCAAATGAATAGCGCTATGTAAGTATGTACAATGATAGATGATGATATTTACAAACTTTGGTTGAGAAGTTTTAAAAAATATATGACACTCTTAAACACTTATCGAATATTGAGATTGATTTCAACATGGCAGCTAGTATGGTGAAGACGCTGATAGTAGGAGTGATGGCCGCGTTGGATGCGAGCGCACTAGCAGCAGTATCGACGCAGTGGCTAAATTCTGTATAGTCCAGATTTGTTATAGCGCAGTAGTGGTTGTGTGCGCAAACAGTATCGCAGGGTGTTGACATTCTAACTGTGTTTGCACGGATGTACCTGGATATACATGAATTGTAAGTTAAAATATATAGCTACATTAAAAAAACTGATCATCCAAATTCTATATAAAAAAAACTAAATCAATTATAAATACAAAGAAGATATTAGTTATGGTTATCAGTAAGGCTGATTTATATAATATCTTAAGGTGTGTGTGTGTTTATTCTTTATTGTGAAGTTTCACAATGGGCGGGTTTATTGTCATACGAAAATCCCTTTCAACCAACCCTAGCATGAAGTTTGTATATGTATGTGTGTGTCTTGTCATTCGATCGTCAGAATTGAAAATGCAATTCCGTTAATTTTATCCTAACGAAAAATGGTGAGCTAGCTCTGAATCAAACCCTAAAATAAATAGGAAGAGGGCCTACATAAAAAGTATATTAGCAGCATCATAATATGTATAAAATAACCGAAAAGATCAAAAAGATTTACAACAGCAAGAAACGGAAAATTACCAAAAAAATTAAGATGGTTTGAAGTCCTTTTAATACAAAGATCTTCGATGAATACACCAAAGAATATTTAGGCCCATAAATTAATAGAGTTCGAAATGGATTTACACTCTAAACATGACGAGAGAATTGAAATCGCTCACGAACAGCAAACGACGAAACTTGACTGAATTAGAAAACTATGAGAGTATACTTACCTGGTAAATGTACAATTTATGGATTTAATATTTAAGGCTCGGAAAGGGCAACAGTATAACAAAAAATGATCATATTGGAACATTCCTATTTTTTATATAGCTGTATTAACATTGTTAATCTCTGTAATGGTGGACCTACCGACGAGTGTAAGCATTTTCTATAGACTTATAGCAATCATATATTGATAAAAGTTATCCTTTTTAAGAGAATACTGTTCAGGTTAATACATATTTAGATGTTATCCATGGAAGGTATTTTATCTGCCTTTTAAAAGTGAGTTTATTTTTTTATAGCATGGTTTAGTTTTAATGTTTCCTCGGTGTCCTTGCGAGTGATTTTGAATTTTTCTTTTCATCAGCATAATGTGGAAAATGCTTGAAGAAGCTAGAAATCCGCAAGCCCGAACGAAAATATGTAAGCTTCTCGGAAGATAATGATGAAAATAAAGATTAAGACCTGCTGGTTGATCTACTACAGTTAGATTTTTTGCAGAAAATCGCCGTTTATACTTACAGCCGAATGGAGATACTTAACAAACAGACGATAAGTAGCAAGTCTGATATATACACGAAAAGATATTTTTAATCATGACATGGGATACTTTGATTAAACAAAAGAGGAATTGAAAGATTTTGCACAAGGCAAAAGCAATACTATGTGGAAAAGAGTTTACCAGGCATATATGATGTATGAAACTGACAAGGAAACCTACGAAGAAAAATAGTCAATTGGATCACCGATTCAAGAAAATATCAAACATAACTCAAGACAGAAAGGTCCATAATATATTAAATCGGAGAAAATAAGTGAGATATGATAGACACAAAGAAGAACATTAATTATTATTGCTCTATAACTACATTATATCTAGAATATAGACCCTGCTACTTCCCTAAATCGGTTTTAAGTTGCTAGTTAATTTATTTACCTTTCCCTCCCTTCCTTAATGGTAGGTGCTTTTCGACATAAAAAATGTCCTACCTGGTAAATTCGGTTTAAAATCTTGTTTCAAGAGCGCTGCTCTCTGGGATCGCAGAAGTTTTTCGTTCGTTAGTGCGTTCACGTAGCTTCATCTTTTGATTGATATTTTAATGTAAGTGCGAATTTGTGTATTAAGTGTTTGTTTCTCTTTATTGTTTTTGGTTTATTTTAACAAGAGCCTTATTTTACTGCTAATCAGTCTTATTTACACTGTACTCGATCTGCTGTTCCAACAATGAATGTAAGGAACATTTATCGGTGTAAGCAAAGTTTTATTTTTTCTCCTAGATCAAATAAAAATAATAGTTATTATAAAAAAAATGTTCATCTCACCTGCTGAAGAGGTTGTTCTCATTTAAATTGGCGTAAGAGAATTTGGAGACAAGATCATGGAGAGACGTGGGACTGATCTCGTTCAGTCTGTAGTAATGTGTCAAGTTGTACTCGACAGACCATTCGGCCTCTTCCATCTTGTTCGCTGATTCCAGGTCCAGGTAGTACTGGACGTAATCTAAGACCTGGCCTTTGTCGGCGTCGAATTTGTACAGGCGAAGTCCTGGATTCGTCGATCTTCCGTCTGTACGACGAGGCGTTACAGATGGAGCCAACATCATCCATGATATTGGTTTTCCTGTTAATTAAATTGTTAACAAACTGTTGTTAATACCAATGTTGTTGTGGTGCGTTTGTGACCGGTAGTTTAAAACTCGGTTTCTGAAATTTCGTTTGGCAAATTCGCATTTAGGTTTCGTTTCTCTTATTAGCAATATTTAATGATTCCATGAATTTAATATCAATCAAATCAATAATTTAGATAAAAATTCGATCAAATCTAGTATATTTCCTACTTCTTAAGTTCTTCTAACTACCATTCTACTGTATTATATAACATTATTATATTATGTCATAGCCTTATAACATATTATTGTGTATTATAAATGTTAATATCCAATTATTTAAATGTATTTTTTCTTTATATTCCCCATTTTACCCACTTACGTATTATTAAAGTGCTTATTTTATTTCTATTGCAAGTTGTTTATGTAAATTGTAAGCATTGTAAACTGTTCATAGGAGAGCACAGTATTTAAAAAAATAGGTATTTCAAATTATCAACTATCTGTAGGTTTACTATAAAAAATAATTAATTAAATAAATAAATGACATCAAATATTTTGAATGTTTAGGAAATTAATTAACTTGGTGGATTTGACACCAGAATTTAGTTAAATTTATATAACTTAATATCATCTACAGAGACGAGGCCGCTGCTAAAAAAACACTCATTGGCCCACCTTTGTCCATTCCTCAATGGCCATACCTCTTTCTCAGCAGCGTATTACAGATTTGGTTATTTTATATTTCATAAATGAAGAAAAAGTACTGTTGGATAAAAGTTTTGTTGTTTTAAGAAAATTGGAACAAATCATTTTGAATTGGAATTTGGAATAATAAACAGGTGGAAATTATATATAATGGTATGTCTATTTATGAGAGTCGAGCACACGGAAGTTATACAGTTTTGGATCAAAAACATTCCTCCGAAAAATCCTTATTTATATATTACAGAGAAAATGTCCGATTAGAATTGTACATTTCAGGTATTTTGATATTTCTTGAGACTTTCCTGAAATTATTTTAGTGATTAAAAATCAATAAATTGCAAACCCATACATCCAAAATAGCTTGTAACTCCAATCAAAACATCCAGCTTGTAACATCCAAAATAGCTTGTTTGAAGATAATATTGTTTTAAACATAATTTAAAACTAACTGAGTTAGAATCCATTGTGAATTTTTGATGACCGCGTGGTGCGCTCTGAGTGCCGGGCCACACGTTGCGATGCGGCGCCGCATCGCAAAGTTTTCGCTTATGCGTGTGGTGCGGCGCCGGAGCGCACCGTGTGGCATACCATGGATATTTGTATGAAGGACGCCGCAGCGGCACCGCATCGCGTGGCCCGTCTCTTAACATATATTATTCTGAATTACCTGTTTTAAAAACTGTTGTCTATTTAATAATCGGAGTAAATCGATTCAGATTCAAAATAATCTGCTTCAGAGAAATCTGGATTAATCACTGAAAGAACATTACGTTTAATGTAACTAAAATTACAGGTCTCAGTTATTATTAAAGATTGTTTGCAAAAACCTAATCAACTACCCTAAGAACACTTTATCATTTTGATTGGTGACTTGAATTCTTAGGCACAAATGTGTCAGTTTTTCATCATTTATGTATGTTTCATTATTAATTATTTTATGGTATTATAATTTATCTAACTTATCGCATTTATAAGATGTTTTACCTTGCTCACTGTACATGATCCTGAACGTGTCAGAGTGTAAGTGGCCAAAGAATTGTCCGGCGACCACGTGCGCGTAGCGGCGCACCAACCGCAAGTATCTCTGGTTGTGTTCCGCCGTGTACGAACCGTGAAGGGGCGGCAAGCCTCCGCCGCCTCTCTCGTCCGCTCCTGGTGCAACGTGACCCACTATGTAAACCTACAACAGCACAACAGCGATGTATTCTAGTGAAAAATGAAAAAAGAGGCTGCATGACAAGACAGAGTGGAATATTGACTTTTTAGAAATCATTGTTTTGTACGGCCTTTCAAAAATAGTTTTATTATAAAAACGCTCAATTAGGGTGAATACATCAACTTTTTACTGAAAATAAGTCCTAAATTCTTTTGATTATGCCACGGGTGTATATAGTGACATCCAGTGACAAATAATAAATCTGCACGATGAGAAAGAGTAAAATTTTGAATTTTTAGAACTCATTGTTTTGTACAGCCTTAATCAAAGATTAAGTTAATATTTATTCCAGATACTTAATCAAAGATTTAGTATCTAGAATAATTAATATATTAATATTGAATACCTCAACGGCTGTAAAGGCGAAAATGGAGTCCATTGGATCGGCGGAGCAGGCTGAAGGGGCACCCATCCCATCCCCCCAACAGGGAGCTAATCCCACATATTGAGGTGTCTAGGTCATGTTGGAGCTGTACTGTCAGGCTCCCGTGTCTCAGGCCTCAGAACTGATAGACGGTTTCTCCCAGCGGGATTGCGACCCGGCGCCACTGGACGGTTTGCGCACCGGTCGCGAAGCCAATCGGTTGTGCATTCTGACTAATTGCTGAAGGGGTCTGGGAACTATGGAAATACACTGTTTCCTAAGCAGCGGGGGTGGAGGGTTGACCTGTTGTCATGCCACTCTTGAAATGACCTTGGGCCACTCGATCCCGTGTGGCACTACAAGTAAAGATAAAATCTAACTGAATTACCGCTGTAATACAACAGATAAAGGTCGCGTAAGCGACTTCGGACCCGTAATCAGTTAGGAGGACGGAGGTATCCTGAAGGTTAATTCCAGACCGATATCCTGCCAAAACTGGTAGTTAAGGGGTGAGGATTCCGGCTAAGTACCTTTCCCGGTGCCTCGCCCTAAGGCGTCGGTCTCTAACGGGTTGTTGGTGAACTAGACAATAGATTATCTTGTCCCCAAGTCTTCTACGCTCATCCCACGGCTAAAAGAACGACACCGCCCTACTGTACTGTCAGGCACGGTGGTGCAATAGAGTCGGTGGCGGAAGAGACCCTAGGGGTTTAACGGCAGCGCTCATAGTCCTAAAATTGGATTAGTGTCTTGGCGTCAGGTGGCAACCGACCGTAAAACATCATAGCCACTTTTTTCCTTGTCCATGACACGACACAATATGTCATCCCTCGTAAGCGACGGTAAAACAGCAGGGAATCCGGGAATCGAACCCGTAGCCTTACAATGTAAGTTCGGGCGATCTAACCATTATTCCAGTGGGCCGTGTGGCAATATATAATATCTTGTAGTACCTGCATTCCATGTTAGTATAACTATTATTCACGCTCTATACTAATTACATTAATAGTATAAACGAAGCAATTAGGGACTAAGGATTAAATTCTGGTGTTGTGTTTGGGTCCAACATGAAATGTCTTCATCAGCATGGCGGGGTGCCTCGGACTTGGGCGTGGTGGACGCGTTCATGTAACAATAGCCTTATAATAAGACGTGGCATTTAGACCGATGACCATTTCATGTTATAACAAATGGCAATTCCCCAAATGGGAATATCACGTGCTGCTACTAGTTACCACGTCATCCCCTTCCCCTCCCTCCCCTCCCCCCCAAGCTTGGGCTGCCAAGCCATAAACGAAAGGTGTACAAGCTTATGATTATTATAAAAGGAAGCTGTTTACCCGCTAGTGATTTAACTTTCTAAATTACTACTGCTTAGAAAATGTTAGATTAAAGAAATATATGCTTTAATAATGTCTACTGTATATAATAATTTGCAATTTATTGAATCTATAATAAAATAATCTAAGTCATATTTATGGAGTGTTACAGCGTTATGTGCCTAAGATATTAATGAATTATGTATATGGTAATTACTTCAACCTAGAGTTGGTCAGATCTAAGGTCAGTCCGATCTTAGGTTACATGTCGTCAGATCTTCATATATCCAGTCAGATACAGTCAGGCTCAGGTCATATTACTTCATGGTGTAGAAAACTGGACCCCAATCATCTAACCTATGCATCAAGCCAAATCACAAATCAGTAGCTACCCAAATATATTTAATCCTGAAAGTCACTGTTACAGTATGCCCTTAAATATAAAATATAATATACATACGTGGTTTAGTAAATATGTAATTGGTAAAATTTTACTTTGAAAGCTTTTTAGATTGATATTATCATTTTAGAAACAATTCTAGTACACAGATATATAAAGGCCCAAGATACGATATAAATTAACGTAGATATCATAATATGATCTATACAGCGAGAAATCCACAGCCTAAATTCGGTAAAATGCCTAAAATATCGCTAAATAAAATATCGCGTAATCGCTACAGATAAATAAAATAAAAAACTTCAAAAGAAATCGTTCAATCAAAAGGTCCAAGAATATTCGAATTGGACTTAAATCCCGTCATAGTTTACAACTTGTTATTAAAATGCAGCCAATAAAATCACTTGTATATATTTTGCGGAGTTTTAATGTTTTCAGGAGAACTGTTGATGAATTTTGCTAAAAAATATATAAAATTTGTAATATATCTAACTTATTGGGAAAATTTATTTATTTATAATAACAATTTACACTCTAATACAATAAAATGGAAACTGAAAATCATAAAACCATGAACGTTGATTTTTATCTAATTTCGTCTATAGATATCACGCGGCATAGTTTATATTAGGATATAAACGTTGATTTACGTCGCACCTACCTATCCTTATTTAATTTGTAGCAGATAATTTTATAAAAATATGCATGGGATAAATGATATTTCACTGTGTAAAAATAGTTTATTGAGCCACAACGTACATTTTTAAAAATATTTTAGCTATAGATGAAGACACAACAGCGCGGTGTACCAGACACCCAAAGCCCAGAGCGGGCGAGTGCGGGTTATTGAACAGTTAAAGACTCTCATGTTAACTGTGAGCCGAGGCAGGCGGTGCTGAGGCGATATGCAGTGTCAAAGAGTCGCGTAGGCAGTACTGCTTCGCAATGCAATTGCTGTAGATCGATCCGGTATTGTGGACTTTGTTACAAAGTATGTTACAAATAAAATCGGCCGACTTATCACCTAACACTGATATTTTAAATTATAAGATTGTGATCTAGATCAGACTTAACCAAGGTAGTAATCTAGAGATATAATTAATAAAAGTAGAAGATTGAATTTTAGCTTACCATTTCATTTTTGATAACAGCTTTGGCCAAAACTTTCTCAAACCAACTCCACTGTTGCAGAGCTAATGCGTGCAGTGGCTGCCTCGTTCTCTCGTCTATGAATAGATTCGTATTCAATACTACGATTCTAAGCTTACTATGGGACTGCTCTATAGTGTAGTATCCACCTGATGAAAATAATAGTGATAGAATTATAGCATAAATAAAAATTAAAACGGAATTGATATTTAAGAATAAAAAGACAATATGTTGACTAAAATAAGACACTTGTCGGCTGAGCCAAGCGAAGCTTTGCGAAGCCTATAACCCCAGATGGGAGGCAATTAAAACGAGGACGCGTTGTCCTATATTGAAATCTCTTATGCCAATAGGTTTTATTGGCATGAGAAATTTCTTCAAAGGAAAAATTTAGGTTTCCGCACTAATGATAGAAATGGGAGCTGTCATATAAACGCGCTTTTTTTGGTATGTATGTTCACGATTACTAGAGAAAGGATAATATCGTACTGTTCAAAAACATCTCACTTTCAAAAAATATCACCATTTCATTCTCATTAATTTTCTTATTATGATCAATAAAATCGGGCTTCGGATTCATACCGGTTTCGAAAGTCTGCAACGCTTCCGTGGGCAACCAGTGCATCCACATGTGATTCAGTTCTGCAGATGGAAGAGGATCTTCGTGTCCTAAGGCCGGAAAGACAAATTGCGAGCTGAAGGTTCGACTAAGCAGATCAGTCACGTTCCTCAAGAGCGCCACTCTTTGCATAGGGTTTAGATCAAGGTTTGAAGCGACAGCATCTCTATGAACAGAAAAATAATAAACGCCTTTATGCCTATACTTACACATATACTTACAATACAACTTCATATTTCTACATATTTACACTACAAGAATCCTTGTAAAGAACAATCGATTTTCGACCAAGCTTTACTTTAACCGATAATGGAAATCAAACATAATCATGCTTTCGCTATTCATTACTTAAAATATTGATTTTATTCGTATCTATGCCGGTTATTTTTATATATATTTTTTATGACCTGACAAGTCGAATAAATTAACATAATATCATTAATCATTATTATTTCTAGGACTATTCTAATAATATACTATTAACCTGTGATTGCTTCTAAATGTTACTTTGAGTATTTATTAAAATTTTATTTCTTTGACTAGTTACTGTAAATAATAAAAATACCATTCAAAATTATTAATACCAAAATTAAATATTTCTCGTGTAATTACTGCTCCATATGTCAGCTTATAGTAGATCGGAACAGCTCTCAAACAAATCAACACAATAAGGCACCGGAAAGGCGAATCACGACAGAACTACTGAAAGCGGGTGGAACACCGGTACCTACTTAAAGTCCTTCACAAGTTATTTCATTCCGTCATCTGCGAGTGTACAACGCCAGGGGCGTGGAGCAGGAGCGTGTTAATTCTGTTCTTTAAGAAAGGTGACAATACCCTATTAAAAAAATAAAAGACCATTTTGCTTCTGAGCCACGTATATAAGCTGTTTTCGACAATAATTACAAATATATTCACTCGTAGGCTCGACGACTTTCAACATTCCGAACAAGCCAGGTTCCATCAAGGCTTCGATACCGTAGACCGTAGTGTATGCATATACACTACGGCAGATCATACGGAATACGGAAGAGTATAATCGGTCGCTATCATGTGTGGACTACGAAAAATTCTTTGATTCAGTCGAGACCTGGGCAGTGCTACCAAAGATGGCAAATAGACTACAGGTATATATATCGAAGTGTTGAAGTGTTTGTATAACAAGGCCACCATGTGTACCTACCCGAATTCAGTATCAGAGCATAAATAGAATAACTTTAGAATAGAATAACTTTATTTTGCTATGAAAACATAACTTAATGAATATTACACTGGTTTTATAAAAAGACAATTTATACACAAATGGCAAACTTATCGCTTTAGCGATATCCTACAGTCAACCATTTGATAAATAAATTCCTTATTTTCACAGTACAATATATAAAGAAGAAGTAAAGTTAAATTTTAAATAAACTTATAGAAATATATGTCAATAACTTATGCTAAGGTTGCCCAGGGATGGATAAAGGAGAGGACAAGGTGAGGTATTTGGTTAGTGGCTGTGTAAAAATAAATGTTTCTTCAACAACTTTTTGAAAGTATGCAGCGAAGGTGCATGCCTGATAGAGTGAGGGAGCTGATTCAATAAACGAGCAGAATGGACTATAAAGGAGAACGTGTAAACAGAAGAATTATGTATCGGAATGGCTAGTGTGTTATCCCAGCTTGATCGAAGTGGAAGACCGTGGCCTCCCAAAGGGTGGAAATTCTCCCTGAGATAGGAGGGTGAAGTGAGGTTATTGAGTATATTGTATAGTAGCGACAACGTATGCAGATTTCTTCGATAGCGAATAAGAAGCCGATGAAGTTGCTCACGAAAACAGCTAACGTGGTCGAACTTTCGCAAATTAAAAACATACCTGAGTAAGATATTTTGCAGACGCTCCAGCTTGTTTAAAATAACCTCATGCCATCTTTATAACAAAAATCACCGTAGTCAAGTATAGGCGTTAAGAGTATGGACACAATCATTTATTTATGTGACATGGGGAGAAATCTTTGAAGCCGCCGGAGACTATGAAAACTATGGAAAATGCGACGACTTACTTGGTTTACTTGATCTTGCCAAGAAAGATACTGATCTATTAAAATTCCAAGGTTTTTAAAATTTTTGGTATATTCGACAATTTTTCCATTTACACAAATTAGCCTTAATGATGAAGTATCTATTTTTGACAACGTTTTTTTTCCGCCTATCACAATTGCTTGCGGTTTATTTGGATTTATAATTATACCATATTTTGTAGCCCAAGCAGATATTTGATCTAAATCGGAGTTCATTATAGACACTGCTGTGCAAAGGTCATCTGGCCTAGCATGATAATAGATTTGAATGTCGTCAGCGTAAAGATGGTATGATGATGATGATAAATCCAATCCAATGGCAAAAGGGGGTGAGACAGGTAGACATTTTTGATCTCTTCTGTTCAGAAACTCTTCACCTCTGCATTGGAGGATGTTTTCAAGCTTTTGAAGTAGGATAGACATACAATCAACATTAATGGCGAATAAATCACTCACCGTCGATTCGCCGATGATGTAGTTATCATGGCGGAATCAATGGACGATTTTGACACAATGCTCAGAGACTTCAATACCGTCACCCAACAGGTGGGTCTAGAAATGAACATGGGTAAGACAAAAATTATGTCGAATACCCATGTCGCATCCATACCGGTACATGTTGAGAACGATACTATTGAAGCTATAAACCAATATACGCAGACTCGATTTCGACAAAGACGTCTGCCGACGAATCCAACTCGAATAGGCAGCATTTAGGAAACTACGCCATATCTTCCCATCACAAATAACGCAGAGCCTCAAGACGAAAGTCTATAATTCGTGCATGTTGCCATATACGGCACTGAGACGTGGTCGTTAACTATTGGCCTCAAACACAAGCTCAAAGTCGCACAACAAGTCATGGAGAGAGCTACGCTTGGAGTTTCACTGCGTGAAATGAGGAAATCCGAAATGAGGAAATCCGCAGAAGAACCAAGGTCACTGGCATAGCTCAAAGTAAATAACCAACTTGAAATGGCAATGGGCATGCCATATAGCTCGCAATACCGACAACCGTTGGGAAAAAAACTTTTAGAATGGCGACCACGATCCGGCAGACGCAAAGTGGGATGGGACCCCACAAAATGACATCGCCGCGGTAGCAGGAAGTAAGTAGATGGAGGCGGCTCAAAACCGCTCGTCATGGGATTCTATAGGGGAGGCCTATGTCCAACAGTGGACATCGACCGGCTGATGATGATGATGATGATAATGTCTAGCCGACATACAGCAAGTTTATCGTAAGCACGCATAGTTTTCTGGGGTAATTAGCTTGTACTTGAAATTGTACGTCCTGTGGGAAATTTGTATTTTGGTCCCAAAACATCTTCTGTACTATATCTACAATAGAGATCTACCTATCTATCTATCTAATAATGACATAAACTGGCAATGATGTAAATCAATGTAAACATAACTAACCAACTATCTACATTTGTATATGATTATCAAGAGAACCTTATTAACTGAAGAAACATATAGCATTATGGTTTTCAAATGATTGAAGTTTAATAAATCTATGGCCATAGATTTGCTATAATTGTCAAATGTACTTTTTGACTTTGAGGCCAAATGTAGTTTTAACTATCCGCAATCGTAACATGGATATTTTAATGTTTAAATACAGAATCATCTTTTAATTTGACTTTATACCTAAATTCGGGTCAAAGTCGGAGGCCGAAACTATAGATATATCAATTTTGATAGGATCTTCAATTTTTAGAATAATAATATTTTCCATCTCTATATCCTAATATATTAAACTTTCTATCGAGTGTACCCAATACATATTAATGATATAAATAAAGTTTACCCAGTCCATAAAACGAATTCTACGTTATCTCCGTGTCTGGTCCTCATGTGTTGGGAAGCAGACTCTATAAGTGTCCAAGGACTATCACAGGCGGGATCCCCGAATTCCCCGAGTGGTTTCTGGTAACCTGAATTACCGCGGCTGTCCATGCGCCAACAATCTGCCAATAAATGAAGAAATGAAGGTTTATTCAGAGCAAGCGGTAAAAGCCGTAATTTAAAAACATTAATAATAAAACCAACAAATAAAAAATCAATTATACATGTGTATCTATTTACAATTTATATTTATTAATTTACTTAAGAAATCCTTAAGAAGTTGTTGAAATACGAGTATGCCTTATTTAGGTAATGCTATTATACACAAAGAAAAGTTACTACTAATATGTAATTCTATTTATAATGCTCGGATGATCCCGCACTAATATTTAAAAATTTATAAAAAGTACATTTGACAAATATAGCAAATCTATGGCCATAGATTTATTAGTTAAGGAATAATAAGTAAACTGGGTTACATTCTTTGGGTAACTTGTTTTACTAATCTTTACATAACATCACTACACAGTACATAACATTTTTCTATTATTTCGAAGTTTTGATTCATTTAGAAAAACTAATATTAGGTTAATATTCTAACAATTCTTCCAGGAACTAGAATTTTCATTGAAAAAAAACGAATATTTACCACGTGGAACCAGTTGATAGTTTGCCCGATATTTCGACAAATCCTCACTTGCCGTCTTCTCAGTATGAATTTGATTGCGACTGCCACGTACGCTGCATGCCGCTACACCCGCTGGCGTAGATTGAAGCCATGGGTATTTGTCGATTAGCGATGAACAGTTGCAACCTTATTGTCCCCGTGAAGACGGCAAATGAAACTATGTCAAAGCGCCGGGAAAACTACCTACCTACCTTCTCCACTCTAACCTTAACTACTAACTACTACCCATTTTAAACTAAGTAATGATTCTAAATTTATTAGGGATATTATGTAGGTATTTAAATTTACCAAATTATTACAAATATTCGGTCCAATAACCTATACCGATTTTAGTACTTATTTCAGAGAGTGATTAACCGATCATAAAATGGCGCCTTGCCTAGTTAGTTATGAGTCAATTGTGGTAATAAGAGTGAAAATATATTTTTATTACATAAAAAAAGTTGCCACTTTAAGAATTTACATGCATGTAAAAGTTAGAATAAGATGGCATCTAAAAAAATCGGTTGTGCCAACCTGAGATTTTCCCGGCAAGTAGCCAGGGACTTATTTCATCTAAATATTCATTTCATATTGTAACAAAAACAGCATATTTTGTTGTTTTGTTTTTGCGCCTTTGTGCAGATTATGTTCGCTGCAACTGTTTTTCATGGTTTCCTATTGTTTTTTATGTTTCCTGTCCAAATCCAGTGCCGATTAATATATAGCCCACCCTCTGAGATCGTTTTTTTTTTTGGTTAACTTTTTTTTTTTAATTTCTTTCTGTTATTTTTTTTCTCTTTCAATTAGTTTCCTTCTTTATCTTTAAAAGTAAGGTGGCGTCCTTTTTACATTCATTCTTTTGGATTTTGGTGGATTCTGCCGTGTTTCATCTAAACACGGTAAGTTAGAAATTAGAGGTTATAATATATAAAGTCGATGAGCAGTTGGCGAAAATTCCTTTTAATATCAAATATTATTTGTTTCACTTGATGAGGTATTCCAAGCAAATGTTTACATTTTGATTTCGGTCCAAATATGTGTACTAAATTTCAATTCTCTAAGTTCAATATTACGAGATTGAAATATGACTAGTGTGCTCCCTGGTAAACCGATTGCAATCAAAACCTTTTCAACTATTGCCATAAGCAAATGATGCCATCATTCCGAATTTCCCCTTAATCGGACTAAGCGATTGGGAGCTATCGTGAAGAAATACACAGACACATGGACATACTGACAGACTTCCATATGGAAATGGTCTTAACAGCCCTACCTATACGAACATGCGTGATACATCCGCTATTTTATCGCCCAAGCGCAACAAAGGTATCCCGTAGGTTAAAAAAAAACAAACAAAAAAAACCGAAATCCACATAGAGTACGTGATAAAGATAAAGATAAAAAGTATTTATTTCCAATACAACCATACAATTGTGTAGGAATAACAGTAATTAATCACTAATTACTCAATTTAGCCAAGAGATGATATACAATATATAACTTTAAACTTACCAACTTACGAAAACAAATACTATATAATAACAGTTTACAACAAAACAATTAACGGTAAATAATATGTGTTAGATTAAATGGGTAGATACGATGCTATGTATTTTCAAAATATTTTAAGAAGTCGTTATGAGCATACATGTTGATTTTAAGTAGATAGACTCGGATGGATCTCTTGAAAATGTCGATATTTTTAATCGCTTTTAATCTGTCGGGCAATTTATTGAAAAGTTTGAGGCCTAAGTATCGACTAGTCGCTTGGAACTTGGCAGGACGTGCTACGAACGGTTGGAGATACAGGGTTTTATTCCTGGTGTCATGCCGATGTACTTCCTCGTGGGATATGGCCGAGCTCTTATTGCAATAGAATTCGCAAAGAGCTTCTTGAGCAAAAATCGCATATACCTATGGTCAATATCCCTAGTTTTTGGAAGTGTTCACGACATGACTACGTCAAATTGTTCATACGATACTAAATACAAGAAAGGGTCATAAATAGGTAAATTGTTTAAAAAAATACGGTTTATTGTAAACAAGTTTTGTTATTAAGAAATTTAACGAAAAAAACCTAAAGGTGGTTATCCATTAGGTTCGCGCACCAACTCTGCTCCGCGCACCTGCAACTGTTCCAGTAGTGGATACTTAGGTGCTCCTGGAGCGTGCAACATTGCACGCTCCGCGACGAGCGCTCCAAGCCGTGGCGGTAAATGCGCGAACACAATTTGGTGCGCAGTGCGTTCGTGGACGCGAGCGAAGGTGGAGCGATGTAAAACGTTGGTGGGTACGTCTCGCGCATCACGCTATGGACTGGGCCGAGGAGAAATGTCTAGCTCTAATCGAGGAGTACAGAAATTATACAGTGCTGTGGGATCCGAAGAATGAGAAATTTAAAAATAAATTCTGGCGATGACATGTTCGTTCAAAGTTCGAATGAAAACTGCGGAGCACTCGTTGTTCTTTGGTTGATGCGCGCACCGTCTCCATTTGAGTAGTTGCAGGTGCGCGGAGCACAGTTGATGCGCGAACCTAATGGATACCCATCTTAATTATTTTTTCTTCTTTTTAAATAATAACCCAAACGCAGAGCAATTAATCGTCTCATGAGGCTTAAATAATTATTTACGTCTTCATGTAGAAAAAAAACGCTTCTTCACAATACTTCCCTTCTTGTCGGTTGGTGGGCTTTAAAGGTAAATTGCAATAAAAAATGGAATAGACGAAAGGTAGGGCTTTATTATTTATCCTAAAGTACAAAACGTTTTAAGATTTGTAATTGTCACGGTCCAGCCTGCGGTTCCAGGATATTTTTGTGGATTATTCTATAATGTCACCCTAGACGGTAGTTTTTCTTCGTCTCACAATGAGAAAAATATAAAGATAAACGCATTTTTCCACAAGGATTACTATATAACTCGGACTGTGGTCCATACATGTAGTCCATAGAATTAACACGATGCGTAACGGTATTAGTGTGACGGTAGGTTTTCGCGCCGTAATGTTAAAACATATGTAATGTTATTTTAATACCTCGCGAACTTGGGATCTTGGTGTTTAAAAGATTTATTAAACAAAAGCTACAATCCACACATGCTTTCTATAAGCTGGGTGATTTTTTTTGAGCATGCCAATTCCTTCAAATGGGAATAACATTAATATGTAACTTTCAGGTACCTCATTTTAGTTCTTATTGTTTAATAATAATATTATGAATTTAATATTTAATATGTAGACTACAATGTATAATGTAACATACCTGATCATATACATACGTTGTTTTTTCCAATTTTGTTTTGATACTTCCTATTGTGTGATTATTTTTTGTATAAAGTGCTTGATGACTATTAATATTCTTATAATAATTAACTATTTTATATGTATACTCATGTAGGTACATGGATTCAGCTCTATTTTTTTAAAATTTTATTTGTCTGCCGTGTAAAGCCGACTTTAGTCAACGCTATTGTCGAATTAATATTTAAGCTTTAATCGTTTTATATCTACATTTAAACTGACGAATTCTAATATGCGATAATTAGCTTTAATTCATAATTCATGCTTTTATTGTATATTCTGAATAAATAAATTGAATACTGAATACTGAATACTTGCTTCTAACACGACAGCGTAATAGTAGGATACGTAAGAACATAATTGGGCACATGAATCATGTTGAAACTGCAGTATACTTTAATTTTCATATTAATCGTACGGAGAATGTTAAAACATATAATCGAGTAATGGATTGTCATAAAATTCTTGGTAATTCAACAAAATTACGACTGAAACATCGTTATTGTGTATAAAACCGTAATAACAAAATGGTAATGTAAAATCAATCCAATATTTTTCTCAGTGCAACGCGTTCAGACACCTCAGGGTGACTGAACGACAAGAAAATAACACCCTAAGACACCCTACTTCTTTGGCTATTTATATTTCGCTATTTGTTATTCATTTGAATTTTATCGTGGTCTGTATATCTCTGAAATCCGAGCGAACAAATTTGAAAGAATATTATTTCGTTTGAAATCGTCGCCGAATCCCTCGGGAGTGTTACTCGTAATGTGAAAATTATACCCGCGGAATAATTCCGTCATTACAAACAAGACACTTGCTCATTTATTTACCCACTTCATTTCCTCACAGTCGACTGCTCCTTGGAGTTTCGTTAATTTTCCTGGATATACTTAATTAAGTTTATGGACTTAGAGCTCGTTTATTACTTTGTTTACATGGTTTTGCAAATTGTTTAAGAGGAAGTTCAATGGTCTGATGAACAGCTCTGTAAATCTAAAGAGTTCAGAAGACTAATAGCAGGTGTCGAATGCCCAATTATTTGTTTTGTTGTTGAATTGTTTGAAGCAATCATATAATCTAGTTATCAGCTAAGTCAGTATCAGTTTATCAATTTATTGCTATGATTTCGGTGTTTATTTATTTACTCGATTATAATTTTAAACATATTTTTATTGATCTAAACCTCGTTTGTATATAATTATATTTTATTTTAGAGTTCTGATGAAGACATAAATTGAACTTTTTTACTGTTGATAATTTTAATTTTAATTCCGAATGCGTTTTATTATTTTTACTAACACTTTGCCAAGATAATTTTAGGAATAAAATTTAGATACAGATATATTAATCTAAAATATTATTGTTTATTTTAAAGATATTTTGTAATATTACCTACCTCAAACTTAAGTCTATTTTCCTAAATGATATATCATGATTTATACGGGGTGTTATTACTGCACGGGCATTTTTTCTGTGGGTGAAACAGTACAACGTAGTAAGCAACTTTTGACATTTTTTTTGGAAAAAAAAGAAAAAAAAATTTTTTTTTGGTTTTGTTTTTTAAAAATTTGAAATTATGAAGAAGTGGACTATTAAATAAAGGTTTGAGAAGTGTTTGAGCACACTGCGCCATCTAGCGGTAGGTAATAAGTCGTAAATAATTAATATCAGCGACATTTTACCAACCACTATATAGCGCATCGTGATCAGAACTTTTTATACTATTTAAACATTAAAAAAACTAATTTTCAAAAAACAAAAATATTTAATAAGAATGTCTATTTTTCAGTTTTTTTTTTTTTAATAAAAGTGGTTTATTTTATTGTAATGATTCACCCACAAAAAAAAATGCCCGTGCAGTAATAACACCCCATACGTATATACTTTTAAGTAAGTAGAATTACTATTTTTTTATATTAAAATTAAAATTTAAAATAACTTTCTGGTACTCCTGCTTAGTTACATTCTTGGGCCTAGTTAGGCAGTGTTGACGTAGAGATCAAGAATCTGCCGTGTGCTTTCTTTTTTTCTACTTGTCCAAACACGAGTATTGTTAAATGTTGTAGGATTACGTATCTCGTGCTTTACTATAAATAAATAAATTTAAAAAATTAAAAAAACTGTCGAAAATTAACATTGAAAATTCCCAACGTGTCGCACGTGAGGCTGGCTCGAATGCTGTATGTGGCAAACTATGTGGCTATTGTTTCTATTCTACTGAGCACGTTTATTATTATTTTACATGACTGCCCAAAAAACATGTGTAATGTGTTTAGGGTTTACCTATTAGTGTTTTCCGTTTCTTTATTCCACCATAACTTCTAAACATTTGGACCAATTTAGAAGTGTGCAGTATTGACAGAACTGTTATGTAATCTCGAGTATCATAGAGTACTCGACTCCCCAAATATCATGTAAGAAGTTGTCTAAATGTCTAAATGTAGAAATGTCAATAAATTAACATACATATGAGTATGTCTTGTTTAGTGCCAATTGAAAGGTCTGATTAAGTATATTTCTGAAACATACATCTATCTATATGGATATATATATAAAACCACAAATATTTCACAAAAGAGCAGTAATGAAAATAAATATAAATAAAATAGTTCACTATCTATAACTGCAGTCATGTTTTCTATTTTTTTAATATATATACTTGTTACAGGACTGTCCAACAAATATATTTACTTGTTACATAACTGCCCAACAAAAAAGAAGTGTAATGTGTTCAGGGTTCTGCTATATATGTTTCCCGTTTTTTATTCCACCATAATTTCTAAACTCTTAAACCGATTTAGAAAAATGTAGTGTTGTTAGAATCATCATGTCACCGGGAGTGTCATACTGTCAAATATTAAGTAAAGAGTTGTCGTAATGTCCAAATGTCCAAATGTCAATAAATTAACATAAATATATCGTGCTTAGTGTCAAATAAAATGTATTATTGATTACATTCCAGATATATACATGTAAATACGTATAAATACATAAACCAGAAATATTTTATAAAAATCAGTAATAACAATAATTATAAATGCAATAGTTTTCTTTCTGTAACGACAGTCGTGTTTTTTATTATTTTAATATATACACTCGTTAATATAACTGGTAGCAGCCGAATGGGCGAAAGCCTAATGGCCAGTTTGTGTTGACGTTTCGCCCTACTCACGGTACTCTTCGAAGAGTGAACTACCTTGAAAGGCCTCAGTAAATTCTATCAGTATCTGTATCATGAAGTTTGTAAGCAGGTGTGATATGCAAAGCGCCGGTGAATGTCCTCGGTTGGTTCTAGGCATTTGTGTAGTATATTTATCCGTAAAATCGCTGGAGGAGTCTGGAAACGTAAGTTTCCTATGAGAGCGGGAGTAGATGTTGACCTGATATCCCCTATCTATGGATATGTTAGTCGCCCGATCTGGAGCGAAAGCGGACAGAGGGCTCCACGGGTTGACTACGAATTTCCGCTGACGTCAGGTAGATGCCGGAAATACACGTAGGTACTAGTGCTGCAGGAGTGACTTCCAACTGTAAAGGTTTGGTAGCGAATGGTTTCGTGCAGCTTGGGCCATAAGATCTGTAACGGCCCTTAAGTACCGTCACATGCAATCAACAAATGTATTGATTTCCAGTGAAATACACTGACACAAATTCAGCTATTATTCTACCTTGTGAGCGATAAATCAGCACGATGAAACAATACTTTTACTTGGAATATTTTGGATTGCATGATTTACCGGCCTATATAAACCGGCGAAAAAGCAAACAAAGTATCATTCCTCGAGTGATCACGTCCCCCAAGACAGCGACGGCATAACGGTACCCCGGCTTCTTGGTTTCTCTCAAGACAGCGACGGCATACCTCGGTACCCCGGCTTCTTGGTTACCTTTTCCTTCCTTTCCTTATCGAGGCGAGAAGCATAAGTCTGCATTCCCACTGACTTGAGCCATGCCCAGTACGAGATATTAGGAGCACAAGTACAATCCTCATCCATACCAATACATTCGCGTCAATATAACCAATTCAAAAAGCGTTACAAACTGGCAACATCTAACTCTCAATAAACACCTTCTGTTATAATTAAAATCGACTTTTAATACGGAGATAACCCGAAAGTTGACACCACCACCTCACACCGAATAATTTGGAGTCTAGTGAGGGGTGGTCCCTCACAGATCCATTTTGTTCTCTGATCGGCCTAACTCACGATTCAGCTCCTGTTAATCTACCAGGCGCTACTGTACGATTTGCGCACCGTTCGGCGATCGCTTGTGCACCGAAGGAGTCTGGAGACTGAAAATATACCTACTATCTCCTAAGCAGCGGATGTGGATGTCGACCCGTTGTCATGACACTCTTGAAACGAAATAAAGGCCACCCGATCCCTTGTGGCATTACGGGCAAAGGACGCCCAGGTCAGCGATAAATTGAATTACCGCTGTATAGACTTCGCGTAGAGACTTCGCGTCTGTAAACAGTCGGGAAAACGGAGGTATCCTGAAGGTTAATTCCAGACGAAGGCATCTTTCCAAACAGGAAGTCAGGGGGCGAGGCTGCCCGCTGGGTACCTTTCCCGGTGCCTCGCCGTAAGGCATTGGTCTCTGATATAGGAGAGTGGCGTAACTAGACAGTGGACTGTTTCCGTCCCAAGTCTTGTACGCTCACCTCAAGGAAGATAGAACGAAGATTCACTAAGGGACACGCTAGTCATACTTTAATCTCGAAATATTGGATATAAAGACTTGAAATTCTGTACACAGATAACTTGTTAGGCCGAAATCAGATTGTGAATTTTAGATGAATTATCTCCTATACAAGTGGCATAAATATTTATTAAATTCCGTAATATCTAATAAAATACAAAATCGTATCGAAAAAATACAATTTTAATACCAAGGAAAATATTAAAAATATAGCACGAAAAAACTACTGTGAGGGACCACCCCTCACTAGACTCCAAATTGTTCGGTGTGAGGTGGTGGTATCAACTTACGAGTTATCTCCATATTGAAAGGCGGTTTTGAATGAAGTAAAAGGAATTTATTGATCGAAGGTTTGATATTGCCAGTTATAACGCTTCCCGAACAGGTTATGTTGACGTGAGTGTATGGATGCGCGACTGCGGTTACGAGGATATATGGATGAGGATTGTATGTGTGCTCCTAGTATCTTGAACTGGGCACGGCTCGAGTCTGTGGGATTACAGGACTGATGCTTCGAGACTAGGGAGGATAAGGAAAGGAAACCAAGGAGCCGGATTCGTTGACACACCTCGTGAGAAGGGTACCGAATATGCCGTCGCAACCTTGGGGGAAGGTGATCACTCGGGGAATGATACTTTGGTTGCTTTTTCGCCAGTTTATATAGGCTGATAAATGATGCAATCCAAAATATTCCGAGTAAAAGTATTGTTTCATCGTGCTCATTCATGGCTTCACGGGTTAAAATAATAGCTGAATTGTGTCAGTGTATTTAACTGGTAATCGATGCATTTGTTGATCGCATGTAATGGACTTAAGTTCCGTTACACTACTAAAATACTACTAAAAAACTACAAAATCCTTGAAATAGATTGGTGAATTTGAACGAACACATCAACTTTCGTGGGGGGGAGGATTTGCGTGCGGGGCGACGTTGCTGGGTGTTGGCGCGGGATGGGGTAAGGGGTGTAGGGTTAGCGAAGGAGGGGGTGGGGGGAAGGGGGAGGGGGGTGTCTACTTGCCGGGAAAGCTCTGGAAAAATGCTTAGGGGTGATAAAATGGTGACCAAAGGATTTTTTTTCTTGTTCTCATGAATAAAGAAAAGACTGAAAGGATAATGTTATCACGAGAAAGTTACAGAGAAAGCGCTGGAGGCACCGAGCACCATAACATCTAAGGAACTCTTCAAATATTATCCTCGTCACTATAGTCATTACTCAACTAAGATACCGATTTTGTTTTGGATTTACATTTTATTCAATAGTACAAGTAACAATAATGAGTTACTTACTATGTTTTACGTCCCCGTGTGGCGAATATAGGTGGTTGTAGTGAATATCCGATATATGCCAGAAATAACCTGGAACAAAAAATAAAACCGATATTATATATCTAAGATCAATACTCAACAAAGTATGGCAACTGGGAATATGTTAAATTGTAATGTAACTGGTAAGATTAGGTTATAGATATTGACTACTTCCTCGACATGCTTCTTTGCTGCTGTGAAAACATTTAATTTTGTAGTTTTTAAAATGTTTAATTGTTATACTTTAGAGTGAGTATAAAAGTGGAATGTAAAATTAAATAATATTGTAAAATTTCATTAAAGACTGGGGATGGCGTATTCTTTGTATTTTTCAAATTAAATCAGTTGATATGAATATAAATCAGTTGATATACTTGGTTATGTCAAAATTAACGAAAATTACAACATACTATGTGTTGGTTTAAACATACCTAAATTATAAGGTATAAGGTATGAGCGTTGCTATTATAAAGTATGAACGTTGAGCATTCAAGCGCAGATTTATAGATATTATATAGAAGAAACAAAATATTCCAATATTTTCTATCAAGATTCTTACATAATTTCGTATATTATCACATGGTTAATAGTAATAATAATCGAATAGAATAATTTGATAATTTCGCAAATTATCATATGTGAAAAGATTAAAAAAAATACAATCAAATCATTAAAAATAATAATAGTCAATAAACCAATAGCCAGAATATAAAATATGTTTTTGAAAATATATTGCAATTATATTATAGTCAGTAATATAAAAAATAAAGAATAAAAACTGTCAAGAAAGTCAATAAAACAGCGAAACAATATTTGTATTAAATACAGCTTTAATAATATGTATTCTATGTATGTATGTATGTAATAGTAGGCTGGTTAACTTTAAGCTTATCAGGATGTTTCTGAAATACAGGCTTATGTATTTAAAATAGCGTGGTGTTATTTACATTGGCAAATGCTTGGTTTATTTAGCTGGGAGTATGTCAAAGTTGAACGCACTCGGTTGGCCGGATTCAATGCATTCAAATCAAGTGCATTCCGCCGCTTTTCGAGGCGGAAATGCACCGACTTTAGAAATGTGACAGAGTTGACTTAGCAATGTGAAGCCGATTCTTGGAACCTAGTCTAAAATGTTAGATTGCTAAATATTTCGCTCGGTTACGCGAAAACATATCCTGGATCGCATGCGATAATAATTTAGTGTGGCAGATATTAAGACTGGAAATAGCGGCATAAAAAGTATGACATCGACATCGTGAACTTCTCGATCTGCGAACTTTGGTTTCATAATTTCATATAAAAAACATATTTCATAATTTCATTGTTATATCCAAAGAACAATTTTACTTTTCCCGTATGATCCGAAAAGCCATTGATTAAAGGAAAACCCCGAACATCAATAAAGACGATGGTTACAAACTCTCTACTACGTGTAACCCTGTTCTCAAAATGTTCTCAATACTTATCCCCCAGCGCAAGGACGTAACACAAGATACAGTGAGTGTTGTATGCACGGCGAATTTTCAAAATTAGCACGCGCCGAACCCGGTACCCTACCACCGGTTTAAACCGCGAAGTAACAGCAGCAGTTTGCCGCCTATCGGCACTGACAAAAATATAGGATTGATCCTTACATTACCATTTCGTTATTTCGGTTTTATACAAAATATTTCAATCGTAATTTTGTTGAATTACAAGGAATTTTGGTAAAATTCAATTACTTGATTATAGGTATGAACATTTCCATATTGTTTATACGGAAATAACAGTATACTGCAGTTTCAAAACAATTCGTGTGTCCGTCCATAACCGTACGTATACTACTATATGCTGTCATGGTAAAAGCGAGATAACAATGTCGCTACGTGATGCAATAACATGATGTTTTTAACATTACGACACGGTAACCACCGTCACGCCCGTTAGGCGTCATGTTAACTTATACGTATAGACCACAGTCCGATTTATATACGTAATCCTTGTTGAATCGTGCATATTTCCGTGTATTACATTGTTGTATTTTTTTCAGAGTGTATATATCAATATACATTAATTAAAAATATATGTATCAACATTTCCCTTACGGTTATTACGAAATAACAGAATACTGTAGTTTAAACATGATTCATGTGTTCGACTATAATCGTACGTATACTACTACATGCTGTCATGCTGGCGCGATTACAAGGTCGCTACATGTTGTAATAACGCTAAGTGTTGGATTACGTTTTAAAATTACGACACAGTAACTACCGTTACGCCAATACCGTTACGCGTTATGTTAATTCATATGTATGGATTATCCACAGTATACCACAGTCCGGGTTATATATATAATTGTTGTTGAAGCATGCGTATTTCCGTGTAATGCATCGTTATATTTTTCTCAGTGCACAGACGATTATCGACAGCACTTCAGTCTAGCCGGGACAACGCAGGTTGCAACAACGTTTATCCGCTTTATTGTCTATTTCGAAAACAAATTTATAATTCATCATTGCTGACGTTAGGTATTGTGAATAAAATAAACTACAATTTAATAACACATTAAGGTCAATATTTCGTTCCATTCGCACACAGAAACGCTTGAATATACTTAATGTTGACGTGAAAACGTCTATTCGCTCTTTATAGTGGTGGCCGGACGATCTTTCTTGTATAGGAAAATACAATAAAATTTGAAATGAAACTAAGGAGATAAGACTAATGCGTGAGCAATGGTTGAGCCTAAAACTGATAGATCATAATCTGTACGTATTTTTTGGGCACGATATGGCCCGCCTGAAATGTCATAGAGCGGGTGTAGATATATGCGCGTGATAATCAAGAATCACAAGCATTGTGTAAAATTTTAAGTTAGTATAGCGCCGAACGCGTTGAGCTAGGACGTTAAATTTTTATGTTGTTGTTAAAGCTCGCAGAGCACATAAAGTAAGATAATGATTTAATAGTTCCCGGACTGCAAGTGAATAATGATATCATGTGTTGAACATTATAAGTAATTAAAGATGTCGTCTCATAAAACTCGTAAATACGCTTGGATTTATAAAAATCGCCAACGAGAGGAAAGATTGCATAAAAAAGGATGCAATAACCTAAAAAAAATGCAAAAGAATCGAAGGTCGTACATTATGGCCCGGACACGACTGAACTCGTCCCATTTTTGTTATTTCGGAATAATTAATGATACACAAAACTACCTAATTATAATATTCTTAAATCACACTTTTTAAAGTTTAAAAAAATATAAATATTTAAACAATATTTTAGACTATGTTTTACAAAAATAAAACTGTATGCAGGTAGTGGGTAAATCAGTACTACTAAAACTAAAAAAAACTTTTATAAAAACATTTTTTTCTCATTTTGAAGAATGTTTGTACAGATATTTAAAACTACCCTAATTTTTTGGACTAATTTATCTACTTTATTTTGGACACACTTTTATTTTAGGGTCTTAAGTTGGGGATAATTTCAGCACGGGGGGGGGGGGTTAGGGGGTTTAGCGCACGGATGGTTTGTTTGTTATTTTTGAAAAGCTTTATTGCACACACAATATACAATGAGGTACACCTATTGCTAAGTGGCAATGTCTTCCGGCCATACCGCCAGGGTTTGTCTTCTTGCCGTAAAAGTCTTTGGCTGACACAACCGATTTTTTGTTTTATTTTGACGCTGTATTTTTGATAGAGGCGATTGGTTTGAATTGTGATTTACTTAGGAGCATAGCATCATAACAATTTACAAATTGATCATATGAGCGCATTAAATCACAAATTATAATATTGCATCAATATTTAAAATCTATTAGTGGTAGGTTATGGTGCATGAAAACATTCTTTTCAGCATTGGTTGTAAACGATTGCGATTTTCCTCGTAAACAATTCTTGCTTTTGAAAATGGCCATGTCGACATCCAATATCGACGTCCATATCGGTATACATCCGGTGTCCAATATCGACGATCAGTGTCCAATACGTTTCAGAGATTTCGTGGTATAAGTATTTAATAATGTTTTCCTCTGAATCGGTAACGACTTCATTTAAAATATTGTCAAATAAATTGATGATATATGAACAATAGTCTCCCAAGACAGTAGGGTATATATACGGCTTTGTTTCGATTGTATTAAATGTAAATATAGATTATATTAACACCAAGTAAACAAAGCATAATCAATTCTGCTATTTTCCCAATGTTTATTTCGCAATTTTATTCCAAAAGAGGGGTTATATTTCGGTCTCGGTATTAGCTTTGAAATTATTAATAAACCTCTTTGAAAGGGGAAATTTTATTCAGCAATTAATTTAACTAGAAATTCAATACGTTAAGCCTGTGTTGAATAACTTCGAAATTCATAAATTGACTAACTTGTGAAAGTCGGATTTTATTCAATGGTGCGCAGTAATATAAGTCGAAAATGAAATCTAATATTTTCACCATATGCTGTGAACAATCAGAAAATAGGAACGCTTTTGAACTGGATTAAGTAATTTGGGAAAGATAAACAAGGTACAGACACCAATTATATTTACAGAGGGATCAAATATCGTTGTTGTTATTGTGTAAAATTATTGTTTTACGAAAAGGGATAATGCCTTACGTTTCATGAATGTAGGTTTTATCCTTACGGCTATTCCGAGACTTTAAGGTGCTAGTAGGGAGGAAACTCTTAGAAAACTGATTTTAATATCAGTTTTCAAGAGCAGAGACGCTGTAAGTAGAAGCATTGATTTAATAGGCCAGTCATTTTCAACCTCGCAGGGTTACCTATGTAAATATAAAAACCGAAACATTTCTATATTATGATATTTAAATATTGTTAACATTGACATATTTACAGCTTCGGAAGAGAAACATATTTATTATGTGTTTTGCAAAAGAGAAAAGTTTTGTGAAATCAATGGCTTTCACAAAACCTTGTGTTGATCTAATATGGAAACAGTTAGGTACAGCTTCGGGAAAAAACAGTTAAAATTAATGTGGTTTCACTATATTTCACTATATTGTTTTTATAAAATATTTATTGAATGCTTATAGTTACATCTGTTGTAAGAGAAAACAGTCTATGGGAGGAGGAGGGGGGGGGAGGGGGTTCGTAGTATTTATTTAAACCAAAAAGGAGGTCGCAATCTAAAAAAGGTGCAAAACACTGATATAGAGTATAAGATTTTTCAACGCGTTACTACGTTTTGGCTGCTAGAATTTTACTACGAAATCCAACATGTAGATGGCATTCATAGTTCCAAACATTGATTATTTTTTTCTTTTGTTTATCAGACTAAAAGAAGGCGTTCTGAATACGCCAATACGATATCCTATCTCAAAATAAAATGATAATAAAATAACAAACGAATTTCTAAATCATAGCAATTATTGTTTTAACATAAATATGTCAATTTTAATTTGCATTACAGGTTTATTTCATTGATAAAAATGAGGCGCTTTAATGCCAAAATAGTTTAAGAAATGGTTTTCTAATCTCTCGTATTATTTCTGTGATGTCATCATCATCATCATCATCATCATCATTTATTCATTCCATAAAAGCATTTCACAATACTGAGGAACATGTCAAATTTTACAATCATAATTTACCGGATGATAAAACCGCTTTGATTAATTAGGAGGAAAAAAAATAATTGTAATCAGAGGTGATTACTTAAAAATAGTCAAATTTACAAAATAATCAATAATCAAACAAATAATAATCAATACCATAAAAAGAAAAATTCTGAAACATGCGTAATTAAAAACAATGTCAATAAAATCTAAAACTTAGTTCGAAAGTATAGTCATAATATGGTTATTTATAATCAAGCAATTGTGGACGCAATATCATAAAAGTCGTCCAGTTTGTAAGGCCCGCCGCACAAGCTCACACTCGCATTGGCCTGCACTGACCGCGCGCGAGTGGCGGCGTATAAAACGTATGGAATAGTACCGAACTCCGCATTTGGTCTCACGTGTCGACTCAGACACGTACATGAGCGAATACGGGCGAGACGTGCGAGTGGTCCTAGGTAACTGAGACACGGTTTTCGAGTGGCAGTGCCGCCAGTGTTTGAAAACAATAACATGGAGGAAGAATTAATTGAAGCCGTTCGAAGCGAAAAATGTTTATACGACGTAAAACACCCAGACTACATGAAAATAAAATTAAAAGATTCTATTTGGAAACGAATCGCAAATTAAAAAAATAGCAAATTTTTCTTTAGTACTAATTCTTTCATGACCACCACATCCTTGATCTTCTAAATGTGAAGCAATTAATGAATGTACTTCTTCAAATTCGTCCCTAGATAATCTAAAGTAATTCTTGAATTTTTCGTCGGAAAACTCGGAAGTTAATGTGAATTTTCCATGCGTTTTTCTTTTGAACATATAAGAGCTCTTCCAGATTTTCTTGCCAGACACTTTGTTTATTAACCGTAATCTATTTAATAATACGTTATCGTTGTCGGATTCAGAACTTAAATCTATCGCGTCCATCTTGCGACGCGGCGATGCGAGCCACTGATGTACGTACACGTGTGAGCAAATGCGGGTGCACCTGCTGTCGACCAATGTCAGTGCTAATCGGCGCGGTATCGTGGACGAGTGCGAGTGTGAGCTTGTGCGGCGGGCGTAAAGGGCATGTTTGACTAACTGATTTTTCAAGCAGATTTTATATGCTGCCATCTCAAGTCTTTTCGTTGATGATGGCAAAGCATTGAACAATTTAAAACTTATATATATAAAAATGTTTTTTGATATTTAGTCAAGCGTACTTTAGGCAATAACACATTGTTCTTATGTCGCGTATTATGGCTATGCCGAGTGGAGTGAAGCTCGCAATTTAAAACATTCTCTTTGGCGTATAAAAGGCACTGATATATGTACATAGACGACATGGTAAGGATACCAGCTTTAATAAAAAAAGGGGCGCAATGTGTTTCTCTGCTTACACCAAAAATTGTCCGAACGGCTTGCTTTTGTAGCACAAAAACGCGATGGGTATCGGTT
Source organism: Micropterix aruncella (assembly GCA_944548615.1). Classification (NCBI taxonomy): domain Eukaryota; kingdom Metazoa; phylum Arthropoda; class Insecta; order Lepidoptera; family Micropterigidae; genus Micropterix; species Micropterix aruncella. The sequence continues at coordinate 4,112,929 of OX155955.1, forward strand.
GCATTACCCCATAGTAGTATCGCATAAGACATCTTTGAATGGAAGCAGGAGTGATACACACTGATCGCTGCACGTTCACCAGCTAGAAATTTCACCTTTCTTATAGCATAGACTGCCGATGACAAAGTTGCACACAAATTATCGATATGTTGATTCCAGTTTAAATTTTCACTGAAGTGATCCCTAAGAATTTAGTATTTCTGACAATATTTATATTTTCTGATTCCATTTTAATCGTAATATTTTTGTAACTCTTTTTAGTAGTTGAAAATTTCATCGCTACCGTTTTTGATGGGTTTATGAAAAGTTGATTTTTTTCAAACCAAGTGTTAGCCACAAGAAGCTGCTCGTTTATTAGCTTTTCCAAGACCTGGGTGTTTTTATTTTCAAAAAAGAAGCTGGTGTCATCGGCGTATAGAAGCGTCTTTACTGGCGGCGTAATTGTCCTATCGATATCATTAATAAAAATAATAAATAGTAGTGGTCCAAGTATAGAGCCCTGAGGTACCCCGCGTGAAATTAATTTTGGCAATGACTTAACATTGTTTATTTCCACAATTTGGTATCTCCTATTTAGATATGATGTGATCAGGCTATGAGCTCTACCGCGGATACCATACCTCTCTAGTTTATCTAGAAGAATCTGGTGATTCACACAGTCGAAGGCCTTCGATAGATCGCAAAAAACGGCTATGGGGTTTTGAGATGTGTCAAGTGATTCTAAAATTTGCTTTACTAACTCGCTAATTGCCATAGTGGTCGACTTATGCTTTCTGAAGCCGAATTGATTTCTTATAATAACATTAAAAGTATCTAAAAAAGTATTTATTCTATTAAATATAATTTTCTCAAAGACCTTTGAGAAACACGGCAACAAAGATATAGGGCGAAAGTTATTTATATCTGTTTTACTGCCTTTTTTAAATATCGGCAAAACCTTTGCTGTTTTCATAGCAGTGGGGAAAATGCCTTGCTTTAGGCATTTATTTAAAATCGGTAATAGGATGGGCGTAATTATTGGCGATATATCCTTAATTAATTTCATGGAGTGGCCCCATATGTCAGTAGCCGACTTGGGTTTTAATGATTTAAAACACGCACTAAGTTCACCCTCTGTGATCGGATAGAAGTGTAATGAGGCAGGCAAACTATCCGGTAGACTCACACTTTGATTACTTTTCGCCGTGTCTATAATGATATTACATGTATTAATGAAGTGGTAATTAAAGATGTTTGTAAGTTCCTGTGGATTTGTGTATTTTATCTGATTGTGTAGTAATTCAATAGATTCGATGTTTCTTGTAGTTTTGTTCCTACATTCTCTATTTATAATGTCCCATGTCGTCCGACTTTGGTTTTTAGAATTAAGAATTTCATTTTTAATTGATAGTCTCTTTGCGGATATAACAGTCATCCTGTAAACTTGTTTATATTTATTGTAGTAGCATCTTAGGGAGCCGCTTTCGTAGCGATTTAGTACATCTTGTAGAAGTTGTAGTTTAGTTTGTGATATTTGAAGTCCACGTGTGATCCAAGATGGTTTCTTGCATTGTTTAGATGTACATAGGCGTTTTGGAAAACTTGACTCAAAAATAAGATTGAATTTTCTAATGAAATTTGTAAAAACATTATCAGGCCCTGAGTTTAAATCTAGTTTCACGCTTGCTACTTGCTTATAAAATATAGCCTTATTTGTATCAGTTATCTGCCGTTTCCAAACATGCCCTTTATATGACATTTTTTTAATACATAAATTCTCTAATATCTGTGCATTGTGATCAGAAAAAGTAATAACGACATTATGAATATAAGAATGGTCTGTTGAAACATTAGTGAAGATATTGTCAATGCAAGTCGCACTGCCCGTTGTTTTGTTGATTCTGGTGGGAAAATCCACCATCGTCTGCAGTCCATATGACATAAAGAGATCTTTTAGTGAGTTTGCTTGCGATGATAGCTTCAATAAATGTAATCAGCCTATATATATATAATATAAAATACTATAGATAGCACTAATAATTGAATGTTATTATTGTCGTCGTTGGTTTAATTATTTGTTTTTTTAAATCATTTGATCCTTTATAAAAACCGTTCTTTATCAAGGTATTATATATGGTCCAATAAACTGCTGTTAGTTTTGCTGTCAATGCTATCAGCGCCACCTGCATGTTGCCGGCGCAAAAGGGTTGCCAAAATATATTATGGAGTTGAGCAATTTAATACCATATAATATGCAAATACTAGACGCTTCAGAGGTTTTGAAGTATATTTTATATGCTTTTCTCTGAATCGGTCGTTAAACAAAAATGTTAAATAAATAGATGATATCTGAAAAATAGTCTCCTAAGATAGTAGGGTATAGACAAGGCCTCGTTTCGATTTTATTAAATAACATTTATTTATAGATGACACTCAAAACTCCTGTAAACAAAGACTATTAAATTCTGCCATTATCCACAATGTGTATTTTACAATTTTCTTCCAAAAGAGGCCTTATCTCTCAGTCTCGGTATTAGCCGCCTTGATGCTATTAAAATATCCTCGTGAAAGGTAATATTTTATTCAGCAATTCATTTATCAAGAAATTCAATACTTTTAGCCATTATTTATTACCTTCGAAATTGATGAATGGTTTAATTTATGAAATACGGGTTTTGTTCAATGGCTCGCATTAATATAATATGAAAATGAAATGTAATATTTACACCACAATTGTGGTGAAATATCAATTATACGAGCGCTCTTGAATAGGGTCAAGTAAATTGGTAAATATACTAATCATGGTATAGGTGTGTGAGAGTGGCCACCCTTCACTAGACTCCAATTATTCGTGAGCGAAGGGTGGTTCTCATCAATAAGTTTTCTCCGTATTAAAAGTCGTGGATATTGAAGTTGAAGTATTTATTCAGAAGGTCTGTGATCGGTCGCCAGTTTGTAACGCCTTGATTGATATTTCGCCGGTGTGTAGGTAGTGTGGGCTCGAGGTGATCTCGTGGTTGTGTAGCCGAAGTGTGAAGTTTGAAGATCGCGGATAATATATGACTGATCGATGTATGAACGCGTACTTAGAGCGGGCGACGGCCGCTGAGAGTTGATGTTCGCGTGTGGCTGACTGGCCAGAGGATGATGATGATGTGTAACCGCGGTAACTGTCCACTAGGGGAATGATAAAATATGTGTCGAATGTACTGCTATTTATATGGAATGTAATGAAGCAATATCCACCGGTGGGGGAGAATAACTGTGTCAATTCCAATCGATCAGAAGAAATGGCATTAGTCATAGGTTGACTGTGCATAAAATGCCAAATTTAGTTGGAATTCAATTGCAGTTGCCTCGTGTATATTTGAGCGTATTTGCGGTTTCGATTCTATAGAAATTACTTTTTTTTGTGGGTATGTTGGACTGAGTCTCCAACAGGTGCTGATAATATGTTCAGAGGTATACAATTTCAATGTTATCTATATATTTTTTTAATGTTTTACGAAAAAGGATGCCAACTTAGCTTTTAGCTTTTATGTATGTATGTTTTATCCTTGCAGCTGAGATGCCAGAAAACCAAAAAGTGGTTTTTAAAATATGCGTTCATTGGTTTGTGGTACCTATATGTGGTTCTTTGGGTGTGTATTTGTGTTTTTGAAATTATCGTTTAAGCCACAAAATTAAGAGCAGCTGCAATAGCAGCTAATATCTAAAAACCTTGAAAACGAATTCAATGATTTTGATCAAAATTTATTTAAATAGTTGACACGTGACTATTTATTTCATATTAGAAGTCGACTAAAAAAGTCGATTGCATTTCGACTTGAACAAACTTTACTACCCTATTTTAAAACCGAAGATAATCCTATTTGGAAACCTGTCATTTTGTATGAGCGTTAAAGATCATATTTGGAAAGCAATATAATTAATATTTCTCTCTACTGATGTTTAAACATGACATTTTAATATTGAAAATAGAGTTTACAACCATAAATTTCGAGAAAATGCGGAATTTTAAATTGAAGTTACAAAAATTAGTCTTTGAGTTTCGAATAACATACAGTTTTGCGGAAATATAAACGACACAAAATATAAACAAAATGGCTGGTTGTTTGAAATTATGAAATTGGGATGTCGAGTTACAAAATGCGACGTACCGTTACTAATATGTACGCGCCATTTTTAATTGGACTGTTATCGGAGATTGTGATTTTTAAAAATCTTCTTTGGAAAAATCTATAATATGGTTTACAATGATGGCATAAATTAAAGCGTAGAATCGAACATATACGTAATCATTCTTAGCCCACAGTCTGTTCATGAGTTATACTTGTATTAGAGTTTATTACTTAGCACACTATTTTTTTACAATTTCTTTTGAAATAATTGGCATTGTAATTTAGAATATTTAAAGAAAAACAATGAATAATGTTAGTTAGTTTCGCAACGATAATAAAAGGATAGGATTAATGGGATAACATTTTATTGAAGACGATTCCGCAAATATGCCAACCGTGTTATTAACCTTAGAAACGAGTTATTTTAAAGGGTGGCCTTCATCCGATGTCACGAATTTGAATATATTGATGTATTGATGTTGTGAGTTTAGGGTAAAAGTGGGATAGTTGCCCCAGGAGCTGTCGTCGAACTTTATTTTTACACCGGCGATAATTGCAATTTTCAGGGTTGCCGCTCAAAAACTAGAGGGCCAGGGGGTTGTACTTTGCTTACAGGTATTGGCTACGACCGTATCCTGTTTGCAAGTCCTAATTTAAACGTATGGAGCGTCTATCCTCCTGGGGCAATTATCCCACTTTTACCCTATTATGGCTAAACTTGGATAATAGTTTCTAGATGCCGATGGATTGCATTGCGTTGCGATTTTTTGACCAGGCCCTTAGCAAAGGCCATGACAAACGATGACATCTTCTTTTTTATTACAGGTGGCCAATGAAATATTTCGGTTTGAGGAAAGAGACATTGGAAAGAAAGTTTAGGAAAAATGTATTTTACTAAGCTGGCATAATAGGCTTAACCACCTACCTAAAGTATTTTATAATTTTGTTAGCTATCTGGTAAATCAAATTAAATTGTATTAATTGACACCTATTTTATATTTTATGTATCTAATTTTATAATTACTCACAAACTTGTTTATTCCTCTGTCGATATAAATACAAATGTTTGTTATTATAAATAGGATAAAAAACGAATTTACCGCGTGAAATTTGTAGGACCCCACGTTTCGGTGACGTTGCAGCCGTCGTTGTCTACCCTAGACAACGGCAACTGCAACGTCACCGAAACGTCGGGTCCTACAAATTTCACGAGGTAAATTCGTTTTCTATCCTATTTATAATGTAAAACAACCGCGATAGTCTTCGATTTTAAATGTTTGTTATAATTCTAAGGTTAGTCGTATGTATGTAATATTATTACTTAATCTATTATCTTAAATTATTTTACGTTATATTATATTGCACATTCCTTTTCATTACGTACATTAGCATCCAATTGGCGAATTCACTACTTTTCGACTTATCACAATATACTTTATTTTGTAATTAATATACAATTTACTATATTACGCCAGAAGCCGTCGAAAGCTCAACACAATTTACGCCAATAAATGTAATTGAATCGAATCAAAACAAATAAATCGAATCAAGCGACGTCACGAGACCGCATTTCGTAATAAGATTACTATACGTTGTACCACAATCGTCGTCCGCGCCGACTATCTGCCGTTGAACGAAATTCGAAGAAGCGAGTGAAAAAGTGTTTTGTAATATGGCCGGTACTTCGCCGACGTAGATATTCAAACGTTTGCAATGTTTAACCCTACCCGCGCTTAACGCCAGTTACAGGCGTTTGCCTTAACGTATCTCTGTGCTCAAATCTGTCGAACCATATCCCTGCAACGCTTTACCACCCGAGAGTGCACCTACTGTTCTTTGGTCTAATATGCTATATATTCAAGGGGAATCGCTTTATAATTACCTACGCTTGGAGTTTTGTCATGAAACGTCTTTAAAATCGAAGGCAATCGCGCTCAAATGAGCGACGGTTTTATCGAAGTAATTTTATACTTCAATAACTTCATCTACCGCAGCCATATTTTCTCGTATTAGAGAAGAAGGATAAAGTGTATGGCAGCACTGTTGCGGCATTGATTTCGCAAACTTCGCACGCGCAAGGTAAACCCACCATTTTTGAATTTCTGGATTCGACACTTGTCAATAAACGATAATGTAAACGAGCATTTGAAATCCTCCAGATAAATTCCATTTCCCCTCCCATCCCCCTCCTTTTAACACTTTAGCGTCCTTATAGGTGTTAGATTATTTTGATGTGGCAAATCTGTGCCCACAAAGAGTAAAGTATATACTTCTTTCTATCCTCCTCTATTTTATTTGTCATACTCTTTATATAGGTTAAGTTATGTAGTCTACTCGCAAATAATGTTCTTACAATAGTATAGGTTAGCTCTAAAATATTGCCTTCAGGCAATAAGCTCGCCTTTTCTTAAGAATAAAGAGTTTTATTATTATTATTATTATTATTATTATTATTATAATGTCTGAAAGAGTCATCATCCAATGAGTGCCATCTATACGTTGCGTTTCATACTAAAATCTTAGCGGACAAAAGTAGCATGGCAGTGACCAATCTAATCTTATATTATATAAAAATGGATGTTGGTATATCTGTCCGAGCTTAATAGACTTCGAAACCGTTTAACCGATCATCATGAAATATATTTTATATTATATGTATTTTTATATGTATACACTTATTATATGTATTTTTCCATGCAGAAAGTTTTTGTGATATCTGCTTTGTTGTAACTTACCACTAGATGACGCTGCAGCCCATCAACTTCTATACCGCCCAACCGATCGCTTGAAAATTGGTATACATAGACATTTGAGCCCGCATCATATTTTCGCGCTGTTAACTATATTGTAACTCGCCACCAGATGGCGCTGCAGCTAACTTCTATACTTTTCAACCAGACATATGTATTTGAGCACAGATAATATTTTCGCGCTATCCGCGTTGTTGTTAATTGCCACTAGATGGCGCTACAATAAGTCAACTTCTATACCGTTCAACCGATCGCCATGAAAATTTTATATATTCGAAAATGGAAGGAACGGCGATTAACATAGGCTACCTGGAAGGGAGGGGAGGGGGAGAGAAGCACCTGTAACGGACCTTAAGTCCAGTTAACATACGATCAACAAATGCATCGATTTCCAGCGAATTCCACTGACACAATTCAGCTATTATTTAAACTCGTCCAGCGGTGAATCAGCACGATGAAACAATACTTTTACTCAGAATATTTCGAATTGCAACCGGCCAAACAGCAACCAAATTATCAGTCCCCGATTGATCACCTTCCCCCAAGGTTGCGACGGCATATCCGGTAACACCTCTACGAGGTCGCTCAACGGATCCGGCTCCTTGGTTTCCTTTCCTTATCCTCCTAAGTTTCGAAGCATCAGTCTGTAATCCCACAGACTCGAGACGTACCCAGTACAAGATACTAGGAGCACATATACAATCCTCATCCTTTCCTACATAACCTCCCTCGCGCAGCCCTCGCGTCTCGATAAAGTAATCCGGGCACTCGTTAATTCGGCAAGCGTTATAACTGGCAATATTCAATCGATTCAATCAATAAAAACCGTCTGCTTTATCAAAACCGCCTTTAAATACGGAGATAACTCGCAAGTTGATACCACCACCTCACATCGAATAATTCGGAGTCTTGTGAGGGGTGGTCCCTCACACACCCTTCGGATGACGAAGAAAACAGATACCTGATCATCGATAGCTAACATTCCACTAGTAACCTATATAATCAATGCTAAAAACTACAATGCTAATGAAAACCGCTCCCTCCTGACCTTTCATTTTAATTATTTGCATATCATGGTGATCGCGTGTTGCGACTCCTGTTCGATGGGATAATTAAATTCGGGTCAGTAATTCGCCGTTGTGCTGCTTATGCCGCTGTGCAGACGAGAGTTTTGCGTGCGGCCACTTCCGCCCGCTCGCGTGCGTTCGCTTGAGAAAGTTCCCTTAGATGGCCGCCGGATTGGCCCGCCTATTCGATATAAATAGGGGACTAAAATCGATTGCCGCCACGAACAAAATTACTAATGATCAGTCCGAACTTAAATAATCGACTGAACATGAACACTGTAATTTGTAATATCACTTCTCACTTACGAGTACATTCGGCGAAAGATTCAAATAGAGTAACAATATATTAGATATAAGTTTTAGGATTGAACTAATCCCCACAAAAAGGGGATTGACATTTTTATTTCTTTTTTTTTATGTTTTTAACACGCTTTTATTAGGTCAACCTGTATGTAACTAACTATGTAATGGAATCTAAGATAACTAATTTGACCGTCTTCCAAGGATCCTAGCGTCATGAAAATTGGCGGCTGTATGTAGTTCTGATGACAATACAATAATATGGTACTGTCGAACTGATCTGATGATGGAGTCGGAAGATATGAACTGGAACTTCATGATGGAACATCGTATCATAGCTGTGTTTGGACTTGTTAGAAAAGTCTTGGAATGAACTTTGACCACGATTAGGTTTCAAGGTCTGATGATGAAGCCGGAAGATAGGCACTGGCATTCCATGATGGAATATCGTATCATAGCCACGGTCGTGCCGGTCGTATCTTACATGCTACCGCCAAGGGTAGGATTGTGCCTAAAAGCGTGTTTTTAGTGTTTTTTTTTAACTAATAATTTATTGACATACTGGTCTAGAAAAATGTGATTGTGTAAAATGTGGCTGTCAGATGTCATGAGGCTCGCCGTCCTTTGGGTATTGCTTAGTTTGGTAATCACAGTTTTCTGGTTGGCTTTGTTGCATCATACCGCCGAGGCGTACGTGATTATCGGCCTCACAATGGCAGTGTATAGCCAGTGGGAGATCTTGGGGTTAAGGCCCCAATTTTTCCCTGCCAGCCTGGCAGGGAACCCTAATACATTACTCTCCTTTAATGTTGGGCATATGTGTAATAACCGAGGTCGCAAAGTCGTCGTCGACGTCTATCTTTTACGAAACATTCCGAAAAACTGAATAATCAATAAGTAATGAATTATAATCAATATATTATAACTAAGCGATAGCTGTTATAATGTGATCGACCGGATTTTTTTTTACCGTATACGGCTAAACTGTATCAGAAAACCTATTTGTAGAACCATAGAAGTATAAACTAACCTGTACTGTTTAATTCGCTTCCTTCTCCCCAGAATGTCACCTATTATCTAGTGGTTAGCATGCCGCGGCGGCAACACCTACATAAGAGCGATAGTTATGTAAGCGGGTGTAAGCGATACGTCGACAGAGGCGAGGCGCATTTCTCAAAGTATGCGATGCGATACTAAAAGCGTTGGGAGCGCTCTCGCAGTCTTGAAGGCTCTTACGGTGGAACGCTTCCTCTCGAGCAAAAAGGTTTTATAGCCTGTCAACCCATTTGGGTCGTACACGTGCCGTGGCGGGAGAGAGGGAGAAAGAGAGCGAGACGGGAACGGAATGAGACAGTCGCGTGACACTTGCTCCACTGCATTCATTTGTCATGCCCTTTCTTTCTGCAAATGCAATTCGATCAAGAACACTGAATTTCATTTGTTAACTCGAATTTTACCAAAAATATTTACTTTATAATCATCTATTTAAGCAATTCTAAAAAGAATATATACTTAAAACTATCAAATATTTCAAAATATTGAATTTTTACATATTTTATTTTTCCTTCATTGTAAATAATCCATTAAGGTTAAAGGTAAACTTTCAAACTAATAGGAAAGAGCTGACTGCTTCCTTTCATTGATATGAGGGCATGTCACGCATTTAGTTTTAATTTTTCAGCGGAATATTATATATATATATATATATATATATATATATATATATATATATATATATATATATATATATATATATATATATATATATATATATATATATATATATATATATATATATATATATATATATATATATATATATATATGTATATATATATATATATATATATATATATATATATATATATATATATATATATATATATATATATATATATATATATATATATATATATATATATATATATATATATATATATATATATATATATATATATATATATATATATATATATATATAAATATATATATATGTGTGGATTTCAGAAATGTCACATATCTTGACGACGGCTGAAGCCGAAATATTGATATACATTTTATAACAATCATTAATATTTAAGACACACTAATCGCCTATTATTTTCCAGCATTCATTCTCATCTTTCGCATTGTTGTGTTACCGCTGTAGGAGATAGAAGAAAGCCAGTTTGGTTAGGTTCCAATACCACAGTAGGAAACACTTAGCAAACACTGAAAGAAGAGAAGAAAGAGACGTGAAGTCGCTCCTGGTCGCCACAGACCAGATAAGTGCCCTTTCATTTATTTTATAATTTTATTTATTAGTAATAATACATAATTTCAATTTGAAAAAATAATAATTACACATATATGTACAATCAATATATATATATAATATATATATATATATATATATATATATATATATATATATATATATATATATATATATATATATATATATATATATATATATATATATATATATATATATATATATATATATATATATATATATATATATATATATATATATATATATATATATATATATATATATATATATATATATATATATATATATATATATATATATATATATATATATATATATATATATATATATATATATATATATATATATATATATATATATATATATATATATATATATATATATATATATATATAT